>CM052665.1:11539607-11579882 GCA_028533165.1 Leontopithecus rosalia | reverse complement strand
TTCCCTATGTCCATGTGTTGAATTTCAACAACAACATAGAGCTGAAGAGACACTGCAAAGAACCTATTGCCTTTTATACTTGGAACATACTATGTTTAACTCATCCAGTCTGAGTCTACAGGATAGTCAATCATTAGCCCTTTCACTTTTCTTCCCCAGAGAAGGAATGTAGCTGAACTCTGCCATTTCCAAAAACATAAAGCCCCAAATAGAGTGTTGCATGTTCCTTCATGGATGTCTGTTATTTTGCAAAAGAGTCATTGACCCACCACTGCAGATGTAAGATAAAAGTTTTTTGGGGGCAACTTGAAACCAGGGAGAGAGAGGAGGTGAGAGAATTGTAGGCCATTTGTGTTTAATTGGCTTTACCCAATTAAAGAAAAAGTAAACTTTCTTGTATCTTCATAACAGATGATAGTTTTACAACTGGGAGAAAGGTATCTTCTGCTTAAGTTAGAATTCAGCTTTCTAGGAGAGAGTGGAAAATAGAAGCATTTCTGTTTTCTTTTTGATGATTACATTTCAAAGGGGTGGCTCCCAGGTCATTGAGAAAGATATTCCTGGGTTGTAAAAATGGCAAGAAGCTTTAAAAAGATTTAAATCTGAAAGGTGCAGGAAAAAAATTACAATTACAAATTTCTGAAGTAAATGCTCTAAGAGAAGGGAGGTGGTGGCCTAGAGTTAAGTGGACGCTTGTCTAAAATTAAGCTGAGGGAAATGTTAAGGACTTCTTGGTCACCAGGTATCCTTCCTGGACCTAATAATCACCAACTTGGGGGCTATGAATGGAGACTAGCTCCATCTCTAAACCATTCAAGTAAACGTCTGTTATGCAGACAGATACTATAGATGGAGCCAGTGACACTAAGCCAAGGAAATAAAATGAGTAAAGAAAAGATAAACTAAGGAGTGGGAGTCTAAAAATTACTTCCTTTGGACAGAAAATGGGATGTGAGTCAAGCAAGGGACCCAAATATCAATATGACCTCTTCCTGACTCAGGCCACTACATTCTTCTGCCAGCCATTGGATGCCTCATCAGTGGCAGGTGTCTTTAAAGACTCTGGCATCAAAGTAGTTTCTCTTCCCAGGGATGTAATGATTCACCACCCAACAGCTGCATTTCCTTTGACTTGAACGTTCTTGACCTGAAAACCTCTTTGAAACACACTGGAACTGATTCAACTGATTCACGTTGACAAAGTCCTCAATTTACCAAGTCTCACACATTTTCGACAAAGCTACCAAGTAATAGAAACTGATGTTTTCCTCTAAGGCCAGCCAGGAGTCAAGCATAAGTCAGTGGGGCATTTGGATGGAGTAGCCAGAATTACTGGGAAAACAAAATTAGCAGATGGGCACATGAAGTCAAGCAGAAAGGGTATGAGATGCCTACTGCCACCCTCTTCTTTATGGCACTCGCCATTACCCATTAAAAGAGTTGACAATGTCGACTTTTTTTAACCATAAATGTATTAAAATATTTAGTTTTATCTTATCTAAAATGGAATATTGAATAACTTTTCTTTCCCCTCAAATGACTCTCAACTCTAAAGCTGCCATTTAGCTTTTCAAACCTCAGAAATAATCCCCATTCATTTCTGTAAAAGTTGACTTTTCTCAATTTCAGAATAAAGTCAACACCAAACCCCTTAACACAGCAAAAAAAGATTTTTAAAATCTCAAACATATTTCTTCCTAATTCCACAATGAAGGGGCTTCATGTACTTGTGGACATATGAATGGCAATCACTGGAATTGTGCTGTACAGTGAACATGTCCAACAAATTTCTTCCAACCATTTCCAAATGAAGCTGCCCTCCCACTGACAAACTGTTACTATATTGTTATTGGAAGCTTAAAAAAAAAAAGTTTTCAGAGTTGTGGTCAGAGTCTCTCATCTGATCACCCAATGAGCAGAATGTAACCCCTTAGGAAATGGGTTTGTTGCATTCATTTTTCTTGTCTGCACTGCCTATAAATAGAGCCTGGTTCAAAGTCGATTCTCAGTGAAAATGTACCACATGACTTAAATTAATTAATTATAAATAAGTGTGTGGATAAATAACTATGAAATGACCCCTTGGAAATAACTTATAGCTCTGAAAAGAGAAAAGTAAATATGCACTGGAAGGGATGAAAATTGTGTTGTTACCCTAAATTAACTGGGCTAGACCCCTGAATTAATCAACCACAGATTCACCCTACCAGATACACAAAAACGCCATACAGTCTACCTGGCAAAAATAGCATGAGGATTCTTTTATCTTATTCATCAACTTCTCTGGAAAGTAGGAGAAGGCATTCTGTTTCCTGAAATTACTTTACTTCAGAATCTTTTTCAGTCTCTAGTATTGATTGATCTTCATCAATTTTAGCCTTGAAATGATAAAAAGGGTGAAACATAAACAAAGAGCTGCCTCCACAGTTTAGGTAGAGAACATTCATCAGCGTGAACAGCTCTAACTTAAAAGCAGCGAGGAAGAGTAGTCTCCCAATGCTGAAGCATGCTTCTCAGCTTTAATGAAAAAGAGACAATTAGAACAAAGGCACTTGCTCACTTCAAGTCACAATTCATCAAGCTGTCAAAGACAATAAAATGCTACATACCTAATCTTTCCTGTTAACCATAATGTAGGCAATGCAATTACATTGTTGCAGCAAATTGGCAAGAATTAGAGGAAGAATTAATGTAAAAACCTGTGAAACTTTCTGTTCCAGTAAATGGTGTCATTCATATTTAAAAATCTGGTAAAGAAATATTAAATATAAAGTGAATTAGCAATAAATACTTTTTATTAGGCCTATTTTCTTTCTCAGTTTTAGAGACATGTTTTTAAGTATATAAGCAAGGAAAAATCAATTAACATCACAAAGTTCACTATTAAAATTAAAACCTAGTGATAATTAAAACCTAGGTGAAATGGAAAGTAGCAACACAAATACAATACATGGAAATGAGAGAGGACAGATAAATTTAATTTCAATAGTACTCAGAATGCTTTGAGTACAATTTTTCAATAAATGGTAGTTCCATATGCACATAGAGGAGGAAGTTATAGATGACTATGAAATGACATAATTAAATGTAAAAAACATTCTAAATGACCTCGGTTTGTAAAACTCAGTTTTGTAAGGAACACAGATTCCCCTCTGTAAAGGCACAATAATTAAGGACCTATAAATGCCAGGCCTAGGGATTAAAAAGATGAGGAGGGGCTGTAACCCAGACAAGCCCCAAATCTTCCGAGGATGTATGAATAAATCACTGCACTTTATAGTCTTCTTTTCATGTACACCAAGAAAATAGAGGACATTTATTTTCACATCTGATCTAATCCTGCCTCGTATTTTCTTCTTGGTGCATGGCAGTGATAAGACTGGCTCTCCAGGTTTATTTGACATGGGCATTCTAATTTATTCATTATTCAATTAATTCAACGTTTAACGCCCATCACTGCTGTTTTTCCTGCTTCCACCTTTCCCTGTCCCCACCCCCACTAGAAAACAATGCCTATTTAGAGACATGGTTTCTATTACTGGAGTCTAAAGGATTCCAGTAATGTGGACACTCTCTGAACTGCATTCTGTCCAGCGGATTCTGGCTCCATTTGCTGAAGGTTCAGCAAACTGATTTCTTCCTTGCTATCTCATCACTGCTTTGATTCCTGCTGCCATTTGGGTTTTCTCTGTGTTCTCACGCCGTTGACCATGTGTGTACTTTGCCCCAACAGATCAAACCTCCCCTTTCATTTCCCTCCATAGCAAGCTTATCAGTCAGCAGCATCAGCCACCTGCATCCTTTCAAAATATGAAATAGACCTGTCTATTCTTTCCACATGCACCAAAACCACTACTAGCTCTAGCACTTTTTTCTCTTAGTTTCTGTCTCTTTCACTCACTTTGTCTCTTTCACTCTCCTTAAGTAGAACACATGTCTATTTCTACCCAGATATATCCACATTATGTTGAATTTTCACTTGAGAGTTCCAAATAGAAAGTAGAACAAAAGCATTTCTTCCCTTTTTTTACTTTTCTTCAATAAACCACTCTCCTACTCTTCTCTCTCTCTCATGTATTCTGTAATTCCCCTCCTTCTCTAGACAAAAAGAAGAGCTTTCTCATTATATTTTCTGTTAGCAGATACATACCACATACTCTCTTATTACCACTTTCTTCCAGGGAGTTTAAAACCACATACGTTAGCTCTAATTATGGACAGGTTTCAAGGAGAGGAAACATTTCTTTCTGGTAAACAAAACATTTACAGGAATTTATCATGAGAATTTTCCCTATTAGACTCATGATATTATTACAAGCATGGCATAAGAAGATAATGTTAATGCTGTGAAAACATAAATAAGATATAAGATTAACTTAGGAGACTGAAGGTTCAGAAAAACCTGAGCATTTAATTAAAATAGTAAGGATGAGCAGAATGTCCAAACATTGAAAAGACAAATACTAAAGATCAAAGATCTGTTTATAGCTTTAGAAATACATGTACTGATCAACAAAACATAAAACATGTATATAGTACAGCTGCCTGCCAAGATCCCAGCCCCAAAATGTATGATGTCCTGCCCCTAAGGCTAATATCACTGCTGCCTACACCAGGAGAGGACAGAGAAGGGAGGCTGAGCTTGCTCATATGCCCTGAGGACAAATAGCACAACTGGTGCTATGGGCTGCTGCGCCAGTGAGTCACGGGTGGGGTGTGTGTCCCATAGCTGCCTGTCTGTGTTGCTGCCCTGAAAACAACCCCGTCCTTACTAGAGGCAAGTCTTCAGTGCAGCTGCCACTCTCCACACCTAAGCACTCAACCAACAGCCTAGGGACCAACCCGCCCCTGCCTATTAACATCAGCACCTGAATAAACTACCAAGGGGCCTGAAGACAAGTCCATTGACCTGGTCGCATCTCCCCAGTACATGAGCATGACACCTAGGGACCTGGAAATTGACCAGACTAGCTCACAACCATTGGCACTTGAACAATGCCAATGTTTGGACAGTGTTGAGACGGAGTTTCGCTCTTGTTGCCCAGGCCGGAGTGCAATGGCACGATCTCAGCTCACTGCAACCTCCGCCTCCTGGATTCAGGCATTCTCCTGCCTCAGCCTCCTGAGTGGCTGGGATTACAGGCATGTGCCACCATGCCCAGATAATTTTTTGTATTTTTATTAGAGACGGGGTTTCACCATGTTGACCAGGATGATCTCGATCCCTTGACCTCGTGATCCACCCACCTCAGCCTCCCAAAATGCTGGGATTACAGGCATGAGCCACTGTGCCCGGCTCAGTGTGAACCACTCTTAATGTTCAAAGCTTTAAGTGCAGTGGGACCCAGTAATGCACCTGAGGGGCTGCGGCTGGGAGGGAGAGGCTGGAGAGAGCTTGTCAGGTTTGCAGCTAAGATGGAGTCAGTTAGGCTAACCCAGGTTAGGTTACTACATACAGAAGAATGAAACTGGACTTCTAACTCTTTCCATATACATAAATGAAATCAAGATAAACTCAATATTTAAATGTAAAAGTTGAAACTCTAAAACTACTAGAAAAAAAAGAAAAACATTAAAATACAACAATCGAGGCAAAGATTTTATGACTGGGACTTTGAGAGCACAGACAACTATAACAAAAATAGACCAATGGGACTATATTAATTTGAAAAGCTTCTACACATCAAAGGAAACAGTCACCAGAATAAAGAGACAATCTGTTAAATGGGAGAAAATATTTGGAAACTATTCATCTGACAAGGGAATAATATCCAGGATACATAAGTAATTCAAACAACTCTGCAACAGAAAACAATTAAATCCATTAAAAAGTGAGCAAAAGCACCAGGCACAGCAGCTCATGCCTGTTATCTCAGTGCACTGTGGACTGAAGTAGGAAGACTGCTTGAGACCAGGAGTTTAAGACCAGCCTGGGTAACATAACGAGAACCCCCCATCTCTACCAAAAGTTAAATACTGAGCCAGGCATAGTAGCACATACCTGCTGTACCTTTAGCTACTCAGAAGGCCAAGAATGGGAGATCACTTGATCTCAGGAGTTTGAGGCTTCAGTGAGCTGTTATTCCACCACCATGGCACCCTAGCCTAGATGACAGAGTGAGACATTGTCTCAGAAAAAAATGGCCAAGGGATAGTTCTCAGAAGACTTTTCTCAAAAGAAAATGTACAAATTGTTAAGAGGTATATGAAAAATGCTCAACATTACTAATCATTTGGGAAATGCAAGTAAAAACCACAAAGAAATATGATCTTACCCCAGTTATAATGACTATTTTAAAAAGACCAAAAGAAATGTTGTTGAGAATATGTAGAAAAGGGAATTAGTGCACTTTTAGTAGGTATGTAAATTAGTACAACCAGTATGAAAACTGGTATGAAGATTTCTCAAAATCTTAAAGCAGAGCTACCATATGATCTAGCAATCCCACTGCTGAATATTTGTCCAAGGTAAAAGAAATCTGTATATCAAAGAGATACCTGTGTATCCATCACAGCACTATTCACAATAGCAAAAATATGCAATCAACATAAATGTCCATCAGTGGACAAATGGATAAAGAAAATATGGCATATAGACATAATGGAATACTATTAAACCATTAATAAAAATGAAATCAGGTCATTTTCAGCAACATGGGTGAAACTGGAAGTCACTATGTTAAGTGAAATAAGTCAGGCACAGAAAGATATCGCCATATTTTCACCCATATGTGAGAGTTCAAAAACTTAATCACATGGATACAGAGACTAGAATGATGGACACTAGAGGATACGGAGGGTGTGGGTGGGAGGGGAAATGAAGAGAGGCTGGTGAGTGAGTACAAATACACAGTTAGATAGAAAAAATTAAGTTCCAATATTTGACCAGAGTAGGCTGACTCTACTTAACACTTCACAGTGGCTAGAGGAAAGGATGCAAAATATTACCAACATTTAGAAATTATAAATACTCAAGGGAATAGACACCCTGAGGTACTCAGACTTCATCTTTACACTTTCTATGCGTGTAACAGATACTCACATGTACCCATATGAAACACACATCAGTGCTGCCCGGAAGCCTCCCTCCAAGAATGAACTTGCTGCTCTGTTCCTGCACATTTAGCCGATGGTCTTCAACTCTCAGCTTTTCCAGGGTCTGCCTTAGTTTCAGAAGTCACACTTACATATAATGACTAAGCAAGGTAAGGATATAAAGTCCCAGGAATTTTTCCCTGATATGACACAGTCTGATGGCCATTACTGACTCCAGATCTCCCTGCCACGTTGGCTGGGGTTTCCTGGGTCCTATATTCCAGTTTACTTCCATAGCCAAATTTTGCCTCTTCCCTTCTTTCCACAAAAACTGATCCTTAATCAACATCTTAAGCCCCAGGCTCCATTTCAGCACCTGCAAAAATAGCAATGGGATGCAAGAAAGTAGGCCACACAATGGAGTTTTCAAGCTGGATTACAGACATCCAGCAGGCAATGAGAACATTATCTCTGGTGTTAGGTCAAGAACATTCATTCCTAAGGTGGTAGTTAATGTTCTACCAGTGGTAACTTGAGAGAATATACTAGGAACACAGGGAATAAACTGGCACATGTAAGATCAGCCATTGCAATTTAGGAAGACTCCAGAAGGTATCAAGATAACAGGATAGGATGGCTGTGGCTAAACACCATTGGTGATCTATTTAGAAAAATAACATGCAGTTAAAGTAACAAATCACCGAAAGCCAGGTACAAAAGCCAGAGGTTTGGTTGTCTACAAAGAAGCTCTAATTACCTGCAGTGGCAGGAAAGAAAAAGCCAAAACCAGGTACAGGATCTAATAGATCAAGTAGTTAAATGCCCAACAGCAAGCAAGGTTGAGTGCTCAACCAAGGCAAGTCAGTTTTGCCACATCAGAGCTCCAATTAGGAAATCCTAGGATTCTGACCTGTGAAATGGTGCAGCTATCCAAAGAGGGATGAGACAGAACCTAGTGGGTCAACTGATATGCTATAGATGTGAAGATATGCCACTCAGATCATTTTTAAATGAAAAACCTTCTGTGAAGAGTGTGCTCAGCACACTGGCCAACTGTCATTCCCTCCAAAGTCTGAACTGTAGAGAAGAGCCTAGTCTGAGATCATACCCTTCCCAGGGCAGCCCACATGCAGCTAACTGAGGGAGAAGGGGGTGTAAAGTTTTAACAGTTCAGCCTGATGTAAAACACTCTAACAAATTTGCTCCAGAGCTATCTGCTGAATTGCTGGAAGCTTTGTCAAGTCTGTTCCACTGTTTGCTATGCCCAAACCAGTCTCCTCTCTCAGACAACGTTCAGTACACATATTGAATCCCAAACTCCACTATCTCTTTCTAATGATGCCAAGTTATAACTCAAACAGCTCACAAAGAAAACTATAGAGCAGGGATTAAAATGCAATTAGAAAGTATTTGTTTTGTTGCCTATAGATTAAAGTTAATGAAATATTTGATAAAGAAGTATTTGAGATGATTTCTTGCACATCTAAGAAACAGAAATTTTGGCATTTACTAAAACTATCCAATTCCTTAAAGTGCTAAAATAAAATATTGCCTTTTAATCTTCCATTTCAATTGTCCTTTGGTGTGTTTCTATGTTTTTAGTTCAGGTTTAATACACTGCTCATTCCTAGCCTGAAAATTCAGCAAATTATATTGATTCTCTGTTGTACCTAAGCTAAGTGTGATAAAGTTCATAAAGTAGATAATGCATAATAATCAACTTAGATACAGTATGTGCTTACTAAATCATCCAATTATTTATAATTATCTCTAAATATCTTATTGAGGTTCAATAAATGAAGCCATAAAATTAGACAGTATTGCAAAGGGGGTGAGCGTAGAATGAAAAACAAAAATCTATGGTCTTTCAGCATTAAAACATCAAGGAAATAAAGAGAAACTGAGAATAGCCAAAAAAGAAAGAGTGAACCAATAGAGAAAGTATGCCATAAGCCAAGTGAACAAAACCCTCACAAGGGAAGGACTGCTCAATCATGTAAAATCCCATGGCATGTAAACTAAGATGAAAATTACAACAGGTAATTGGATTTTGCAATATGGAGGTCATTGGTGGCTTTCACAGAGCGTTTTTATGGTATAGTGGAATTAACATATTGATTAGAGCAGATAAGGGGAGATAAATTAATGCATCTATAAACATTTTTTTGGGGATTTTTGTTAGAAGAGGACAGAGAAATGGGAAAGTTTGCTGAGCATAAAATGAGGGAAAATATTTTCTTATAAAAGTTGAATGTAAAGATGCAATAAAACTAAGTTCCCATGCAGCTTCAAGATTCAACAATCTAATCATACGAAGCACAGGAATGCAAACACACTATTCTGCCTTGCTAGGTCAATTTTTTTTCCGTAAAGGAATTTTACCAAAATCTTTAATACATAAATGTAATTTTTAAAGATTCCTATTTTTCAGTCAAGTACTATGATCCGTGCCCTTAAACACCTGCTCACTTGCAATAGTCTTCAAAACAGCTCATTGTTAAACACCCAAGTTAACTTAACAATCTCTTAACAGGTTAAACACTAGCACTTAACTCCTAAACTATATTAGCTACAAATGGAACATTAAGTAGAAAGCACTCAAGGCTATTTAAGGCTTTAGTGCCTTCTTATAAAGGTAAGTTATTTGCAATCAGGTACGGTTTCATTAGCTATTATGAAAATAAACCAAAGAACAATGTTTCTAATTGGTATTATAGAAAAATATGTCTCTGTAATCTGAGCACTTTGGGAGGTAGAGATGAGAGGATTGCTTGAGGCCAGGAGTTCAAGACCAGCCTGAGTAACATAGTGAGACCCCAGTCTCTTCACAAAATTACAAAAATTAGTTGAGCTTGTTGGTACAACACACCTGTGGCCTCAGCTACTCAGGGAGGCTGAGGCAGGAGAATCACTGGATCCCGGGAGGTTGAGACTCTAGTGAGCTGTGATCATACCACTATACTCCAGCCTGGGCACCAGAGCAAGATTCTGCTTTTAAAAAAAAAGGAAGAAAAAAATATTTTTCTTTAGTCGTGAGCTTAATCTAAGCAAAGGTTTAGGTTAAAATAGTAGATCTTTTGCCCTTTCAGTCAATTTATTTTTGTATCTCTCTGGTTATTTGGCCAGGAATATGCAGGGACCCCAGAATGCAGATTATATTTAATTGACCACCTTTATCAGTACTTGTTTGCTTTGGGAAGCAGGAGGATGCCTGAGCATCTGCTGCCAGAGTTAAGTACACATCTAACTATTCCTTTAGCTCCTGGCAATAACTGCATTACCACTCACCTTTCCAATTCCCCGCCCTGCTGCCTAGAGACGAGTTCTAACTGCCCACGACTCAAGGTGAAGAGGGTGAAGCTAAGGCAAAGAGTTATCCCAATTTCCAGTGAATTTGTATTGTTAACAATTTAACTTTTCAAAGAATTTTGGAGTAAAGCAATCAACTCTCTGCTGCAGCTGGTCAGGACACCAGGCTGAGATTGCTGAATCAATATGTGGAAACCTGACTGACAACTTAGGTAATTTGATGCAGGATTTGGGACAACAACTGGAGATAAATTACTTAACACTGTTGGGAACCAAAATTGTGTTCAGAAAGAGACGTGTTTTCCTCAGAGGAGTGAGGAGAATTGTACTGACAGGAAAGTGATGAGCTCAAGCAACTCTTAACAAACATGATTCCATATGCAACTGTAAACGTTCCGGTGAGTATCTTTGAATTGTCTTTGTAGGGGGTGGGGAAGTATTGTGAAACATGTAAATCAACGGTGATATGAACATCTTCTGTTTGAAATATGTCACTATTGAAAAGATACGTACAGAATTGCAAGAAAATACTTATTTTGTGGAGGTAAAACTGCAGCATACAAAAAGTATTTTTTTACTTTCTAAATCATAATGAAGTCCTTTTAGAATTCAATCTGACTTATGACTAAACTTTGTAAAAATATTTTTATCATTTATTTGAATTTTTAACAAGCTTGTATTTGTGTAATAAAGGAAGGTTCTCCCTCTTCACACCCCTCATCCTCACCCACTAACCTAGCATTCCCCTGTAATGCAATATATTTCGTATTTGCAGTAACCAAGATAAATAGATCTGGCCACTTGGTCAGCCCTAGAATGTGTGCAGTGAAGAGGGAAAGGAGAATGCAGAAAGGGGCAAACTCAATTACTTATTCACTGTCATAGTTACTGCCAACTCAGAAGACGCAATCTTTTTCACATTTGCAAGCAAATGTTTGAAAGCGTTGCTGCATTTCTGCATCGCTTCAGTGAAGACTTAAAAGAGTAAGGTAAGTGCCTCTGAGATGTAACAGAGATTTGTTTCAGGCTTTTCAAAATTTAATTTTCCCTTTCTGATAGGATCCTAATATTGTTTTGAGGAATTACCTCCTTCAGCAAGGTTTGCTGCTGCCATATTCAAGGGAAGTTGACACATGACCTGGGTTAAGCCAGTCAGATGCTTCCTCTTGAGCAGAAGGATAAAGAAAACAGAAATGACTGGAATTTCATTCTAGCAGCCATAACCCACTCCGATTTTTACTCTTCCAAGACTCTTGTGCTTTTTGATTTCTAGCTTTGGGGACTACCTGACCTACTTGTTTCTTTTGTTTTTCCTTTTCAGTTTTGTTTTTGAGGCAGAGTCTCATTCTCTCGCCCAGGCTAGAGTACAGTGGCATGATCTCAGCTTACTGCAACCTCCATCCCCCAGGTTCAAGCAGTTCTTATCCTCAGCCTCCCCAAAAGCTGAGATGACAGACGTGCATCACTATACATCGCAATTTTTGCATTTTTAGCAGAGGTGGGGTTTCACCATGTTGTTGTGGCCTCATAGGATCTGCCTGCCTCGGCTTTCCAAAGTGCTGGGATTACAGGCACGAGCTGTTGTGCCTGGCCCCTGCTTGTTTCTAAGCCCTATGCTCACGCCCAGTATTCCATGCATTCTGTAATCCTCCATTATTTTCCCTATAAATTCCCTTTTATGCAATTCACCCAGAGTTGATTTCTGTTATTTACAATCAAAGATCTTAAAACTGATACAGAGGATCGTAAGTGACTGGCCCTGATACTGATGATTCCATCATGGTTCTCCAAGAACATATTTCTCTCTGTGTGTGTGTGTGTGTGTGTGTGTGTGTGTGTGCAACCTCAATGTGAGCTCTCCAACACTTGTGTTACCTTTTGACCATTTCCTTTAATGTCTTTGGCAACATGTGCATATCATTATGGTAGCAAAACTAAATCATTTTGCTTCCTTTCTTGGTGAAATTGATCAAAAAGTTCAGTGATAAATACCAAATACCTAGGAATTATCCTAAGACCTTCCTCTACTCCACTGCCTTTATCCAATACCTCACTAAGTCTTAATGATTATAACTCCTAAATCTCTCTCAGATCTACACGCAGCACTCTACCTGCACCACCATTGCTCTGGATGATGCTCGTTTCTTACCTGAGTAACTGCAAGCAAGAGCTGCCTGATAGTTCTGCTCATAATTATGAATGTCCCTTTCCATTCTATTCCTCACATATGGTCACCAGAACAATCTTAATGAAATAAACATCCCACACCTTGTTTTTAACACTTTAGTAGCTGCCAGAGGTCCTAAGGCAGTGTCCAAAATCATTAGGTGCCCTCTAACTCAAGCGGATTGACATCCCTCACTCAGCTCCTTACTTCACACAACATCTGTAGTCCACCCACAATGTCTTTCACCTCCAGGAAGAAGCTTTGATTCCTTCTTGACAGGGCCTCTTTACCTACTTCTACACAATTTGCTTCATTGTCTCCTCTGTGCTTTTTTTCTAATTAAATCTTAAGCATCCTTCAGATATCAGCTAAATATCACATCCCCAGAAATCACTTCCCACTCTTATTAACTAGATAAAACCCCTCTTGTATGCTGTCTTTAGAACAATAAGAATTTCTTGACACCAGTTATCCCAATTGTATTTGTACTGTAGGATTATTTTATTAAATATCACTCCTTTTCACTTCCCAACAATAGGGTACAAGCTATGTAAGCGTAGGGACAAAATCGATCCTTTTCATCACACCCACCCAGCCATAACCCACCTTGATTGTTACTCTTCCAAGAATCCTGTTGTGCTGCTTACTTTGTAGCTTTGGGGACTAGCTAAGCCCCAAAAGAACTGTTTAGTGACCGGCACAGGAATTTGGTACTTGGTGATGACAGAATAAGATCATTCATGGGAAAATATGAATTCCTTGAGAACAGGAAATCAAATGTCTAACACAGGTACTCAAAAACATAGTGGTTAATATATCTTCTACTTGGATTTGGTAAGGAAATGTTTCACCCTGATGACTGACAAAGGTTCTATACATTTTCTCTGTTAAAGTCTTGTGTACACTTTGGACACGTTCTTTCTATAATTTTAAAAATCAAATTTATGATTACCATCTTATTAATCATGCTGAACAAGCCAGGCATGGTAGTCAATAATCTTTCATAAACAGTCCATGATACTATTTTTCATTCAACAGGGAACATTTTGGTGGTACGTGCCTGTAGTCCCAACTACTCAGGAGGCAGAGGCAAGAGAATCACTTGAACCCAGGAGGCAGAGGCCGCAGTGAGCCGAGATCATGCCACCGCACTCCAGCCTGGGTGACAGAGAGAGACTCTGTCTCAAAAAAAATAAATAAATAAATCAGAAATAATCAACTTTCGCAAAATGGTTATCGTTTCCTATGGCAGACTGCTTTATTTTAAATGTTTTTAAATAAATTCTTAAGATATTTAGGGAAGCTCTGAAGTTACATAACAACCCTGCCCCAATTAATTCTCAGACATGTGTCTTTGATTTTCTGGTGGCAATCCAGAAGTATAGATTTAGACTAAAATCTCAGCACCTACATCCACCATCCTCCCAAGGACCCCTGTGTTTGACAAGCCTCACTTGATCTGCTCTCATTTTCCAAGATTTCCCCTGGTCCTCTGATGCTAATGAGTATCAGCAATCGTTCCTGTCTGAAGATAGTCACTTTTCTTTGTAACTAGTAGTGGCTTCATCCATAGATGGGCAAATCTCTTTCTCTGATAGCATTCGTCCTCACTGAATTTCAGAAACATTCAAAATCAAAAACACTTACATAAGCCAAAGGACCTTAAAATATTCATATCATGCTTAAAGCTAGGGAATATGTTTGAATTATGTATGTTCATTACATAGTAGGCCCTTATTGCATATTTGTGGGATTAATACAGAATCTGAAGTACATCGTGACTCCCATTCATTGTCCATTCAAACCTGCTGTACAAAACTGATTCTTTTCCAACACCTGGATGAAATAGAATGCTGATTTTTTTCCCTACAACCGTTAGATAATAAAATATGCTAGGAATAACTGACTATAAAGAGCTAAACATATTTTTGGGTTCAGTAATCATTATAGCTGATTTATCACAGTTTATGCTTATCTCCCAATCTGTCATAATTGCCTTAGAGAGTATCTTCCTGGAGCTACTTTGGGTCAGCAGGAGTCAGACCTCCAGATGATGGACACCTTCTCAGAGACATCCAGTAGGCATTCAGGAAAATGAACCTTGGAATATTTGGCTGTGCTTTTCTATATGAAATCTGGGAACTTTACTGGTTAATATCTACATGGCAGTAAGGCAGATAACCTGTTTGTAAATTGAGTTTTAGCTTTGTTTTTATCAGCAGAAGGTATGTGTAAAGTGGTATCTGCCTTTGTTTTGTGTTACTGTAACTAGAATACCTGAGACTGAGTAATTTTTAAAGAACTGAGGTTTATTTTTAACAGTTCTGGAAGCTACAAGTCCAAGATTAAGGAGACCATATCTGGTGGAGGCATTCTTGCTGTGTTTTCCCATGGTGGAATGTGGAAGGGTAAGAAAGCTGGGGGTGGGGGTGGGGGAGACGACTCACATACATAAGCCCAAGAGCTTGAACTCACAGCTTCCACCCCTTTTGTAATCAGCCCCTAATCCATCCACGAGGGTGCACCCCTCATGAACTAAGCACCTTTCATTAGGCCCCAGCTTCCAACACTGTTGCATCGGGATTAAGTTTCCAACATATGCTTTTGGGGGATACATTTAAACTATAGCAGTATTGTTCAAGGGTGAATTGAAAATGACATTCTTCCCTGCTCTCTTAACAGTGCTAAACTGGATCCAGGGAGAGACTCAGAAAATGCTTTCAAATTAACTAATTTCATAATTCATTGTACTAATTTTATAATTCATTGTCATTCAAGATTAAGCAACAGCACCTTAGATACTCTGTGGCATAGGTCTCAACAGGCACTGATAAGAAATGTGAAAATGGGGTTCCAGCCGTCTCCCACAAATAGAGGGCGTTCTCCCCTATGGAAGCGGGATGTCTGGCAGTCTAGGACTTTTCTGTCCTGTAAATCACAAAATCTACAATTTCACAGCCCTGTATTTCTGTTTCTTACTACTTTAGATAAGGAAAGTAGATGAATAAAACGTTCAGAAGGAAGATTCACGTTGAAAGTAGCAAGAAAGAAGCAGTAGTTTTCTTAGTAGATGTGCAATTTTTTTTCCTTAAGGCACAAGATATTTACCCCAGAGATTGGAGTATTTTATAAGGCTACGGTTTTTGCATTGACAGCCATATTGCTACATTTGTACCGGAAGGAAGCCAAAACAAACATATGGAAGTCAAAAAATAGAGAGAACATTTAGATCCTTATTGAAGTTTCAACCCCAGACAAAACTGTTCCCAGATCTATTCAATAATGTTCCTTTTTTACTTACAGAAGCTTTAATTTGTGTATTAGTTCATTTTCACACTGCTGATAAAGTCATACTCTAGACTGGGTAATTTATAAAGAAAAAGAGGTTTAATGGATTTGTAATTCCACATGGCTTGGGAGGCCTCAAAAATCATGGTGGAAGGTGAAAGGCACATCTTACATGGCAGCAGGCAAGAGAGAAAAATGAGAGCCAAGCAAAAAGGGAAATCCCTCATAAAGCATCAGTTCTTGTGAGACTGACTTACTACCATGAGAACAGTATGGGGGAAACTGCCCCCATGATTCAATGATCTTCCACCAGGTTCCTACCACAACAGGTGGGAATTATGGGAGCTGTAATTCAAGATGAGACTTGGGTGAAGACACAGCCAAACCATATCAATTGGTTTTTAGTTCTATGCATAACCGACTTACGATCAGCCATGAATGCCCAAGGGAGACATTTCCCACCTGGCTAACTGCTGCCTAGTTTACAGTTTCTATAGCTATCTTACCCTCAACTCCAAAGACACAAACCCTCTGCCAAGCACAGTGGCTCATACCTGTAATCCCAGCACTTTGGGAGACCGAGGCAGGCAGATCACTTCAATCCAAGTGTTCAAGACAAGCCTAGGCAATATAGCAAGACTCTATCTACTTAATGGACTCTGAGTCCATTAAAACTCTTTTTCTTAATACCTTTTTTTTAAAAAGACACAAATTCACTCACTGAGGAAAGCCAAATAGTGCTACCTCTTCCAAGAACTCAAGGAAGGCCACTAGAGGGAAAGTGTAACAGGACGGAATCTTCTGCCCCTCTTCCTTTACTTCCAAACTCGATGGTGATGAGGTCCTTTGATCCTGCAGTTTATTTTGAAAGATGTAGGCCTACTCCTAACCACAGGCACCAGGAATTGCTGCTGTCTGTTCTCAGGTTATGCCCGAATCTATCCAGGATTTTCTTCATGACCTTGACATTAAAGCTTCCAGACATGATGAAGTTAAGATGCTATGATTCCAATGAAAACAAACCACTGGGTAAGATGTAGAAGAAACCAGGGCATCAGGGGCAGGGAGAGGTAGAAAAAAATAACGTATCAGAGGAGGAGATGGCTTCAAAGTGCCCATCTTATCTAGGCACCATGAAAACGGTGACAATGTGAAAAGGAAAGAGTATTTTATATCAGCTACCTGTCTCCATCTGCACCCTTCTGTTGTGAAGAATAAAATTGTTTTCCCTTTGCTGACAAATTGTTCTTGCAAAGCCTTTCAGATTGCACCAAAAAGGCCAGAGCAGTTAGAAAACAAATGGTCCTGGAACATGTTTAAACGTTTCTTTTCCATCTTTCAGTCTTGAATCCCATATCTGACTCCCTTTGCGGGGGACTCTGCCTCTTTATAATAAATTAAGTACTACATGTAAAGGCTATGTATGTCATTCTTTTTAGTAAACCCTTAAAGTGGAAAGAAAAGTACCTGTTGCAATTTTTGGGTTTTACATTCTCCAGGTGTCCATCATAAAATTTGTGCTGGAATCTATACTTTCTCTAGCTTATGAAGGACCCACTTCTCCGTGTTTGGGCATATTTCTTCTCATTCATCTGCTTATATATTACTTCCTCTCAACCCCTCCCTGCCCTTCAGATTGCTATGCAATGGAATTTTACTTAGAAGCTATACTAAATCGTCAATATTTTATTGCTGGTTCTAACTATAATAATTATTAATTATACATATAATGTACATTAATAGCTCAACATTTTGCAGAAAGATTCTAAAGATGCTTCTTCCCAAGAAGCAGTAAAAATTTAAATTACTTTCAAATACAGGTATTACTGATTCCTAAAAACCTGAGATGTGAAGAAAGGAAATGGGAATTTATTCTCTGTCCTGTGTCCAGAGGACAATTATTTTTTCCCCACTTGCCAAGAAGAGAAGTGAAATGAAAGAATGTGCTTACCCAAAGCTACCATGAGTATGCAAATGCCTTTGGAATTTTTCCAATGATTTTAACCAAATATCCAAACCATAACAAGTATTCTCTGTGGCATCGTTGAAGCATGCTGCAGTTACACATTATAAATGGAAGCCAAATCACACACTTGTGTAAAATGACTGGTATAGCAGGAAAACAAGTTATGTATTTAATAAGCAATCTCAAGCTTGCAACGTAGTGAAACCCACTCGTAATTTCTTTTGTATTTTTTTCCGTCTGCGCACACTGTTCATTTTTAAAGCTCTCTACAAGGCTTTTATAAAAATCAACTTAGCCAATATACCATCACTCCAATTTCTTTGCCCATTCCTTTGAAAAACTGTACCCCATTCATCAATATTTGTCATATCAAAATGCACGAAATGTGTTTGTATGGCATTCCTGAAAGCATGGTTTTTACTCATTAAATACGTATGTTAAAGAAAAAAGCCCTCAATACGTGTTTACACTCCATACAAGCATGCTTTCTATCTTTTCCAACCTGTGGGATGATTTTACAAACAAATGCCATTCATTCCTCTACCAAATGAAGGCTGTTATAGTTTCTCATACTACTGCCCCATGATTCTGATTGCCTTAATGAAGTAGTACCATGGGCACTTTCGCTGATTAAACATAAGGCTACTGTTAAACATCCAAATACTGGATACGGCAGTCAATTCCAAAACAGCCTAACCTGAAATCTCACCAAAAAATAGACACTGTCCATTCAAAGAAGAAACTACCTGTTGTTGCCTTCAGCAGCCCCTTTACTAGTTGGGTTCCCTCTCTACTAAATTACTTTGATTCCTGCGACATTTCACATTTCTTTAATTAGATAATTATCTGACTCCATTTGAGCTATCTGTAAATGTGTTTTCATGCATCCAACTCCTCAGAATGAATTGTATTGTTTAACAGGCATCCAAACACACTGTCCTGTATCAGACTCGTTTAAATATTATACTGATAATTAATTTCCCCGTGAGATAATGCTTTAAGAAATTTCTCTTCAGTCAACTTTGATTGAAAAGGAAACAAGACAGTATTTTACCAGTGAGGGCATATTGGCTTAGGTATTCATTGTATGTTATATCTATTTTTAACCTTGGCTTTATGTTTGAGCCAAAAAAGATCATCCACTTCCTGAGGATTTTTCTCCCCCTTTGCTGATTAGCTATAGAATGAGGAGAAGCATCTGACGGGCCACATTAAGAAGGATGCTAAGCGGTTTATAAGTCTCAGTAATTAATGACTATTTTTATCACAAAGAATATAGACTGGCTTCTTCCATCTATCTGAAACTCAGTGTAAGCCCTTATAAGCCTCAATGCAGCATAATTGGTGCAATAGAGCTGAAAATGAGATGGAGGATATAATGCAGCTTCAGTAATCCTGCCATTAGCTAAAATGGAACAGTAGAAGCCCCTGGCAGCCTCCAGTGTGTCTGCCACTAACATTTAAAGCCAGCCAGCTGTCTATGGTTCCTGGTGAAGCACATATCACTGCTTATACCCTTAAATAGAGTTCAAATGTTTGAAATAATTCTATTTATGAGAATGATTCACTGTGGTAAACAATTTGTTTCTCAGCCTTTTGGCTGTAATTGGATATTTTCTCCAATTAGGAACAATCATGGACTGTGTACTTGTATCAGTTTTTATTCTGACCACCGTGTGCTTATAATGTTCTCTCAAACCTCTTGGGATAAACAAATGGGTTTTGCTTTCTCAGTGTTATTAAAAAAAACCACTCTCTTGTAAATCATAATATGCTAATAATAGGTCTGGGGACTCAATTGGGGAAATGAAAACAGCTTCACACTCACAAAAGCGTACTAAGTGAGACCACAATAAGTACTGGGTAATGTGTTTGTTTTAGATTTGTGACTATCCCTTCAATAGCCTGGATAGCATTGCATTGTCCAACCCACTCACAATCACAAATAAGTTCCCGACAGGTTTATACCACATGGCTGAAAGAAACACTAAAAAACAAAAGCAAAAAAAAAAAAATAGGATGGGGAAGGGAATTTCTTCTAGGAAATCCTGAGACTGTCAGGGTTTTTTCAGCAACCTGTTTGAACAGCATGTAAGCATTTCACTCACGTTTTTCCTGAGAGAACTGCCACCACCCACCATAAAAATAAATGACTGGTTTTTTTAAAAGGCTATGTTGAAGATCCACTACCAGTGTCTTCCATGAGTATTATATAACAGCTACATACCACCTCTCGAAAGTTAGAAAGTCTTTCTGAATAATTCTCTTGAAATATGCTATTCAGAAATTGAAAAAATCATTGAAGAAACCAGATGGAATAAGATTTATCAAAGGTGTGCTTAGTGTCATCTAAAGGGGTCCAGGGTGGTCTTAGTTAACCAGCATCCCCAAGGGCGACTTTTCCCTTCCATCTGATTCACTTTCCAAGTTGAATCTTAGACACAGTCTGGTGTTCAGGCCGATGATGGTAGCAGCACCTTTTTAAGACAGATAGTGGGAGCAGACCAGGGGATTGGGCTGGAGACAGTCAGGGGTCAGATCACCACCAGTCAGAGTCTTCGTCGGGAAACCATTATCGAATTTGGGGGATTTCTCTCCCTTTCCGATACCTGTATTCAGCCTAGGTCAGTTATTAGGTGTTTCTTTCACAAAAGGAGTTTAAGCTATTCTAGTAAGTGTGAACTTAAAGCTTCATGAAAGTTGCATTTGTGCTCAGGTGACCTTGTCTATAATACAACCAGGTCACACTGTGATAGAAAGCCCATAATCCTTGGGCCAGGGTTGGAAATCTCCAGGCCAGGTTACATCATATTGCTAAGTGGCACACAGTGTAGGCCCTGAGAGATATATTAGTGGGCCTACAGGCTATCATTAGTCTTATAGCTATGATATGTCTCCCATATTATACCACAGTTAGATATAATATCATAATATGCACAAATCTAATGAGATAAAGAAAGAGTTGTAGTTCAAATCTTTTAAGAATGACTGCAAATGAAATCTTATGCTTGAATGGGAGTCCCAACACCACCTACTTCATTACATCACATGTGACAAAGGGCTTTCAACATGAGTTACAGTCTTCTAATATTGCCTATTATCTACTTCATATGGTTTTTAGTAGGGATGAAAATTCCGTGAGCATCATAGATAAAGGTCCAAGAACAGCTCTAACTGTTAAATGAAAAGCAAAATGAAACAAAAGTAAAATTTAAATTCACTCACTGCAAGCAAGACAGCAACAAAACAAAATAGATGAAGTATTAACTGTTCTTTTGACTATTTTTACAAAGCTTAAAATTTTGTTAATTGAAATTATACAATTTCCTGAAATCTAGATTTGGACATACAAAACTGTATTAATCCTAAGCATAAAGCTGAATAGTATGAAGATCCAAAGTTAAAGCATATAGGCAGGATTAGCACAATGGTTAAGATTGCTGGACTCTGGAGTTAGATCTCCTGGGAGTAATTTCTAATTCTTACAATTATCAGCTATGTAACCTTGGTAAAGTTTTTCATTTAATCTGTAAAATAGGGATAATAGTGGAATGATCAAATAAGCTGATGCATACAAATACTTAGAATAGTACATAACAAGCATTAGCTATTGTTATCTTTGCAAAAAAAGGTATTGCTAAATATTTGTGTTTGCATATATGTACATATATGCACATGTATGTATGCTTTATATATGTGTATATATATGTGTGTATATATATACACACGCATCCAGTGCAAAGCACATTTCACATGTATATATGTGCACATGTATGCTTTATATATGTGTATGTGTGTGTATATATATATACACACACACGCATCCAGTGCAAAGCACATTTCACATATATTATTTGATCATCATCAGCCAACAAACTTGCAAGATAGTAAGGATCAATATTATTCAGTAAGTGAGTAAACAGAAACCCAAATATGTATGCTACTTTCCCAAGATCATGTACTCAACGTAGTGGGGGCAACAGCAATGACACCCTTTGATTTTGACATTCTGACATTCAAAGTACTTTCACTTAAACCCTGTCACTGGCTTTATTTCCATAAAATTGAGGAACAGGTGGCCTTAGGGTACATGAGTAAGTTCTTTAGTGGCGATTTGTGAGATTTTGGCACACCCATCACCTGAGCAGTATACACTGTACCCAATTCATAAACGCCATCACTAGCTTTCTAAGAGTACTGATGGTTTTGGTAGGAATGACTTCGGTCATGACAAAATACAAATGAATGTAGGAAAACAGCACTTAGGAGCGAGAAGATTAACTGTCCCTGAAGCAAATCAGAGAAACCAGAGTTCCCCTTTCCCAAGGTGGGTCATAGAAACAAGACCACCTCTTTCCCAAAGACAACCATAAATGTTACAAGCTTTAACCGTTTCCCCACTTTTGTGGTTAGGAGCTGGTTAGAAAAAGAAATTATCTGACCCACCCTTGTTTAACAGATCATAAGACCCTCATTTTAGATGTATTCTGAACTATGTGTAGGAAGAAGGAATGTTACAACAGAGGCCAGAAAGAATCTGAACAGACAGGCTTTGCTGGGTTTATTCACGCAGTCTATTAGTATTGAATCATACCCTTCGTCCAACCACATTTCTACATGGTCTATTCTTCATTCGACCTAAGCATTAAAATGGATAGTTTTCCCTGTACCTTTTGATCTTCATTTGGCTTCTGTGTCCCATAAAACTTGGATTAAATCGAAGTTATGCTACTCTCTTGTTACTGTTTTTGTTATAGGAGTATCAACCATGACCCTTATGATGGGTAAAGAAAGCTATCACACCCTTTCCACTCCTATCAAACACTGTTTATGCCAAAAATAGCTATTATTGTTTTATATTCTCCAATGTCATTGAACATTTTGAAAATAATTTTTTCAGTTCAGTACCCCTCCATCCAATTTAAAATTATTTCCTCACAGGAAAACCGTGACTACATCTGACACAGTTCAATTCTCTACATTTTCTATAGGATCAGCATAGTATTACATGGTTCTGTTGCTACAACGCTATTGTATTAAAATAATAATGCACCCCAGATCGGATCCCAAATTATAAATTCTTTAAGGCAAGAAAATAAAATCATTTTCTCAACTACTCTTGCATAGAAGATGCTCATAAATTTATTGTTATTTGTGTTTAGAATACCTATACATCTAGGTATAGTTTTGTCTACTCCCTTTTCAGCCTAACATGTTATATTAAAATATTTTTAACTTTCGTGACTCAGTCTGCTTATTACAGAATTAGAATCAATGGATGTTCAAGAAGGCAAATATCTGCTCAATAATAAGATAGGATGAAATACTAAAAAATTTATAGTGGTCCTTGATTGATGTATATACACATGTCTTATAAGATCAGGCGTTCTTTGCTATTGAAAACGTTTAGAAAAAGCAACACATTTATCTATCACCAATATAGTAGTGAACATTCCTGACTCAGACAAAATGTTAGACAAAGGAACCTCTGAGATTCCATGATCCCAAAGAAACTCTCAGTAGATCTGTCTCATGAGATGGGCTAAAAAGTTTTCAGGAAAATACATGATATTTTTCACTATATTTTCCATTTGATGTTTGAAGGTGAAGTTATCAGATCATATCTGTATAAAGGCGATAGTCATGGACTCTGGAATTCTGTGGACTTGACTATGGATGCCAGCCCTGGTGTTTATTAGTTATGCAGAATTGGGCAAATTACTTAACCTCTATAAAACTCATCTGTCATTGGTAAAATGAGATTAATAACACCTATTAGATAGAATTAAAGATTGAAACGACATTTTTAATGCTGATACAAACCTAGGCATAAAGTGAGTGCACATCGTATCATTGCTATTGTAACACACAAATCAGTAGAAATAAAAGTTTTAAAGAGCTGTGTCAGCCAGGCACAATGGCTCATGCCTTAGCACTTTGGGAGGTCAAGGCAGGTGAATCACCTGAGGTCAGGCATTTAAGACCAGCCTGGCTAACATGGTGAAACCCAGTCTCTACTAAAAACACAAAAGTTAGCTGGGTGTGGTGGTACACACCTGTGGCCCAGCTACTGAAGAGGCTGAGGCAGGATAATCACTTAAACATGGGAAGTGAAGGTTGCAGTGAGCCGAAATCATGCTACTGCATTCCAGCCTGAGGAACAGAGCCAGAGGCCACCTCAAAAAAAAAAAAAAAAAAAAGCTATATTAGTCAGATTGTTTTTAAAGGTCATAAAATGCAATTGTGTCTAAAAATTGTATCTGAAATGATTAAATCATTTTATTAGATTAGCATATTCATTCTTGTGTTTCAGTTGTGACTTCTTGATCTGTTAATATTTCTTATTTGTGGAATCCATCTCATTTATCTTGACATCCTTTGAAATGATTAAAATTAATCAAGCAATTTATTTTCCTTGTTTGGCTGTTTTACCTTTTGAGCTATAAATTCAGAGATCGTTACCTTTTGGTGGAGGATCTGAAGAAGTGGAATGGGGCAGGGAAGGGGAAATAGAAGTGTTCACTGGAAGAAACGTGTTTATGGCGAGTATCAGAAGAAATCAGCATAAACAAAATGAAGATGTTAAAATTCAAGGAGAAAATAAGCATTAAGACCCTAATTTAGATAGAAACCTCAAAAAAGCTGGGAACCCAACAAAAATAGTGAAAGGAACTTACTGCATTTGGTTTAGGCTGGGATTGTGATTTTTTGAAATATGAATTTTAAATTCATTCACTATTATATTTGGATCACAGAATCTTAGCGTTAAGCTACCCAGTCAGCCTCTCTGCCTACCAAGATCTAGTGATCCACAGAGCCTGATGAATGTCGGCCTCACAGTGGACTACACAAAACATTCGCCTTGACCCCAAACCAGTCCAGGAGTTAGTTGTTTGAAGAAAAGCTACTTAATCTCAATTTTACAAATTACCGTTAGATAAGTTATTCTTTAAGCAGTGAGCAATAAAAACTTATATTTATAATTTTTCATTGATCTTGATTCACTGTTGAAAAGAAGGGAAATAATGTCTCCAAAGAGCAGTTATCCAGTGTCCCCTAATAAAGAAAGTGAACTCCACTTAACCAGAATACAAATTCAGGTTCAAGTCTTTTTTTAACATTCTTAAAAATTCCTTTCTGAGTTTAAGTCTCCGAATGTTAATAAAATGGAAATTATTTGTTCTCTCCCATCCTGCATTTCATTACTCCATTGCCGACACCCTTTGGCTTGCATACCTCTTACGACCTTCAGCTCTGCTCACCCACATCAGTGCCTAAAATTTGTGGATTTTAAAATAAAAACAGTAATTTCAGTTTTTTCCTATCCTCCTTCCACAAAAGATGCTTCTGGCTCTGCCTGCTAAGTTCGTTCCTTTTCCTCAAACAATAAGAAATATTCCAAGTCCAAGCAGATCTTTGCAGTATTGTGATACATAATTATGGGAAGGTAAGAGAAAGAAATTGCAGTAGAAGGTACAATGTTAGAGAAGACATTTTTCAGGAAATTTGGATGTTGAGGTTTGGTACTGGGCTTACTAGACTCAGGTGGGAGAGGAAGTATGACAATGGACCTTATTTTTTTTTTCCCATGGAGTTTGAGATATATAATCACTAACTTTTTTTCTCTATTTCCCTCTCTCCGTCTCTCCTTTTTTATTAATACATAAGTCTTTATTTTTAACATGTCTTTTGTTGTATAAATTCAAGATGTACAACATATTTGATATATACACATACATGTATACATATACTATATATGCCTACATATATGTATATGTATGTATATATGTACATGTACATATATACATGTAGCCATCCTTTGTGTCAAGAACACCTAAAATATACTTTTAAAAAGTTTCCAAGGCCGGGCGCAGTGGCTGAAGCCTGTAATCCCAGCACTTTGGGAGGCCGAGGCGGGTGGATCACGAGGTCAAGAGATCGAGACCATCCTGGTCCACATGGTGAAACCCCGTCTCTACTAAAAATACAAAAAATTAGCTGGGCATGGTGGCGCGTGCCTGTAGTCCCAGCTACTCAGGAGGCTGCGGCAGGAGAATTGCCTGAATCCAGGAGGCGGAGGTTGCGGTGAGCTGAGATCGAGCCATTGCACTCCAGCCTGGGTAACAAGAGCGAAACTCCGTCTCAAAAAAAAAAAAAAAATTCCAGTATATAATACATTTAGTCCTCTTGCTGAACTTTAGGTCTCTATATTTATTCACCCTACATAACTACACGTTTTTACTTTGACCTGTATCTTCCAATGGTCATGCCCCTTTTTTCTCAACTCCCCACCTCACCTCCAATAATGACCATTTTGTTATGTTTCTATGTATTCAACTTTTTTATTCGACTTTTTTGAAAGATTCCACACATAATACAGATCATGTAGTATTTTCTTTCTGTGTGGCTTATTTCACTTAGCAAAATGTCCCTCAGGTTTATCCATGTTGTCGCAATGGCAAGATCCCTTTTATAAAGCTGAATATTCAGTTGTATATCTATATACTTAGATGTATATGTATGCCACAATTTCTTTGTGCAGTCAACTGTTGTCAGACATTTAGGTTTGTTCCCATATCTTTACCATTGTGGATAATGCTGCATGAATATGAGTGCAGACTTCTCCACGAATTCATTTCCCTTGCATATATACCCCAAATTAATTTATTTTGACATTTCCTTTTAGTGGCCAGTCTTTGTTTTTATTTGTTATGACAAGGCTAAAGTCTGCTTATTTGAACCATGATTATATTATGTATACAACTACCTTCTAATGCTAGTATACTGAATACCTATTACGCATATGGGATGGGTAGTAGGGGTTAGCGGAGAAGACTCATAGCAGAAACCTATCATGTTGGAGAAATAGCGAAAAAAGAATCAAAAGTGGTTAGAAAAGATTTACAAATTTAAATATGGAAATGACAAACTGTACAAGTCAGCAACAATACAAAACTTGTGAAAACAATACAAATCCAAGAGAGAATCAATAAGACACTGCATCAAGTTTTTTACATCCATACAATTTAAAAATGAAGAGAATCATAAAGGGTGTAGAAGATGAAACGTGTATGTAACACTTTCCGTAAAGATTTCCCAAAGCAGACCCCCACTCCCTTTACCGTGACAATGATACCCATCTGTGTGGTCACGCTTTATAACATTGCTTCAAATTCAGTGCATAGTACAGACTGAATCACGTGGGGTCTATTTAGATCCACCTCTGCGGGTTAGGTTTTGAAATGAGTTTAGTATGGATTTGTGTCGTAGACAAAAATAAAAGTTCATTATGAAAAGCATTTGAGTTAGGTACAGGAAGGCCAAGTTCCATCAGTAAGTTCAGCTGGCTCCAAGGCTCTGCACACTGTTTTCTTTGCCCACTGACTCTGGTCGTATCAGTACTCAAAATAAATCGTGAGGTTTTATACCCACAAACTTCTTCCTGGCCTACTGGTTGGCATCTCTGCTTGGAAGAACACCCAAGAAATAAGAGATTTCTCTCTTCTCAGGCCTTTTAATGTAGCCTAGGATGAGAGGAATTGGTGCTTCTTGACTTTTCTATCACCTAAAGTGGTAGTGAGAAAAGAAAGACACAATAGTCAGCTGGCACAGTGGCTCACGCCTGTAATCCCAGTACTTTGGGAGGCTGAGGTGGGCAGATCATGAGGTCAGGAGGTCAGGACCAGCCTGTCCAACATGGTGAAACCCCGTCTTTACTAAAAATACAACAATTAGCTGGATATGGTTGCGGGCACCTGTAATCCCAGCTATTTAGGAAGCTGAGACAGGAGAATTGCTTGAACCCAGGAGGCAGAGGTTGAGGTGAGCCAAGATCATGCCACTGCACTCCATCCTAGGCACAGAGCAAGACTCTGTCTCAAAAAAATAAAAATAAAAATAAAAAAGAGACAATAGTCCATACTCTTCACATATACCATCTCCTTTAACCCCTGCAACAATCAAATGCAATATGCGTTGTGTTTGATATTTTATGAATAAATAAACTTTGACTTTCAGAATTATGTGCTTCAAATCACTCAGCTAGTTTAAAGCCAGGTATGAACTAGGCCTACTAACAGAGTGCTTTCTTTATCTTGTTTAAATTTCTGATTGCACTACCACCTTTCAGACTGATTTGCTTTCTTTCATTGCTTTACCATCTACAAGGATATAGCTCGCTAAACTTTTACTCCTTTTTGTCAAAACTGTTTTAAACAAGGGCAGCAGTATCTCTGTTAACATAATACACCCCAGACTAACTCACTAAAAGGAAATCTAAAACCTTGATAGAAAAAAAATTAATGTAATAATTAAAGCTTATGCCAAATGAAAATAGAAAACATAAATCCTTATTTTCCCCCCAAGATTACATTAATGAACAAACTAAACTAAGACAGGTTTTTGAATTGACTTTGAAACCATTAAGAAAATATTAAGATGTCTTGAATATAGTATCAGTGTTATGCATATTTTATTGTGTGATAATACCTGGAACAATTATCAATTTATTTATGATACTAATTGCTACTCTCCGCCAATTCCCTGATCATGATTTGTAAAGGAAAGTTTAATAGAATTGTCTCTGTGCAAAGCTACAGGGTCACTTGGTTCCTTTGCTGCTTTTCTATACTAACATATTTGCTTTTAAAGTCCTAGAAACTATAATAGATCATGAGAAGAGAAACGTTCCATCTACCAGGGTTAAAAAGGTTCTAAACATAAATCAAAGTAGAATATGCATAAACATTTAATGCTCCTTGGCCTATTATTTCCCTTGTTTTCATAGTATGAGATTCATCTATGAAAGAAATCAAGGCCTGAATTTAAATTCTCTGCAAGAATAATTACCCATTTCATCTAATTTTAAGGGTAAGTTATGAAAGAAACTGGGGTCAGCTCATAGAAGACAGGCATTAGCAAAGATCATGTTGTAGCCCATCCTCTCATACTTTAAGATTAATACCTTTATCAGCACCCTGTGGCCATCGCTTTGTTTGCTTTCTTGCCACATGAACCAAAAAGTTGCCTCAGTGTTGACTGAGAACTGATATCTATTTGCATGTAGATTCTTACTGTAAAGTTATGTGGTCGAGGATTCTGAAATAATCCTGGTAGGCGAATGTGTATACACTAGTAATCTCTGGCAATGTTCTGAGAGATTCCAAAAAGGGTCTGAACTCACAGGCTTTTAAAGAATTTTGAATCTGTTATCTATTCCTGGATGCTGCCTGCCAGTTTCAATTTCTTTACTTTACAGGCCTAATCTCCTCTTAAGGAAGGGCATTAACTTACCAAAAAGGAAATGGTGTGCTTGTAATGACAAATGAACATGACTCTTCTCTTCTATTTGATAGAAGGGCACTTGTTCTGTCTAAATTGTATATTCTTTTGTAAACAGACTCTCCAGCCCTCCAGCTAGAGGAATCAATGTCCTGAGCAGATGGTGCCAGACCTTTACTTAGAAATGCATGCACTTGATTCATATTAAAGTTTTGGCATTTAACCCTCTGTCTTTACTTTATATCAGGGCCCTAGGGCAAGGACAAATGTTTTCATCTTTTTAAATTTAAAAATTTGTTTCACGCTATAGAAGCGAAATTAAATCTCCGAATGATTTGAGTCTGTGAGCATAAAAATAGCCCTCTAGCATAGTATGCATTTATAACAAGAGTCATAATCTGAGGATCAGTGTCTCAAAATGAGAATGAGATTCAAAAGAATTAGAGGGAAAAGTTGTGTCTGTAGAAAGACATATATAAAGCCCTATGAATGTAAAAACCAAGCCAACCTAATTAAAATTCAAGCTTTTTAAAATATCTCTATACTAATTCCTCCAACACACATGATGCAAATATACACATAAAAATACAATACAACCTAAAATTATGCTATTTAGAATTTTTTAAAAGTAATTATAGGACTTAACTCATATAGCAGCTAGAAAATTATCACATGTTGTAGCTACTGCCACCATAAGAATTGATTTCAATTCAGCCTTTAATGAGATCAGCAATTTCTATTCATTTTCATGGGCACCTACTCCTATAATGAAAAGGATTAATTTGAAGTTACTAGAAATGCATCACCTGGCTTATGTTGGATGGTTACTAGTCTGTGGGCCACAAATATAAATTCCTCAAGTACTAGGTTGACTATTTCATTAAAACTGATGATATTTTGGTATTTAATATGCAGAGCCATGCACAGGTGTGGAAAGTGGGGTTTTAATATAGAATGTATTTGAGGTAGAAAAGCTGTCATAGAAAGTGTTCCTTTCTATGGCATTCAGATGACTGTTAATCAGATGCGCTAGTGAGCGTGAAGGAACACTTCCTTTGTGGAATAAGTGTAAAATAATCTCTGAATCACAGAGATTATCTCTGGGATAAAATAGGCTCAGAAAACGTAGCCCCATCTCTAAAATAAACAATTTATAGGCAGAAGGCGGCCCCTCTGCCATGGCTACTCTTTGAGGCCAATGATATTGATATATGCTATTTCTCTCTAAGTAAAAATCAAAGGTTGGAGGTTGAGGTTAGAGGTTTGAGAGAAAGAAATTTACATATTGCGGATGAGGCTAGTACTCAGTCCCCTGTGAGTTGACCCCTGACTAGAAGCAAAGATTTTCCCAAAGTCCTTCTCCAACTCCATACCTAATGGCATTCAGATGGATGATTTTGAAAATGGAAACCTACTGTCAAACTAAATGTGAGCCATGCTGCAGACTTTTCAGCAGGCCCACAAAACACAAGTCCATTCAATTTCATGAAAAATCAGCTATAAGTGATACTCCCTGGGTAACGTGAATTACGAACATATAATGACCAAGCAAGTAATTTAGTCCCAATTTGATCAATTCACTGAGAAAGAAAAATAAAATAGCCAATTTGGTTTCACACAAAAACAGGAGCATTTCATCTCCTGGACGTTTCACATTTCAATTAGGAGTGTTACAGACAGGTTTTCCAGACTTTTAACATAAAATAGAAGAGTTCATTAGGATTTTGAGACTCAGTCATTAAAAATGTTTAAAATACCAAGAATTATTTGTAAAATGGTGATGAATTTTTAAAAGTGAAAATCATGCACCAAATGATTAAATGTATATTTCTTTGAAAATTATTTTCAAAAGCCATACTGAATCTTAACACAGTACTCGTCATTTTGCCAGTGGAATAATAACATATAATGAGTCTCAGCTTTGCCGCAGAAATCTTGCTTTGGGATCAGCATCCTGTGTGACATCCATGAACCAAAGACAAGACAAGATCACCAGTAATGACGTCCTAGACAGCAATCTGCCATAATGCACTCAAGTCCATCCAGGGTTCTTGTCCTCCCTGAGCCAGATGGGTGAAAAGGGGGATGCGTAAATGATGTATGAATCCTTCTGTTGTGCCTAACAGAGGCAGGGTGTTTATCTTCCTAAATATGTGTAAGACTCCTGTCACTTAGACATATAACACTCCAAGAAGACAAAAGGAAGAAGAAAAAAGGAAGTTTTCTTTAAAAAAAAAAAAGTATTTTTCAAGCCATTGTGCTAGAGAATGTGGAAGGAGAAATGACTGCCAAGTTTGAGTAGTTCTGGCTCTTCAGTGAATGTGTTTATGTAAAATAAAACCCACAAATTAATTCAGTGAGAAGAGGAACAAAAATGATTCTAACTTAGTTATTTCCAAAATTCAGCCCAAACCACTAGCTGACATTTTTTATTCTCAGGTTTTCACCTGGTTGTTTTGTTAGTGTCATGCTAATCTGAGATGTAACTGATGGAATATTGTGTGCAAAGGAAAATACTTTTCTTTCCTTAACAATGTCCAAACTGGTATGGATCTTGACTTCTAAAAGAAATATTTGTTTCAACTAGTGACCATGACAATTTAGAGTCTTTAGAGATAAGAACCTATAAAATTCATCTCGTAAAGTTCTGCTGTTTGGAAGAATTTGAACTAATATTTAGATAACATTGTGCCACAGTATCTAACTATCTCAATCTAGAGTTGAGAGAATGGCACAATATCTAAATGTAATTTTAAAAACAAATTATGTTTGCCCATAATATATAATGCATAAGATAAACTTTTCTCAAGGATTGTGTATATTCTTACACATGCACACAGTAGCCCAATCAGTGTTCATAACCTCCATATGTCCATGTCCAGTTCATTTAAGTGTTCAGGAGAACGTGTAGTGATAAGATCTGGGTTTGATATTAGACCTAGTTCCCTAAAACATTGCCCCTAGCTCCCAGGACTATGAAGTCAGGCAATTACTTCGTCACTCTGCCCCTTATTTTCCATCATAGAATGGGTTAAATAATTCATAGCATGGCTCTAAATATTAAGTAAAGTAACATGTAAAGTGGCTAGTGCATTGCAAGCCCTCAATAAATATTAAGTGTCACTATATTTTTATTTCTACAGGCATGAAATATTTTAGTGAATTAATCAGTAAAAATCAGCTGTTCCTAAATTTTGACTATGAAGGAAGCGTTAGCCACATTTTGAAAAACACAGGACAGAAGATTGGAGGAAATTGAAGATCTATATATTGTTACTCAGTGTAGTTGAATTTCCATTTGTGATTAAACTTCAACCTCTTAATAACTGACAACATAGTAGGATAAGAAGTCATAGTATTTGTTGTGCATGTCTCCACATGCAAAGACTGGTTATTTACGGTTTCAAGGCACCACGTGTTCATACTGTACTTTACAATTAGTTAGAATCCCAACATCGGCTCCTGGTTAACATGTGAATGTAGCAAAAAAGCTTGATCAGTTGATGTCCTAAATAGCTCTCTTTCTTAAATAGTTAGTCATTGCTGTAGCAAATGTATTTTGAACACCTACTATGTGCCAAACAGTGCTAATGCTAGCAGGAGCGACAATAAAGTTAATAAAACAAGATAGGGTGTACAATTGACACATAAATTATCACACACATATTTGTAATTGACCGAGAAACAAATACCGAACAAGATTATGAGCTACAGAATCCAGTGAGATTTTGACAGATACAAAGGAGAAGGGAATTATTAAAAGTCACATGAACAAATATCCAGAGTATAGAAACATGAAGTCTTGTTTATCATTTTCCTCTTTATCTGTCAAAATACTACTCTTTAAGGTCTAATACAAATTGTAAACTGACTTCTAATTTTTCTCCTTACCCTTAATTATCTTCCCATAATATCTGTTTTTGACTTAGTAAGTTAATTGTTTATCTAAATCAGAAACAATGACTTGACAAGGCTTACTGACCTAGGACCTGACATTGTTCCTTCTGACATATTAGAATTCAATAAAAAGTGTTCATTCTAAAACACAGGAAGTGAGGAAAAATGAGAATTCAAGCTTGTTGCTAGAATTTAAGATTATGTATAGAAATGTGGAGTCCCAGAAAAAAGGGTAGTTTAAGTTGTTTAGGAAGAAGGACACTCATTGGTGATTTTTGTTTTGATGACAACCCAACATTTGAGCAAATTCTGACCAATGCTTTCACATATAGGATTAGAATTTTAAAAGAGGTCATGAGATCAGAAAGAAATATGAGTGCCATAACTGTGTGTGAAAAAGATGAGGAGTGTTATAATTAAGAAAAAAAAGTAAACCCAAGCAACAACTGTATTTGGTAAAGAAAAAACGTTGGGACAGAAAATTGAGAAAAATTAGGAGAGCTTATTGTCACAGGATTCCAGGGACAAAATGAAAGTAGAGTAGAGAGATCCAGGAAAACAGAGTAAGAGCTGTTGGATTTGTGACTTAAGGGATCACTAGATTACCATCAAAAATTATTTGGGGGCTGAATGGAGTCAGTTTATCCGAAGAACGTTTTTCTCCTGTTGCGTACGCTTACACCTATGAATACCATATCGCTGAGCAGAGTTCATACAAAGTAGTACAATTTCTCAATGGCTTTATAAAGGAAGAAAATAAGTGCTTATTTCAAGGTATTACTGTGATTTCCACAGTGACCTCATTTTAATAGTACATTAAATGAGTTTGCACTTATTTATGACTTTATAATATGAATTATTCAAAGCCTATTCTTAACATTTCTAAGAGTTAGGAAATTTGTACCAACTTTCACAATTAAACTACAGCAGGAAGTCATTCTCGATGCAGGAATAAGAAGCCCATATACTATTTTAGAATCAGTGGTTACTATTTTTGTGAAGAAAAGTAGATGTATGACAAAATACAGGAGGAGGAGAATCACACGACCCAAAGATAATTGAGCCTGCAGGTAGTATAGATGCTTTGAATTTTGGAAATTATGTATAGGTTTGGAGGGAAAAAGTAAAACATGAAGAAATGAATATAGATGACCAGCTTCCCAGAGAAACTGCTTGATTCAGTTTGCAGAAACTACGCAATTACAAATAATGAAATCTGGTTAGTTGAGCTAGTCTTAAAAAGAATCAATCCATACTGAGGATGAAATTTTCCTCTACATTATTATATAATGAGAAAAGAAAACATTTCCCATAGTAATATGGAAGGGAATACATTTTGATGATGAATTAACTTAGTTATCTATTCTGTGAATCCATGTAGAAGTCAGTATATTATCCTTTTCCCTTTTGGAGTATCGATACTCATCTAACCATCCATTAATTTATCCATTTAAAAAATAATTGAATGCTTATTATATGTCAGGCACTGTGGTAGGCACTGATCACACAATCATAAATAAGACTTATCCCTTGCTCAAAAGACCTGAAAACCTAGTAGCATTCCGTATCTATTTCAAAAATCAAAGAAAACTCAGTGACTTCAAAAATCCAATAATATGCCATTTAATACCCCTTAAAGTTCCCCTCAGCCTGATACCTATTCACTCTCCAGTACTGTTCATATCTGATGTCCATATATCATACCTGTTGACCAAAACTTCTGTACTTATATCCAAACAAGGAGGGGAGGGATAATTAACATGTTATCGGTTTTAGGTTAATAAAAAATTTCTAAAGAATGCATATACCAAATTATTACATGAGTTCTTACTATAACCAGTTTCTTTTTTGAGACGGCATCTCACTCTGTCACCCAGGATGGAGTGCAGTGGTGTGATCGCAGCTCACTGAAACCTCCACCTCCCTGGTTCAAGGGATTCTCCTGCCTCCGCCTCCAGAGTAACTGGGATTACAGGTGCCCACCACCATGCCTGGCTACATTTTTTGTATTGTTTTAGTAGAGACAGTGTTTCATCATGTTAGACAGGCTGGTCTTCAACACCTGACTTCAGGTGATACACCTGCCTCAGCCTCCCAAAGTGCTGGGATTAACAGGCATGAGCCGGCCCAAGTTTTTTCTATTAATCAACCTACTAGCCATCTAACTTGCATTAGATGGAAGGCATTTTGCTCTGCCAGTCACGAACACAACCCCAAAGATGCATGGAGAAAGCATAAGAATGTTGCATACCCACTGCTTACATAGATGCATATCATTCTACTACTTTGGAACAGAAAAAGATGCTTTTGCATCTCAGTTTAAAATTAATTTACGAAAAGACAATCCACAAGAACTAAACCTACCTCACACATGCATATATGTCAATTATCCTATAGAAACTAATGTATCTGATGTGCCACATAATACCGCCCAACCTCTTGGAGATTACCAAATGTATTATTTAAACTGAGTCTGTGCTTAGGTGAATATGTCACTTAAAAGTACAGGTACTGTTGGGTAAAAATAAGAGCTTGAAACTTCATAGCCCTAAGGCCCTGTTCTTTGCTTGCTTCTTAAGCACAATGCTTTTCCCCAGTAGCACGTCCCGGGAAAAGAATGAGATATGAAAGTTTGAAAATTGAGTTTCCTGTTGAAAATGTTGAGTTATTTAATTCTCAGTGATTCAGGGTACTAGTAAGTGTTCTTACTTGTAATATTCAAGGATGTACATTCCATTGTAAAAATGCCTAGAAAATGTGTTCTGAACAAAGCCATTTTTCTACCGTTATATACTAACAAAACAAAGTAAAACAAATGTATTTGTACACTCTATGCTTTACTAAACTACCAATGATATACGAGAAGCTTTTCATGTTACTCACTTACACGAGGCCACTTAATCATCCCATTTAGTCCCCAATCATTAGCAGATTTTCTGACTTAACTTGATTACAACATAAAATTTAAAATAACAGTTTATCAAAAACAAATGAAGCAAATTCTTTGGAAGGTTCCCTTACGAATCTCCGTGCAGAATTTGAAAGACTTGATATACTCAGTTATTTGGCATAAAAGAGATACACAATTCAAACCATGACTTCTCTCTTCCATTTTATCCCCCTGGTGGGCTTAATAAGATAGCCATCTTATTTAGCTACTTCCTCCACTTCAGCTTAAATACAATTGTTTGTCAAGTTTAACTGACTCCTTCTTTCCTCATCTCCTTCACAATTCTCGAAGCTACCACCCAAGTCAAGGTCCTTCTGGTCTGACACCTGGATGAGGACAAAAGTGTTGAGTATTCACTTCAATTTTGGTTTCCTTTTGACATCCACAATGTACCACAGCACTTTCGGAGGAATCTTCCTCATACATTGTTTTCTTAATTCTCCTGCTTAAGAATAAATAAAGCAATCTAGTGATATCATTTGTCGAAATACCTCCTCCTCTTATTCCAAGTCTTCCTTAATGTGTTTCCACTCAATCTTATAGCATAGTCTCTTCTAATCTGCTTTTAAGTAGCTGGGGATTGGAATATGTAATTCCTTAAGATCAGCATAAATCATATAGCTTAAAGCAGGAATCAGGAAAAGATGCCTTGTGAACGAAATCCGGTCTATCACTTGTTTTTATATGTCTTTATGGGCTGAAAAAAATCAAAAGAATAATACTTTGTGATGTGTAAAAATTATTTAAAATTCAAATACATATATATATGTGTATATATATATATATATAAATCAGGTACCATCAACTGCTTTATACACACACACGCACACGCACACACACACACACACACACACAGATATTTTTTTCTTCCTTAATACAATGTATACTAGCCAAGTTACATTCTACTATTATAACCATGAATCTCTTTTTAGCAAACTTAGAAAAGTGTTTTCGCTGGGCTCAGTGGCTCACACCTGTAATCTGAGCACTTTGGGAGGCTGAGGTGGGCAGAGTACTTAAGGTCAGGAGTTTGAGACCAGCCTGGCCAAAATGATAATACCTTGTCTCTAGTAAAAATACAAAAATTAACTGGCCATGGTGGTAGGCACCTGTAATCCCCACTACACGGGAGGCTGAGGCATGAGAATCCCTTGAGCCCGGGGGTGGGGGTGGGGGTGGGGGGCAGACTCACTTGCAATGAGCCAAGATTGTGCCATTGCACTTTAGCCTGGGCCATAGAGCAAGACTCTGTCACAAAAATATATATTTTTTCATAAAAACCCATTAATATTTCAGATTTAGTGAAACTTAGCAGAAGAAATAGGAAAGGGAAGATGAAACATATACATAGAGCACAAGAAGAACTTAATGAGAAAGAAAGGTAAAAGAGCAGAAAGGTAAAAGAGTTTGTAGAGACAGAGGGAGAAAACCCGAATTCGATTGTTAAGGGAGTATAGGACCAGTATTACCACATGCAGCCATCCTGCCGCCTCTTCTCCTTATTAAAACAAACACAGAAACATTACTTTTGGCTTTCATATGATTTAATTATTCATCCAGTCAACCCTTACAGCAACCCTAATTAAGACAATAATATTATCCTAAGTTATAAATGAGGAATAAAACTGAAAGACCAAGAGATGGACCTATAATCCTAATTCTGGTACGATGTTTACAAAGGTTATTCTACCACCACCTTGCTTTTATTCTTTTTCAATATTATCCTTCTTACACAAGAGTGTATATTTAGAACCTGAGAAAATAATACATTTCAAAAATTATTGTAGAATATTGCCATGTTGAAACTCAGCTTGCCTCTTATACTTAAAGCCCTCAAAATCTTGTAAAATGCAGGGGTTGATTTTTACTTAAGAGTCTCTTGTCAGAGAGTAATAGAGATTTTTGTTGACATGAGAAAATAATCTACAGCCATACCACCCTGAACACGCCCAATCTCGTCTGATCTCGGACATGAGAAAATAAACTACAATGGTAGGTTTCAAAGCTATTGACTGGTGAATAAATACCATTCTAATAGTGAACATTTACTAGGCCTCTTGGTAGGTTTCTGTCATTCTTTCCTCACAATAATCCTGAAGGGTATGAACATGATTAGCCCTATTCATTGCATCACAGGAAGGTTTCAAGTAACTTGCTCAAAGTTATAGAGCTAGATGGATGGGGGAGCTGGAATGTGAACCTAAATGATCCCCCTCCAAAGCCATGCAATTAATCACTATGCTAGGCGGAGGACATTCTTTAAGCACCTAAATGTCTGAGACTTACGAGCAGCTAAACATATTAAATTTGTGGATTCCCTTTTCAAAATACTAGTTCCTTCGCTTGCAGAGGCAACAATTTGAACATATAAGACTATAGAAATATATAAAATGCTACTTCTAAAGACAGGGCAGCAGAGCATCCCACCCAGCAAACACACATATGCACACCCATGAGCACAAAAGCATGCACAGATAGCAATCGCAGTGGTAAGATGTGCTCCTCTAGTCGGAGAAATCCCACACTGAGTTATGATGCTTATCAACACTTAACAGGAAATAGAAACTCTTCCTACAATAAACTGCATGTTTTGACCATAGAGGAGTTGCTTTAAGTTCAAGAAGTGTCTTTTCTTCAGGCAATGCTCACAACCAGCTTTCCTTATCATAAGATCTTGGTACTGTTAACATAAAATGGTTGCTATCATTAGTGGCTGTGAACGGTGCATAATGAGCACACAGTCTTGGGGAGCTACGGTTCACATAGTCTGCAAACACTGATGAGCACAGAGATTGAGCTATCTTCTCAACCTTATTGCTGTTTTTAAGTCGATTTCAAGATATGAGAAGTCCCTGGAATGAAGAGGAGGAACCTCACTGCTACTGGCATAACGTTTGTCAATAAATTGCCTTGGATGTTTTATCAACACAATGCACTGCATTTCACAGGAACTACGCTATTTTAAAAAACAAATGCTAAAATTACATTGTAATATTTAGACATTCTTTCCTGGATGTCAGTGTAAGGGCACCAAGTAATTATACCATTACATAAGATACTTAATAACAAAGGTACAGGTTATCACTACAAGATAATTATTATAGAATTTCTCATTGCTAAGAAACACTTTTTCCCCCCATTTAGAGATTCTGACACCAGGATACATCTTAACTTCCTGAAATCACATGTAAACGTGTACATTTAATCAGGTGATACTCTCCCCCAAATGTTGATTTTAACTCAAAAGTAATCTCAAAAAAGAGGGTCTTTTAAAATGGAAGAAGTAAAACAATCTAAAACTGGTATGGAATAGACATAGTGTTTAAAAATGAAAAAACGCTTTTTCAGTGTTTTCCACTCCTGCTGAATAGAACATGTTTTCCGATCACATGGAATGCCTGCCACCCCAACTTGACAAAGCATAAGGAATGGTAGCAAGCACACATCTTGTCTGTCTTGCTGCCAAAACCACCACCCTGTGATGTAGCGAGAATTAAAAGTTCAAAACCTTCAACTCAGTTGATTGGAAAGATTTCATTAGAAGTAAATTCTATGGTGGCCCCATAACCTACATTTTAAAGCACATTAAACAAGGCTGTTTTAGCCTTGATGAGGTGACAGCTGTAAAACATTTGTGATAACAGAATTGCCTTCTTGATAAATGCTTCCACTGTGGAATCTGTTGTAGCAGTGATCTCTGCACTACGACGACTTCTTTAAAAACAAAAGCATCACAGAATCATATTGCTTACATAAACATACACTGCATATCGATTACATCTATGTATTAGGATGTAATACTGGGCCTTAAATCTGTTTTAGATTGATGCCCTTCACTTTTATTGCCAGAGAATTTTTCCTTCCATACTGTTATAATTATTTAATATGAATAACTTCATTTTTCCATCCATCAAATAGCAGTGCTCACCAAGAATGCAAAGAACTCTAAAACAATCAGTCCTGATAGTCAAGAAAATGTTGGTCATCATATGCGCCATGGTATATTATCAACTTCTAATATATTGTTTTTTCTTTTTCTCAAATAGTCAGTAAAAAAATGTAAACTGGATTGCCTAAAAGATTTCTTATAACATAGCTACCAAAATGATTATATGTAAGACAAAAATAGAAGCAGCCCCTCATTCTTTCAAGAGTAAATGTCCAACGTTTAATCTCAAGTGTAGATTGAGTCATAAATGAAATGTTCTTTTTATCTTAATACACTAAACATATACATATCAGGACATTCGTTTACAGAAAATATTTCTAAAAGTATTTTCCAACGTATACCCCTATAGACCTCTAGATGGCAAGCTTTAGTAAGTTTTTATGACTGGCCAGAATTCAGTTTCTAACCATTTCTGTATAATCCACCTATTAAAA
>CM052665.1:11495004-11539507 GCA_028533165.1 Leontopithecus rosalia | reverse complement strand
AAAAGTTTTACCTAATTAATGATTTCAACTGGTTTCTAAAATGAACTATTCCTTTATAATGATAAAGATTAGTTACAGCTTTTGTTGTAGGGATTTTACAGATCTCAAAGGATAATAATAAAAGTCCTTTGCAAAATATAAAGTAGAAGTTACAACATGAGTCTGTTAGAATCTTCTCCACCTCACACATGTCCTTTACAAAATATCTTACACAGCCAATCCCAAAGAATACATGTTTTTATAACATATCACACATATCTGTTTAATTCTATAAACAGTTATTCCTTTAATGAAGTTTAGAAATATTTATTTTCAATGCTAACTACATTGAAGAGTTATCATGGATGAACCGAAATAAAATTAGGAGTTGATAATTAAAATAAGTAAAAGTGGCATCAAAATGAAGAAGTTCACTTTGTGTATAAAATTGTTAGCTATAATGTTGAAGAAAATGCAGTTATAGCTGAGTACATATATTAAAGGTATAATGAGGACTTGAACAATCTCCTAGAATTAACATGCTGTGAGGAATTCTTAGCATACTGAATATTGCAGAACCCTCTATTCTGGAAGATGGTTCCTCCCACATATACATGGTAACTAGAGGGATGACATTTTATTGTGGTGTAATACTGGCTGCTGACCACAATTGGGTATCTGACCTAATTAGCACAAGCATTTGACAAAAGCTGGGACGAAGTTATCTTCAAATGCCAACTTCTGTCACTAGGATGGGTCCCTGACCCCAGATGGGACCAATCAGAGTCATTTCTAAAGACTCATAAAACTGTGAAAAAGGAGACCAAGTATCTCTCCAGTGGCTGAGGCCTCCTCCAGTGACTGAAGCTGTAATATATACACATTTTATGACTTAGTGGCAATCACGTTTTCCACCGTGTGGGTTGGAGAAGTTGAGAAAACTGGATGAAAGACAGAGAAAGAGACATATTAAAGCAGGTGAATGGAGTTCCTTGGGAATTTGTTTCCTGATTTCAGTTATTTCTGAGGCTGAGCCCGCTTATCTTTCCAACTGCGAGAGAGCCTAGAAGCCACTCATGAAGTTACCAATTTACTTCAGCTTGGACAAGTTCCATTTTGAACACGTGAAACCAGTAGAATCTTAACTAATGCTCTGTTCTTTTGTAGTTGTGTTTTGAAGGAAAATCATTTTAGAGCTAAATTCAGTTGCTAGGTTTCTAATTCTTCGTGATGCAAATACTGAGAGTGAACACATCTTTTAAAATATGACAGATGCAAGATATATGCCTTCGTATAAACTCCAAGCACTATTATATTTATATGCCTTCTTATATATATTATATATTTATAACATGTTATATATATAAAACATATATATATGCCTTCATATAAACTCCAAGCATTATATTTATATGCCTTCTTATAAATATATATTATATATTTATAACATGTTACATATTTATAACATATGTTATATATATAACATATGTTATATATTTATGACATGTTATATATTTATAACATATGTTATATATTTATGACATGTTATATATTTATAACATATGTTATATATTTATAACATGTTATATAAAACATATATATATGCCTTCGTATAAACTCCAACTATTATATTTATAAATATAATAGAATAAATATAATAGTACATTGAACTTAGGAGACTTCCATGCAAAAACAACTTTGTGCCATAGAAATGTAAAGAGAACCCAAATAAAGAGATAAGATTCTCTTTTATTTACAATTATAAATATAAATCCATTCTTTTAAAGACATGTGCATTTTTTTCATCCAAGAAATACACAAACATTGATCAAATAGTGCAGGTTAAACTACAATGAGATATAAAAGGGAAACTCTGGCCTGAGTTCAGCTCTCCAATTCATAATCTGGATGCTCATTCAAAATTCATTATAACTCAGAGTCACATTCTTTTCAGGCATTAGAGACTTCCTCTTTTTTAACAAAAACCTTGAGGATTGCTTTGCATATGCTTCTTAGATGTTCACAAAATTTCTCTTAATTTTGGAGGACAAAAAATGCAGGTGGTTTTTCCTAGGAGCTTCTAAAGCCCTGTGACATGGCGAACAGCGTCCTGAGAACAAAGTCAACTCACAAGATGTGAAAAAGGTGGAGAGAGAGGCAGTGTCACAAGGATATCACTTGAGCACACGGATCCACTCGGGCCTGAAGTCAGTCCTGTCTTTACGTTTATGTGAGCTAACAATTTCCCATTTTCCCCAAACTAGCTGTATGTGATTTTATTAGGAACCAAGCAAGCTTGACAAATACAAACTCTACTGCCTGACTCACGATTTTCAATGAAATGTAATTTTTCATGGTTACAAAGAGCAGAATCACAAATAGAAGAAAAAAACTAATTGTATTTTATCAGTTATTATGGATATATTAGTCCATTCTCAGGCTGCTATAAAGAACCGCCTGAGACTGGGAAATTTATAAAGGAGAGAGCTTTAACTTACTCACAGTTTTGCACGGCTGGGGAAGCCTCAGAAAACTTACAATCATGGCAGAAGGGGAAGAAAACATATCCCTCTTCACTTGACGGCAGGAAAGAGAACTGCCAAGCAAAAGCGGGGAAAGCCCCTTATAAAACAATCAGATCTCGTGAGAACTCACTCACTATCACGAGAACATGGGGCATGGGGTTGACCACCAGCATGATGCTATTATCTCCACCTGGTCCCTCCCTCAACACCTAAAGATTATGGGAACTACAATGCAAGATGAGATTTAGGTGGGGACAGAGCCAAACCGTATCACTAGATGTGTAGAAGAAACCTTAATATGTTGATATCTGGATGGAATCACATATACAGAAGCAGCACACATTTCCACAGATCACATATAGAGATTTTGATGTTCAAAATGTGATTGGCGTACAGTGACGCAGTAAAGATTTCAGAAATCTTAAGAACCTTAAAGAAAAAGTACATTAAAACTTAAAACATGAAATAGCAAAGAAATTAATTTTTTGCAACATAAGATTAGAGTCTCACCTAACGGATCTTTAAGTGAAAAATAAAGAGGAGTTTTAGGTTACAGCAGAGGTGTTCAGAATAATTAATGTGACTTAAGTGAAGTATACATTAATGACATTAAGGACACTATTTTGACTAATTTTCCTTGCTCTATAATGTGCCAAACTCGAGGTACCAAAATATTCATAAATTTGGTATTTGCAGAAAAGTATAATCAGAAGACTACATTAAGCAAACTTAGTTAAAACCAGCTAGAAAAAGAGATGCCTCTGGGAAAAGACAAAAAGAGACATGGGCCAGAGACCGGAACCAAACATCAAGACCTATCAATTGCAAGAGATACCGTCTTGGATACATTGCCTCATATCTCTAAGTCTCAGCTTCCTCATCCCTAAAATTTAATTGATATAATTGATAGTTGCGTGCTGTCTCCCCAGCAGCCTTTCCTAGAAACTATCCACCGACCATGTAAGATCTGCAACACTCCAGCTACACCTGGTTGTGGTGAGTGAGGAAGCATGCTCCTGATTCATCCACCAGGCCCTTCACTGAGACGCCTGAACCAGAGAAGGCAAATTATCATCAATAATCAAAGCTAGAAGATGACAGCTGAGAAGCTGCTATTGATGATCATTACCGCCAAAGGAAGAAAACCTGCAATAAGAAAGATGCTAATAGATATAGTTAAGAAATGGTGATCATGTTCTGATATCCAAGTCTTTGTGAGCTCCTCTGCAATACCTGTTGCTTGCTTTCCAACCTTTCCTTTGAATCACCAGGCAGCACTCTTCCTTTCCTTCATCTTAGAAGTTGTTTTCTATCACTTTCTGCCAAGAAAACTCCTAATCCGTTTAGCTTCTCTAATTTCACGTAACTTTTTTTTGGAAATAAAATACGAATGTAACGAGACTATGTATGTTATTCACTATGTTGGCCAGGCTGGTCTCAAACTCTTGACCTCTAGTGATCCACCCACCTTGGCCTCCCCAAGTGCTGGGATTATAGGTGTGAGCCACCATGCCCTGCCTCTTGGATATATTTTTAAAATTAGTTTCAGCAGCTACACCCTCTTCTCCCCTGCTCCTGGAAGCCAATAGCAGAAAGCAGAGAATAAGAAAAAATATAGTCAGTTTTTTGTCATGGGGCAGAATGCAGAATGAAGGTAGAAATTAAATAAAGTGATGAAAAAAGAACTCGAATGTAACAAGCATTTTTTAAATGCTGCCCAAATATAAGACTGTGTTACTGTAGTTATTATCTACTGCTAACTCCAAATGCTGGAAGGACTTTCACAGTTAAAAAAAGGATTTCTTATTATTAGCAGTTTCAAATGGCAGCACCAGGGAAAATGGTTTGGTGAAATTTAAAGGAAAGGATTTCAGCTGTATGTGAGAAAGGAAGATTTAAAAACTGGAGTTTTCTAGTTTTTTAGTAGTCTATTCTAAGAATGTATGGCACTAAGTCTCCATGATTCTGTTCCAAAGGCTGAACTCCTTCTAGTTTACAGTAATACTTCTACAGCTCTATTTTTATATTTTTCTTTAGACAAAAATCCACCTTTTCAAGTTCTATATCACCTTTGTTTTAATATATAAACACAGCATACATTATAGATAGATGCACATACATACATATTACTTACATACATTTTAATTTACTCTAAATTTATTTTTCTGTCTAATATGTAGTTTCTAAATCAGTGTTTCTCAAATGGTAAAACTGATGATTGATTGATTGTTATTTTTGTTTGCCAGCAACTACTTCCCCTTCTTGAGGCAGGAGCAAACAATTAGAATTTGAGGGGATCGTCCAACCCTATTTTTGCAAGTGAAGGTGAATCCTGGGCTGGAATTGTTCAGGGGTGGAGAACATGACATCTATTAAGCCCATTCACATACTGAATTTCCTTCTCATAGAAATTGCTAAAGAGACACACACAAAGCCCAAACTAGGCCAGTTAATGGAAAAATCAAAAAGTTGCTCTGGACCAGTTAAAGGGGCCATCAGGACCTTTGCTGGGAATTCTGGGACGAAGATTCTTTTTCTCCTGTTGTAAGCATTCCGACTTGAGGTCTGCCGGCAGCTTTTATGTGACGGGGGAAACAATGGCAGCGTAAGGGCTAATATCTTAGAAACCGAGTAAAGAAATAAGCACAACAGGGTCCTTGGTGATCAGGTTGAGTCACTAAACTCAACCTAATGTTAAAGCTCACAAAGGTAACTTTTGTATTCCCATTTAGTGTTTAAGACTGTTTGAGTTTAATTGTCTTTAACTTGTAACCAAAAGCATCCTAATAACTCAAGCGAGGAGAGTAGAGGGCAAGACTGCTCCACTCCCATTTGTTTGTTTTATTTAGACATTGCATCTCACAATGCTGCCCAGGCTGGAGTGCAGCGGTTATTCACAAGGGTGATGTCAACGCACTGTAGCCTTGAGTAACTGGCCTCAAGTGATCCTTCCACCGCAGCCCGCCTAGTAGCTTGAAGAACAGTCAAGGGCCACCATGCTCAGTTTACAAAGTGCCGCTGCTATAGTTTTTCAGCCTCTACATATCTGTGCACTTAGACATTTTACTCTACTGACAACATTCACAAAATCCACAATAGCAAAGGTTGAGATGGAAAATTTTTTAAAGTAAATATTAAAAAGTTGGCACAAAGTGTTTACTGACCTGTCCATGAACTGTGAATTGCCTGCTAAACCGAAGAGAACTCGGAAACATCTGGGACTCCAGGTGAAATTGTTGAATAGATGAGATCTGTCTTCAGAACCATATTCATCTCCTATCACTCTGAATCTACATCCTCCCCTCCAAAAAAAGAGATACGGAATATTTATCTTTGCCCATCAGTAGCTTCAGCACATGTCATGAATACTTCTTGCATTCCAACATTATTTTCTCTGCAAGATCTGCATCTGGAAAAGCACTGGAGTGGGGAAGGATTTTTATTTTCTAATTCCCAGAGTTACCTACACTCTAAGAGTAGACGCCTATGTAAGCTTTTTTGTTATAGGAGGTACACTCCTGTAAAAATTTTATAAAGATAATGATAACACAATATAGTACAAACTACTGTAGTAGATCTGGGTCTCACAGAACACCAACCAAATCAGGTATAAAATCAAGAAAAAAAGAACTTTCTTTTTTCATCCCTTAATTTAATTTCTACCTTCATTCTGCATTCTGCCTCATGACAAAAAACTGACTATACTTTTGCTTATTCTCTGCCTTCTACTATTGTCTTCCAGGAGCAGGGGAGAAGAGGGTGTAGCTGCTGAAACTAATTTCAAAAATATATCCAAGAGGCAGGGCATGGTATCTCACACCTATAATCCCAGCACTTGGGGAGGCCAAGGTGGGTGGATCACTAGAGGTCAAGAGTTCGAGATCAGCCTGGCCAACACAGTGAAAAGCTGGGTGTGGTGGTGGGTGCCTCTAATCCCAGCTACTCAGGAGGCTGAAGCAGGAGACTCACTTGAACCCTGGAGGTGGAGGTTGCAGTGACCCAAGATTGTGTCACTGCACTCCAGCCTGGGCAACAAGAGCAAACCTCCATCTCAATATATTTCTAATCCATATGGATTTCATATATATATAAAAAACCTCCATTCAAAAATATATATATAATATATATATATTCCTGAAAATACACACACACACACACACACACACACACACACGTATATACGTATCTATATAGATACGTATCTATATAGATACGTATATACGTGTGTGTGTGTGTGTGTGTGTGTGTGTGTGTATTTCCAGGAATAAAAACTGTATCAACATGTTTTCTACTATGCTGTTTGATTAGTAAAGTGCTAATTGAGAATTCTCAATTAATCTTATTGCTACATCTAACTGAAGCTTTATATTAATCTAACATTCTATTTGAGGCCTCACTTTACCAAAATAAGAGGGGAGTTTTGATAGACTTGGAAGGACAATGCTCATGAGAATGAGTGATGTGTGAAAGCTCCAACACCAGTGATTAGAAGACAGGAAACAGAAAATTCGCCCTGTGCTAATGGAAGGATTCAGAGAAGGGGAGAGAAAGGAAGAAACGGTTTTCAAAGAGAATGTCTGAGAACCATAATTTGCATATAGTTTCCAGAAACAGGATTGATAAAACAAGAATAGAAGATAATGATCTGGGACATTTTCTCCTCTCCTGCAAGTCTGTACAACCTCATCAAGTTCAAACATAACCTGGCCTGGTTAGAAGTCAATTGGTAAAATAAATTATCAAAAATATAATTAAGTAAGCAGAGAGGCCTGGGTGAGCTTCTTGGACTTTTCCATATCAAAGCTCTAAAAATGGAGCTTTTGGGGGTCATTCTATCAAAATCACCAACAAAGCCTATATCTGGCTTGACTCTGAGCAAAGATCACTCCTTGGAATCAATTAGGATAATTACAAACTACTGGTGCACAAGGGCACATCTGTGGTTAATTGAGTAACACATAGTTAATCAACCTTTCTGAGTAATAAGTATGTAGAAAATCAACATCTCTGGTGTCCATTTGTGCTTTGTCTTAAGCCCTGCTACTTAAAATCTGGTCTGGCTCTTTTATGGATATGAAAGAGAAAATGTTTGAAGGAGGAGAACGAACAACTCAGGGTGATTTTTCTGGTATAAGAGGGCATGATAGGGGTCCACTTCCTATCACTACTAAACATTTTCTGTCTCAGAAGACTGTCTTGTGCTCCACTAAGAGAGCAAAACAAAATTAATCAAAGGCAGCTAATCTAGAAATTGTATTGGTCAGTAAGCTAAATATGAGTTTTGATCCAAAACCCTAGCCCTTATAATTTTTGACAAGAATGTTAATTTATTATCACTCCCCTACTGAAGACGTATTCTAAAAACTGAGTTTAAAAATAATACTTAAATATTAACAGGACAGCACTCCCTTTTGTTTCCAGGATATTTCAAGAGGCACAATCCATAGAGTTCTTGCTAACATAAGAGAGCAGACAATACTCTCATGATGGAATCCAGCCATCTCCAAACATGACATTTCAGAGTCATTCTCCAATGCGTCTGGTTTTCTTGAGGACAGCTTTGCTACAGAAATAATAGCCGAAGTATTTCTAGTGGCTATGGGGGAAGGAAGCTAAGAGCTAATTATGAGGTTGGGTTAAATCATCAAAGTGTATATAGTTTTACTCAGCCACACAATTTCTAACCTAAACTACTTGGGGAGTGCGCTCCTGGTGTCTATGGAAAGTTTACCTTCTAATTGTTATTTAAAGCCTGGGCAAATAAGCCAGAACTATTTTAAAGAACCCGAACAGCTCACATCCTTCACCTGCTGGGTATGCTTCTAACAAATTGGCATTAGCACACACCTTCCTCTGAATGGAAGAGAACAAAGAAAAAGAACAAACGAGATATAAAACAGAAAACAAAAATGCCCGAGGGTTGTTCTGAACTCCAGCGGCTCAGCCTAGGTGAATGGTGCTTCATCAGCACAGTGGGAAGTTCCCAGACACACAGGTCCCATGCCTTAGAATATGCCTCTGTGGGGCTTTCTAATCAAATTAAACGAAGAGTTTTAAAGAAAGTATGAAAGAAACGTGGCAGGTTTTTGTGGGAAGATTATTACTTGCCCTGCCCACTCTGGAATCAGTGCTCTGTCACCACGTAACTGTCTGGAGGGTTCTCTCCCAGCTAAACAAGACTGGAATTATTTACAATCTCATTGTGTCATGTAACATGAGGCTACAATGCATAATAATGCACAAAAAGATGCCTCAGGTGACACAGATGGTAGCACCAATTGTTTAAGAAAAAGATCCTGATCACAAGCTTTGCATCAAAACTGCTCTGAAAAATGAAATCATCATAAGAAGAAAATAGAGCTTTGACTGAATAATAATTCTAAGTAAATGTCAATTTTTTTCATATCCAGATTCATCTTTGCCATTAAAGATGGCTTCTGAATAAAATGAGAAGCTTGTCATTTCTTGTTTCGCACGAATAGAGATAAAGAATGCTTGATCTTTTAAGAATCAAGATTTTCTTCAAGGTGTAGATGGGGTCATATTTTAGAAAATAAGGGTACATGTATGTGCAGATTATAATCATGCGATCATACTTTTCATATATGCATTGTTTCTATGTGTTCAGTCTCTTAGATATATGAAAACAGAGGCCAACAATCTAACACAGACACGGACCTAGAAGATGCTGACTTCAGCTTAAAGATATTTTCTCATTTTATTCATGGCCTACATGGAGGTATTAGTGTATAAGAAAATAGCAGATACATACAGCATTTAAACAACCTTTTCCGAAATGTTTTTGGTTGCGATCTCATGCTGAGAATGTTATTTGTATAACCTTAATATTTAAGATGCCTCTGCAACTCTTTAGTTTTGTGCCCTTTATATTCAACAATACACAGACGACAGTGAGAATATCAAATACAGCTGTCATGTTTGATACGTAACCCAGGGTCCTTCTAAACCCTGGCTTCAGATGGCTATAACCCTGCGTTCACTGCTGCAGGCTTCCTGGGCAGGTCTTATCTCTGGGTCTGGCCCTGCCCTTTGCATACCAATCGCAGCCTCTCTGTTATTCTCTTTCTATCTGTCTGCTTCTAGAAAGCTAAGCCAAATATTTTTCTTTCGTGAGTCTTTTTAGGTTTTGTTGTCAGCCGTTCCCAGTCTGCTCCCGCCTCATACTATCCATGAGCTATTTCGGCATCTTGCTGTCTTCCCTCCCCTGTCTGTGACTCGCCTCCTGAAGCTCACTTACAGCTCCACATTCTCATGCGGGTTGACAGGCTGAGCTGTAGGATTTCATTTTTAGTGAGCATTGTGGTACTTGATGTCCCTTCTGATGTAAATAGAGCTCTGAAGTTTCTGGGGGGAAAAATGGAGCTTTGTGAGAAATGGTAGAAGGCTTAAAGGAGATTAATGAACTAGTCCCACCCAGGAATTCTTCCCCAAGTGTACCCAGAGTGAAAAGCTGGCATCCATGACCTGTTCAATTGACTCATTTTTCACCACATTGAAGGGTGTCCTGGAAAAGGGAATAATTCTTAATAACCCCCATGGATTTCCAAGCTACTTTTGTACCTACAAGCACAGGCAGGGTCTCTTTTCTCACCTATTGCCATCAATAATCATTTGTCAGAAAGCTTACAAGGCAGCAGAATGTCCCACGTACAGACAGGTTTCATTTCTGCATCTCAAAATATTATCTTTAGTTTTGTGGCTGGCCACGATGGTGTAAGGTGGTGCTGTTACTTCAGTCTTCTTCCACGTGAAGACACTCTCCTATATGTACGTGTCTGGGGTGTATGGCTGGCTCCATATGCCCAGTGAGTTATCATGTATGCAAAAGTGGTTCCAGAGAGCGTTAAAGATACCCATCGTTTTTTTTAGCTGAAAGGTCTTTCCCCAGTGGCTAAATTTGTAATCTAATAACATAATCCTTATGTTTCATCTCCCTTAACAGACTTTGAGAAAAAAAACATGTTCCTGAAGCCAAATCTACAAGCTATGCATACTTCTACACCATTAGTAAAGAAGAATGGTTCTAATACAACTCCTCACTTGTCATCTGCAAGGCCATGTCCTCGTCTACTAGCTTTGACTCATAATTAATTATATTCACATCCATATCTGTTTAGAAGCTCCACATCTCTGGCTTGCTAATAATCAGAAATATGTCAATGCAAAGTTCTGAGCGATCCATACAGACTATTCATATTATTCCTTGCATTTCTCTCCTATCAAGAGGGCAGTGTTTTTACAGCAGGCAAAAACAACAAATGACTCTGGAACAGTCATTTAGCAGTGCTCAGTTAGTGGCTGGAAGCAGCTCATTCAGGAATTGTGCCAGTGCCGGAGAGAGACAAGAAGTCCCGACAATTGCTGCAGTCAGCATTGTGACTCTTCTTCACAGATGTGAAGATGGTCTCCATACATCCTGAGGCACATTGCCAGTGCTTTATGGGAATAATTCCTGCAGATGTCTATGAAATTATTTTCTTATTTAGGAATGCTTGGCAAGGATGTGGTAAAGTCCAAGGGTTTTATAATTACCATTTTTTTTGCCTGCTTTGTCAAATTTTGTCAAAGTTGAATATTATCCTTCGCAACTGCTTGGGTTCTCTGTATAATAGAGAGCCTGGTGCATAATGGTAGAAGAGTTTAAGAAGACTGATAAATTATTACCACAAAAATGTCTTTCTCCAAAGGCTGTCATGTAAGGGGGTAGAATGCTTGCTCTTTCTATAACGTAATTTATAAGAGATTCCACAGTCCCAATTAATGGCAGCGCAAAAGATGGAAGTGAACATAGGTAAAAGCCAGAAATTACAAACATGCAGTGGGATTTAAGGTTAGTCTGAGGTTCCTTAACTCTCGAGGGTCTGTCAGGACTGATCTACTGATAGGGAGTTGCTCTCTGGATAACTTTGAGAGGAAGTGAACTTGGGCAAGAAGATTTTGGAGTGAGGACATTTGCTTTGTCATGAGTAGCGTTCACCTTATCAGCTTCTAAGTTTTCATATTTTAGTAGAGGATACCATGTGTGTCTATCTCTGAAAATTTCTGTCATCATTACTTTTATAGTTATCTAAATCTGCTTTACAATTTAGGATTCTGCCTAGTTCTGAGTTTAAAAGAACCATATTATTGAACAAAAATGATAAAATATCAATATTTTAACAATCCTTCATAGATATATAGAACTATACATTATCGTATAGATGAGCATAGCATAATATTCACCAAGGGAAAGAATAATGAAGAAATTTATTAAATGAGATCCTATTCGCATGCAAAAACCATAAGTAAAAATTCTTAAGCATGTGTTCCATGCCAGGAACAGTTCGAAGTATTCTACTTGTATTCACACAATGAATAAACATAACAAAACTTATGAGGTCTGGGCTATGATATTCCACATTTTATAGGTAAGAAAACTGAGACACATTGTCACTAATATTGACATTACAAGTGTGTTGATCAAGATCAAACTGCTAGAAAATGGAAAAGACAGGGTTAAAAGCCAAGCAGTCTAGCTTTGGAGCATGCTACATGAACCGGTATTTTATACTGCCTATGGTCAACATAGCAAAGCAGTGTAGCTGGTTTGCTTTTAACAGGGGTATTGCTGGGTAATGTTTACCAGTGACCAGGGATGTTACCAGCTATATTGTGGCAATAATGCTGCTTAATAGACCACTCAAAACGTCACTGGCATCTAAAAATTAGCATTTATGCTCATTACTTATCATCAGAGAACTACAAATCAAAACCAGAATGAGATACCATCTCACACCAATCAGAATGACCATTACTAAAATGTCAGGAAACAATAGATGCTGGCGAGGCTGTGGAGAAATAGGAACACTTTACACTGTTGGTGGGAATGTAAATTAGTTAAACCATTGTGGGAGACAGTATGGTGATTCCTGGAAGATCTAGAACCAGAAATATCATCTGACCCAGCAATCCCATTACTGGGCATATAGCCAAAGGAATATAAATCATTCTACTATAAAGACACAGGCACACATACGTTTATTGCAGCACTATTTATTTATTTTCAGACAGAGTCTCTCTGTCACCAGGCTGCAGTGCAGTGATGGAATCTTGGCTCACTGCAATGTCTGCCCCCTGGATTCCAGCAATTCTCCTGCCTCAGCCTCCTGAGTAGCTGGGACTAAAGGCATGCATCATCGTGCCCAGCTAATTTTTATATTTTTAGTAGAGACGTGGTTTCACCATGTTCGCCAGAATGATCTCAATCTCCTGACCACATCATCCACCAGCCTCCGCATCCCAAAGTGCTGGGATTACAGGCTTGAACCACCGTGCCCGGCCTGCAGCACTGTTTACAATAACAAAGCCATGGAACTAACCCAAAAGCCCATCAATGATAGACTGGAAAAAGAAAATGTTGTACATATACACCATGGAATACTATGCAGCCATAAAAAGGAATGAGATCAAGTTCTTTGCAGGAATATGGATGAAGCTGGTAGCCATCATCCTCAGCAAACTAACACAGGAACAGAAAACCAAACACCGAATGTTCTCATTCAGAAGTGGGAGTTGAACACATAGAACACATGGACCCAGAGAGGGGAACATCATACACTGGGCCCTGTTAGGGGATGGGGTGGGGAAGGGAAGTTAAAGGACGGGTCAATAGAAAAAAGAAAACAAATGAGCATTTATTTATCATGCACCAGTGCGATGTGGCTGCTCTATACTAGGCTTGGCTGGCTTTGGCTGAGCTCACTGATTTTCTGCAGAGCAGTTCTGCTCCATACGCCTCACCACCATTCTTTGCTTGAACCTTGTTTGCCAACATTTCATTGGCCCAATGCAAGGCACATGGCAGAGGCGAAGAGTCAGAGTTGATGGGCTCTATCAAAGGTATGTGGCAATGAGTATGGGTGCGGGGAGACTATAGAATCGGGTCATTATTTCAATCGAGCTTAATTAGTTACAAGGAAAGTGAATTGGGTTGGGAGCTAAATTTTATTGTACTCTATTGATTCCTTTTTTTTCAGTAAACTCCCTCCAGTTTTATGTGTAAGCAGTGTCCTTACTTCTAGGGCATACCAAGGTAAAATTCAGGCTTGCTCCTTCAAAAAGGCTTGCAATCTTATGGGTAAGACAAACAAGTCCATAATTACAACACACCATGGTATTGCAAATAGTGTTATGAGAGCAAAGAGCAGAGTTCCAAAAAGGGTTGTATTTAAGCTGAAGAAAAGTGAAAGGTTTGGGACGGCTCCCTTAAGACATTGTTTGTGCTGAATCCTGAAGTGTAGGTGGTTTAGATTAGAGACTGAGAATAGCGAATGTGCCTGAAGCAATTATTAGATGCAGCAAGATGTCAAGAGATGAAGATATGAAAGTCATACCATAAAGGGATGTGTATGTCACCCTAAACAGCCCAAAATGTATCCTAAAGGCAAGGGGAGGCTATGAAAGACTTTAAGCAAGTTACACAATTTTGCATAAAAAGTATGAACAATGCCTGACAATTTATTGACGGCTACTTAAATAATAAGATAAGTAGTATTATACAGAGGAAAGCCTTCTTTAATATGTCTTCATTTTTATATCTCCAAAAACTCTTTCTTTTTGATGTCTCTGAGCAACATCAAGCCCTGAATGACTGGTTCACATTCAATAATCAATAACACGTGAAATATATACCAAAGGGTTGATTTACTTGCATGAACTGAGAAATATCACTTTCACAGAAACCACAAATTTCTGAGTTTAGTGAGAAAGGTTGGTACATTGGCTCTCGGTGGCCAAATTATGTGGTCATGCAGTGATTATAATAAAAGCCTGTTGATTTACTGTGAACTATGACAGTGACAAGAACCACAAACAGAAGGGAGGCAGACATGGGAATCTGATTTCTTGATGAGCATGAAATAAAAATAACGATAGGTAGATAAATTAAATGTTTAATGGTAACAGGCAAGGATAGCTGATGTTTTCATCTCACAGTTGAGTTGGTCTTTTCATTCCAATTAGAAACCTTTAGACTTCCTGGCTCCATATCCGAGATCTAGCCTTGCCAGTGAGACGTAAATAACTTAACGTCCAATGACAAGGGTAGCCTCTCCATTTCATGATCATTACCATTTTCTCAAATACATGGCCGCTTTTACCATATTTCCACAGTTGACTGATGTCCCTTCTGTGTGGCACCCTTTATGTTTAAATATGTTAATACTTCAACCAGAAGCCATTTGGTCCATCCTAAGTCTACTGATCTATAATCTAATGTTGATTTTATCATTTATCTCCAAGAGAGCCAATTATTTCCTTTATTGTAACATTCCCAGTGGGCTCCTTATTGTAGTCCCTTAAAACTTAAAAACAAGGACACTAGAATGTGCTGTCAACAACTACTATATAAACATACATATGTTGCCAAGTGAAAAAAAAGAAAGAAAAGAAAACAGACATTTGGTTATTTAATGATCCTCCACTAGTGAATTTTGACCTGCAATAAAAGCACATATTTTGTCAAAGTTATTTAGACCAACATATCCATGAAAACATGCCTTTAATACACATGAAATTTTAACTTCAATTAGTACATCTTTCTAATTGTACAGTAAAGGGCAACAGATCTCCCCATTTAATCTTCAAAACAGAAAAAGAAAGAATTTGTTTGTTCTCTGATTTCTCACTTTGTATGTGTGTGTGTGGTCTTTATTATCAAAACAAAGTATTTGAGTGAAATAGAATTTTTGTTTATAGATGACTGCCTTCTGTTAAAGTTGAGAAACACTTCTGACACCGAAATCATACTTTGATTACGTTATTCCTATTTTTTGGCAACAAATTAAGGGAAATAATTTAAATATGTTGAGGCAACATAAGCAATAAAATTAGGTATTGCATGCACCCATGATAGAGGAGTTAGGCAGAAAGTCAGAAAATGTTAATACCTCTGTGGAAATATTGATACTTTGGTTTTGTTTCTGTTTTTTGTTGTGTTTTACATCTGAGTTAGGGATTACAAGACGGAATATTACTATTTGTAACAGAAAGCTTTTATTTACAAGTAGTAGGAACAATTCAAAGAAACTTAACTGGTACATATAATTTATTGCCTTTGTGATTGGAAAGAATTGCAGGTAGTGCTTTAATCACAGCTCAAAAGAAATCCTAGGACTTGTCTTTATTCTTTTTGCATTTCTCAATATGAGTGTTTGCTTCATTCCTTGGAGGTTTCTCTCTCTTGATTCAAGGTGGACGGCCTTGGCTCACCGAAAATCATACTTCTACATTCCTATGAAGCAAAGAAAAACATTTCTACCACAATCCCAATTACATGCTTTGAGATTCACTCTGATCCAACCAGCTAAACAACAGGCCCATCTGGGAACAAATACGGCTAGGAAGCCCATGTGCCATGACCGTGTCTAGCAATCATGTTCAGTTTCCTGTAGCACACGATTGTTATGGGAGGAGAAAGGAAATGTTCATTAAAATCAGTGTAGTGTACTAAGAGAAAGGGAATACATTCAGAGGTCAAAGGAATGACCTTACACTCTGGTTTTAATATCAAATACATGCATTAAAAATTATTTCTTCCCAGAAATAAATCCATGTATTTGTGGCTAGTTGATTTTCAACAAAAGTGCCAAGAAAACAAAATAAAAAATGGACAGTCTCTTCAATAAATGGTGTTGGGAAAACTGGATATCCGCTTGCAGAAGAACGAAACTAGACCCTTATCTCACACCATATACAAAACTTAATGGAAAGTGGATTAAAGACTTAAGCACAAGACCTGAAACTGTTAACTGCTAGAAGAAAACACAGAGGAAAGCTCCGTTGGTCTGGGCAATTATTATTATTATTTTTTGACATGACTCCAAAAGCACAGGCAACAAAACCAAAAATAGATAAATGGGATTATGAAAAATAAACAGTTTCTACACAGTAAAGGAAACCATCAGCAGAGTCAGAAGACAACTTATGGAATGGGAGAAAATATTTGCAAACCATGCATCTGATAAGGCATTAATGCCCAAAATATATAAGAAACTCAAAGTCAATAGAATGAAAATAAATAAACTGATGTAAAAATGGGCAAAGGACCAAGATATATATTTCTGAAGAGAAGAAATATAATGGTCAAGAAATATTTAAAAGCTCTTGACATTACTTATCATCAGAGAAATGCAAATTAAAACCATCAAGAGATACCGCTTCACACCTGTTTGAATGGCTGTTGTAAAAAATGATTAAAGATAACAAGCGCTGTTGAGGATTGGAGAAAAGGGGACCCCTGTACACTGTTGGTAGGAATGTAAATTTGTACGGTCATTATGGAAAACAGTAAATAGGTAGCTCAAGAAATTAAAAGTAGAGCTATAATATAATCCAGCAAATCCGCTCCTGGGTATATATCCAAAAGAAATGAAATGAGCATGTTGAAGAGATACTTGCACTTCCACGCTCATTGCAACATTATTCGCAATAGCCAAGATAAGGAATCTAAGTGTCCATCAGCGGATGAATGAATAAAGACAACGTGATATATAAACATGATGGAATGCTTTTCAGTCTTAAAAAAACAGAAATCTTGTCAGTTTTGACAACATGGATGATCCTGGAGATTAAGTGAAATAAACCAGGCACAGAAAGACAAATACTGAGTTTCCTCACTTATATGTGAAATTTTGAAAATTAAACTCGCAGAATAATGGTCACCAGGGACTGGTGTGGAGGGGTAGGGGCTTGGAAAATTTTGATCTAAGGACAGTTTTGGTTAGATAGGAAGAAAAAGTGCAAGCAATCTACTGTAAAACATGGTGACTACAGTTAATAACAACATTTTGCATTTCAAAAATCAGATTTTTGTGTTCTCACGATAAGAAAAACCTTTGTAATATAATGCATATATTGATTACTTGATTGAGCCATTCAACAATATATACATATTTCAAGACATCATGTTGTACACAATAAATATATACAATTTTTTATTTGTTTTTTTTTCAGGTTTAGGATACAATTTTTATTTGTTAATAAAAGATGTTAAAATTCCTATTCACGGTAATATATTTAGGTACTATGAATGGGACACACACACCAAAAATATGATTTCAGTAGAGTTTTCAATAAAAAACATCTCATTAATCTAGTTTAAAAGCATTAACTACATTGAAACTGTTACCATATGCCTTCCCCCACAACAGAATGCCATAACCACTGCCTTTTGGCCTTAAGATATTCCCGAAGTACCACAGCTAATCAAAAGCGATTCAGGCTGCTAAGTACAGCTTCTCTTTCTAGGAAGCCACAAACACAAATTCACTGTCCAGTTTGCTTACTGTCTCTTGTCATTGCCCCACTCCGTAACGGTAATATGATGAATAATAAGGAGCCGGGAAGAACACGAACACATTACCAACAAGGAACAAATGGCTCAACCAGCTCCAGGGTGCTGAGTTTGCAACCCACTTATGAGATTGGGTCATTTAGAAACTAGAAAGCAAATAACACATGGAAATTGAAACACATATTTCTGCATTGTAATGTTCTCTGCCTGTTTACTGTTTCCCTCATATTTCAACCCGTTCTATATTGGCTCTATTGAGAGATTTACATCTTACTTTCTTTCTAAAGGGCTGCTAATTATCCTTTGGTAGTAACTAAACCAAATATCTGAATCTCCTTCTTCAGGGATTTTTAAATCTTATATTTTTGTTTATATTTTCCAGGAAGCATTTATTCTATTTCAGATGGCATATTACTGGCTTTTGCAGAAGTAAATATTTTATCCCATTTCAAAATGAATTGCAATTTTCTACCAGCCTTGAGCAGTGAGAAAATTTCAAGATGTCCACCTCATAGCATCTAGATTTTGATGGACTGAACCATCAAATTGTGCTGTGCATTTAATAAATTGTGCATTGGCAATGAATATTTCTCTACTCAAGGTTGGTGTTATAAGGATTTAAGACACAGAAGTTCAGCAGTAAAATGTATATATAACCAATGGCCTTGGAAAAGAATTGATTGAAGGTAGGTTTAAAATAAGGTTTTATACAATCTTATAAGTGCTTTAATGAATTATTAGGTAGTTTATTCTAACAAAAATTTAACTTATATGCTAAATAGCAAAGGAAAGATATATTTGTTTCAGACTAATATTTCTATTTAATGGAACTTAACTTACTTTCAAGGGCTTCTTTTTAAATTATTGCCAGCTTGCACATAATAAAGGGGAAAACATATTGCAAGTTACAGTTAACTATTTGAACTAGTAAAATAGCGTGTTGCTTAATCACAACATAAAACTCCTTAACTGTTAGTATTTGTTGTAATCATAGTTGACTTCAGAGGAGTTGTTGATATTAAAACTACTTAATTTTCTATATAAGGTGAATAGCTGATATAAAGAAAAAGGCAATAAATAAAAAGAAGGCTCCATAGTACATTTTCAAAATTAATATTCAAATACTTTAGTTTTTCCTCTATGTCCTTCCAATTAAAACTGCTCTCAATATTTCTAACTCAAAATAGGAGCTACTGCCTCTTGCCTAGACTTTCTGACTTTACCAATTGATGAAGGCCGTGGTGTGACCCTTATTTTCCTCCTGCAGGAATGAGAAACTCATTTCCCAGTTGCTGAGTTACTGCTGGCAACTTTCAACAGAGTATGCCTCAAAATTTCTTGAAGCCAGGGGCTCTGAAATTTCAGTGTGGATTGGGTGAGCTTAAACCTCAGATGGCTGTTCCCTCAGATTTCTGATTTAGTAAATCTAGGGTGGAGTCCGCCATTCTGCCTTTCTAGCAAGCACCAGGGTCATTCCCGATGTTCTGGGAAGCACACTTTGGGAACCAGGATCTTAAGCTGAAGAGAGCTGCTCACTGAAGGTGACATTGCCCATACTGATCCAGGCCAAGTCCACTGTGGGTACATAAGCCAGGCGTCCTTGCCTCAAAGAGGTAAAGCTAAAGAACTATCTCAGCTCCAGATCTCCCACTGAAACTGGCTGAGTCATCTGTTATCATTGTTCAGCATTTCAACAATTCTTTCCATCCAATCCTATTTCCATTCTCCCCCTTCTAGGTTTGATCCTGTGGGTGCAACGAGACCCAAATTAATCTGCTTAAAACATCTAAGATTTTAATGACTGATCAGCACTTGTAGAAAGCCGCCAGAACTTGTGTCCATATTTTGCATTCTCCCCAATGCTAGGCTAATAAACTTCTCAGTTTCTGCTGGCTGTGTAATGCTGCTGCAGAAATGTGTACAAATTCATAACGTATCAAAATGAGCTCCCACATGGGTGATACTTGAGTGCCTGTCCAGGTAGATTTCTCTCCTGCTCTCCGACTAATATCTTTTCTATTTTCTTACTACCTCCTACCCCACCGTTTATTGACATACTGTCAGAAGATGGCCAGTTCGTCTCTAGATACCTAGTTACACAAGCCAGATGCCAGTCATCACCCACCTCTTCCTTTCCCTTATTCTCCAAACGTGACCCAATACCAATTCCTATTGATTCTACCTAGAAAGTCTCTCTCCAATTTTTCTACATCTCTTCTAACTGTCCATTTACACCATAGTGCAGACAAATATCATTTATCACTTAGGTAACATTAGTCTTCCTGACTAGACCCAAGTTTTTGTTACCAACGATCTGTTCTATGCCTTGGCAATGGCTCTAAAACAAAAATCTTATTTTGTTTCTCCCCTTTAATGCATTCCTCTTATCCTCTTTTACTACAAATGTGCCTATGACCCACCCCCACAAATTGATCTCTGGATAAAGTTCAAAATTCTCAACTTACAGCTGGGCATGGTGGCTCACGCCTGTAATTCCAGCACTTTTGGAGGCCAAGGCAGTTGGATCAGTTGAGGTCAGGAGTTCCAGATCAGCCTGAAAAATATAGTAAACACCATCTCTATTAAAAATACATAATTAGCCTGGTGTGGTGGAGGGTGCCTGTAATCCCAGCTACTTGGGAGGCTGAGGCAGGAGAACTGCTTGAACCCAGGAGGCAGAGGTTGCAGTGAGTCCAGACCATGCCACCGCACTCCAGCCTGGGCAAGAAGAGCGAAATTCTGTCTCAAAAAAAAAAAAAAAGAAAGAAAGAATGATCTCGATTTAGATTACAATCCTCTTCATGATCCACTCCTTCTTCTCTCTCTTATTTCATCTTATATTCCCTCATATGATACAATGTGCTCCCACTATGCTAAAAAACTGGCAGTTCCCAAGCCTTTGCATAAGCCACTCACCCAGAAAAATGTGCCTGGGTTACCCAAGCTAAGAAAACGAACAAACAAGTTTATGGAAAAAAAATCTGAAGTTTTATTTTCCTTGATAATAAATCAGATCCTGAGAGGCTGGTCATAAAATCCCCAGTTGACAATTACTGTCATAGATACAAACCTTTAATATAAAAACAAAGCCAAAGAATTATAGCATTTGGGGGATGGAATGGCCTTTAAATGAAAGAAAGACCAACTCCCGTATTTTCCAAATTAAGAAAATGTTTTCTCAGAGAAGCTAAATGGACTTGTTTGGTGGACAGTAAGGGAGTCAGAACAAGATCAGGACAAGTATGGGTAAAGTTGAAGGAAATCTATAAAATATCAAAGAACTAAAAAAAAATGGTGCTTACGGAGGTGTCACCATTAATTTTGAAACCCAATTCAAATACAATGGAAAGGGGGAAGAACTGGGAGCACAGAATCCCACACTGATTTCCAAGGTCACTGTCTCTTTCAGAAGGCATTGTTGCCAGTGTTTCTTTGTTGAGGGCAACAGAGACTTGGAATGAGGGGATTTACATATATCTTCATATCTTTGAATATGCCAATTGTAACACTAATAGTTCATGTCTCAGGAGGAAAATTATTTTATATTATTAACTGCATACACATGTGGAGCAAACATTCTCATCCATAGCTAAATAGTAAAAAATGTCACAAGCAAATTCTAATATTTTCCACTCTATTTTATTATATTCTAAAACATTGAGAAAAGGACTGGCTGTGATCTGTTTCCCTGTTTTCTCAGTTCAATAGTGGACTGTAAACAATAGTTTGAAAAAATAATGTGTTTGATTTCTCATTATTTGACCTCTGAATTTGAGATCTTTGTGTTTTTTTGTTTATAACATCAACGATGGTTTTTTGGTTTTTGCTTTTGTTTTTGAGACAGAGTATCACTCTGTTACCCAGGTTGGAGTATAACGGCATGGTCTCGGCTCACTGAAACCTTCACCTCCCGGGTTCAAGCAATTCTCCCGCCTCAGCCTCCTAAGTGGCTGGAACTACAGGAGCATGCCACCACATCTGGCTAATTTTTGTATTTTTAGTAGAGACGGAGTTTCACCATGTTGGCCAGGCTGGTCTCTAATTCCTGATCTCGAGATCCACCCGCCTCGGCCTCCCAGAGTGCTGGGATTACAGGCATGAGCCACCACTGCTCCTGGCCCCAGTGATGCTTTTTAAGTAGCACCAGCATATTTTGCCATCTTGGTAAATTGCATCGATCAATTAAGATTAAGCCATATAGCAGGAAAATAGAATATAATGTTTCTTACTCAGCTGAGACTGTCATAACAAAATACCATAAAGGGGGTGGTTTGAACAACAGGTAAATTTTTTTTATCGGTTCTGGTGGCTGAGATCAGTGTGCCAGCATAGTCCAGTTCTTGTGAGAGCCCTCATCCTCACTGGCAGATGGCCTCCTTCTCACTGTGTCCTCGCATGGCAAAGATGGAGCGAGAGAGACAGAAACTTCCTGGTGTCTCTACTTATAAGGGTGCTAAGTTCATCATGAGCTCCCCACTTTTGTGACTGCAACTAAACTTATTCATCTCTTCAAAGCCCTATTTCCAAATACTATTAAATTGGAGATTAAGTCTTCAACATATGACTTTTAGGGGGAACACAACAGTCCATGCCATTATGGAAAGCAGCATACCTCCAAATAGAAAGGGCCTTCCAGTCCTGGAGTTACAAAGGACCTGGGGAAAGCAGAAGTGAAAGGTAGCAAGTAGTGTTTCAATCTCAGAATCAAAATTCGAGAAGAGGTTGTTAGAGATACCTTTATAAATGGAGAAGAGTTTATTCCTCATGTTCATGTAACAGTTTATAAAATTTCAAAACCCCTTGGAGAAGCAGCTTGACAACATAAGGTAGCTGCCACAAAGCATTAATGATGACACGATACGAACAGGCAGAGCATGGATCCTGACATGGTGACCTCTCATGCTCCACAGCCAGGGAAAAGCAGAAAAGAGGCCGAAAAGTGTTTAATGACACTTAGCGTTTGTTTAGTAGACAGCTCAAAGTCAGGCGCTTTGATATCCCGGTGTCGTGAATCCTGGCAATAACCAAAGTGTGTGTCCTGGTAACAGAAGGAAATTTTCTTGCACAAAGGACATTTGTACACTTCACAGAAGATGTAACAAGGACAGAGGGCAAGGCCTGAAAGTAGGCAAGATTGTTGACACCTCAATTGGAGGTACCCAGAAGCCAGTAGATAAGAACAACATAATATTATGTATGTTCCCATGGTGCCCAAACATCACCCAGAGACAGAAGTAGAAGAGGATGGAAAGAGATGTGACTTGGATATTTGTTCCCTCCAAGTTTTGTGTTGAAATGTGATTCCCAAATGTTGCAGGTGGGGCCTAGTGGGAGGTGTTGGATATTGAGGGTGAATCCCTCATGAGTGTCTTGGCACCATCCACTTGGTGATGAGTGAGTTCTTGCTGTATTAGACACCAGGAGAGCTGTTTGTTTAAAAGAGCTTGGCAGTTGGGCACGGTGACTCGTGCCTTTTATCCCGGCACGTTGAGAGACTGAGATAGGCAGATCAAAAGGTCAAGAGATCGAGACCATCTTGGCCAAAAGGGTGAAACCCTGTCTCTACTAAAACTACAAAAATTAACTGGGCATGGTGGCACATGACTATAGTTCCAGCTACTCGGGAGGCTGAGGCAGGAGAATCGCTGGAACCCTGAAGGCAGAGGTTACAGTGAGGTGAGATCACACCACTGCACTCCAGCCTGGTGAGAGCGAGACTTTGTCTCAAGAAAAGGAAAAAAAAACAAACTTGGCACCTCCTCCCTTTCTCTCTTGCTCCTTCTTGTCGTGTGACTGGCTGGCTCGCCTTCACCTGGCACCATGATTGTAAGCAAGCTGAGGCCTTCACAGGAGCAGATGCTGGCACCATGCTTCCTGTACAGCCTGCAGAACCATACCCCAAATAAATTTCTTTATAAATTAGTCAGTCTCAGGTATAGCTATACACATTGACAAACACAGAGACAAAGTCTCAAGTCCCAGTACGTAGCACAAAGATATTGAGAAAGGCAGAAAGACGTTGTTAAGCTACAACAGACTGCAATATATTTAATCGCCAACTTAAATGAATTGCCAATTTAATTGTGACTTAAAATGTGACTCTGTTATACTTCACTTTTCTTTAGATACTCCCTCTCCATTAAAATATTTTGACCTGTCCTTATAATGTAATAAACGTATAAGGTGATTTCTAAAAATATAACCTGGGTTTTCATAAGAAGCTTGGGTCAAAAATTATGTGATTTTGTGCTAATATATTTAAAAGCAAGTAGTTAACTCTTCCCCTTACTCTATATGCCAGTGTCAATATTATAGTCGTTGCATAAATTTTCACACAGTTATTTATTTATTTGAGACAGGGTCTGGCTTTGTCAGCCAGGCGGTAGTGCAGTGACATAATCTTGGCTCACTGCAACCTCTGCCCTCCTGGGCTCATGTGATCCTCCTATCTCAGCCTCCCAGGTAGCTGGAATCGTAGACATGCACCACTATGCCTCGCCTTTATTTTTATCATTTTTATTATTATTTTTTAGCAGTAACGAGTTCTCACCACGTTGCCTAGGCTGGTCTTGAACTCTTGAGCTCAAGCCATCCACCCGCCTGAGCTTCTCAAAGTGCAGGGAAGATAGACATGAGCCACCATACCCAGACACAGTTCTCACTTATAAAACGAGGGTTCTCTGTACTGTTTTATATAAATACTACTCTTTCCTTGGAGTCCTCCAAAATACGTGAAAAGAAACATGTATAGCAAAGACTAAGTCTGAGATAAATAGTCATTTCTAGATAAATCTGTAACTAAGAATAGGATAACCTTCATTTGGCCACAGAGCATCGTAATGCCATAATACTATAATTGTCATGCTATGCTTAGCTATCTTTAAGTGATTGTTGACTTTTACTGTATGTCTACCAGATACTCATCACTGAGCTAAGCAGTCTCTGAGAATGCAGAGCTAACCGGACAATTTTTCTGCCCTATCAAAGCTGGATGCCTAATTCATAATAGAAAGTTAAACATTTACAAACAATAGTGCCAGCTGTGGCATATTTCCTGTTATAGGAGCAGCAGGGTGGGTCTTTTAAGTTGTGCAAGGGGGCTGCATAGGGAAAATTGTGAGGGATAAAAGAAAGTTCCCCAGGTGGCCTTGGAATGACCTAGTTCTCCCTCCTTTCTCACTTATAGTTCTCAAGAATATCTGTAGAATGTGCTTCGAATGTAATGTCATGACACATCAAGGGACTGGAAAGCCCTGGTTCCATTCCAGTCTCCCCACCTAGAAACAGGATGTCCTTTAAGCTTTAGCTCAGTGACTCCTGTGGCCAGGACATAAAACCCAGGGTGGGCTGCTTTCCTGGGTCCCTCAGCTGTGGTGCAAGTGGGACATATGCAGATCAGACTCCATCTGTCCTGGACAGCTTTCTTGAACCTTGGGATAATGGCTTTGGAATCTTAGGTGAGTGTCACCTTTGTTGCCTATCTGTAAGTAACAAAGCCACTTCATGTAACTTGTATGTGACTGTTCTGTCTCACCAGACTCTGACCACTTGGTAATCAGTGCACGTTGAATGTGTGGACTAAATCTTAAATTACAAATCGGAATTTTGTGTGTTTTTAAAACATTTTCTTCTTACATGAAGAGGCCTGACTGAATCTGGTAGAAATATTAGAATGAAACAAATAGATGCCAAATCTCAAAAAAATGTTTGAGATTCAATTTTGAGGTTTTACCTCATGATTTCATATGTTGAGTAGTGAAACAAGTCATTGAAACATAACTTTGAAAAGCAATGAAGTGGTTGCTTATTTGAGGAAATTGCAATATATACCTATAAATGTGCACAGATACCAATGACTCTAATGTTATCAGGATGGCTACTGTTGGCCTAGGAGAAAACATCCACAATGAATCACATACCAATTCAAATATTTTTGCACTTCAAATATTTGGACAGGACTGAAGATGAGGTACCTTGGAAAAGCCCTTGATAATTCAAAAACTGGCTCATGATGTTGAGGAGATGAAATCACAAATGCATGAAACCGTGACGCAGATTAGGCCAATCGGGTTCACTCTCTCAAGAACTTTAAATTCCAACAGATTCCAAGTGCTGGACTCCGCAGAACTTGTAAAATTAGGAATGGGTCAACCACGCTTACCTACCAAGTGTGTTATTAGGCAAGCAGTGAAAGCCCGACTCCAGAAGAGGCCAGTGCTAAGGAAGGTAGGATTAAGAGTCAGGTGGATCCAAGAGAGGCAGAGAGAGATGGGATAATTTCATCGTGTTGGTTTCTGGGTTACCTTGATTGCTTTGTTTGGGTGTTCTCAATGTCAATGCCTTACAGGGCCTGGTTGAATTTCTTGTTGTTATATTTTATGGGTTACACCAAGATTGCTCCAGGTACTGACTGGATAATTCGGAATGGGTTTTGTCACATCCACACAGATGATGAACACACTTGCACTAGAAAAGATAAAGTAGAGACAGAAGGCAGCTTAAGACCAAGTCCGGAAAGGTAAAATATTGTGTAGCACAATACAGATATATATATCTTTACCAAAATGCTTATTTACTTCTTGACTCCATTGAAGAAAACAATAGACTATAAATCAATTCATATGGTGCCTTCATATTCCCCTGGGGTATGCAGTGGTACTAAAATCATATGTAATTTAGCTGAATGAGACGGCTCCATAGTTTCATCCATGTTACTCAGTTAAGAGAAAAAGTTATTCATTTTATCATCTCGATGTTTATTCTTTTCTGAAATGATTAATTTAAAATGCTCAGGGTGATCTTGGAATATCATTTGACATTATGACTTTTTCCAGTCTATAAAAAAGGTTAAAAAAACAGTAGTTGTTAGCCATTTCTTTCCAAATGCTCAAATATGTTGGGAGTCAGATTAGATTTTTCTATAATTATCCAGATGTTAAACATATGTAAACTTTAAAAATAGAATAAGCAACTGCCACATAAATCATAAGTTAGGGCAGCATTCAGAATAGAAAAATCTTTGAAGAGGTAAAATGTCCTTAATGACATCAACGACATTTTTTCATCGAATGGCTGCCCTCACCATCTTATTCTATTATGCAGTAACTTAATAGAGGCTCTCCTTGCCAGTGGCCCCCTCTAAATTCCTTTTCTTATTAACTTTTCAGAAATTCTTTCACACAAAAGGGATTGACAGTTTCTCACTGTAAGCTCTCCCAGGAGAACTGTCATTTTAAGCCTTTAATTAAACAGAGCAATCTTTTACTTTAGGATTTTGCAAAACGTAGTCAATAGAAAAGGGAGCGTCTGAGGAACAAAGAAGTTTTCTTGATTCTCTTACATCATACCAGGTAGGTGGCTCTTCTCTCTATTCTCCTTAGCAAATCAGGCCTTGCTCGGCAAAAGAATCATTAAGCAAAGATAATTCCAATACTTACTCAGTCTTATCATCATAATCTTTATCATTGCTATTCTCCTTCATGAATTATATTTTTCTTTGAAATCACATATTTTCCCCAAAAGAGCAGAAAATAAAGTAAAATGAACTCAAACAGGCATGAAACATCTTATATCAAGGAGATATGTTACTGATAGCAACTTTTATGAATGCATGTAAAATAAAATAATTACAAAAACAATAATGTACATACACTTATTCAAATATTTTCTGCAAGTTTTGATAAAATTTGCAATATACAAGTGCTTAAGGCAAATAATGTTCGTGGAATGCTGAAGTGGTGAATAGATCACCTATCTGCCCCATCAAGGTAGATCACCTATCTATGGGATCCTGTTAGGGGTAGCACTGCAGAGGGACTCTAGTCCATGATTAAGTTAGGAGAGGAGCTGGTGCTCCCTAAACTGAGGCAGCCGATGTGGCAGGTCATGCCATGGTGAGTACACCAAATAGCTGCAACCATGAGGGTCACACTCCTGACCATGACAGAGAAAGAATCAGTGCTTCATAATCATGCATCTTAAAAACCATACGGCGTTAAGAGCTGAGATTTCTCTCCCGAGTCAGATATCTGTCCTAGCCAAAGTACAATGGACAACAGCAAACCCCACATCAGCTACTTCTATTGCTTTGTGAATGTTCTCTGAAGAATTCTTCCCCCAATAAGACTAACATAGATGAGGTCTAGCCATTTGCCTTTGCTTTTATGAAAATATAAAAATAAAACATACAATGAAATAATTTAAAAGATATTGATTTATCAAATACTTACTATTTATTAATCTTTCAATAAATAATTTTTTAGACTAACTGTGTGCCAGAAACTGTGTATAGACAACATATACACAGCATCGGGATACAAGATAAGGTTCAAGACTGGTCTTTCATGTTAGGGTTACTGAGGTCAAATTCCAATACTGCTTGTGTTTAGTAGTGTGAGTTGAGCTACTTCTACTCTCTGACTCACATTTTTTGTTTCATAAAATAAATACATTTGCAAGGTTTTCATGGGGATTAATGACTATTATGTTTATATGAATAGTATCTAATATAAACATGACAACTATAGAATTCCAATTTGGTCAATATTTTATCACATTATTCTTTGAAAAAGAATCCTGATAATCAGGCCGCATAAAGGAGTCCTTAATTTAAACATATAAATGATTAAGCAATAAGTTATAAGAATATTAGAACCAGATTTTCAAAAAACATACTTCTTAATAAAACATGGGGGTGTCCCTTCTTAAAATAGCGTATTTAAGCATGGATGCATAAAAATTAAAGAGTATTTGTAAATATCTTCTTCCAAAATTCTCACTGATAAGCATTAATTATTAGGCCATTTATCAGTGGGGAAAAAAAATATCAGTTCTCTGTGACTAAAAACAAAATAGAAAGAAAAAGGCTTCCCAAGAAATCTCCTCCCATACAATTTCATCGAACACATCTAAATAAGTCAGTTGTGTAGGCGGGTTGCTAGGGAATGCTGTAGTTTAAAGCACTTATGTGATAGCTTTGAAAACGTGAGTCCATGTAGAAATTAAATTTTAAAAATTGAGTGGTCAAATCCAGCCGCAAGCATACATTTTGAAGATATTACATAATGTCACAGACTGTTCAGAATCTCCGGCTGGTAAGCTGTAATAACCAGGTGACTTGTGCATGATAGAGATACCATGATAAAGCTGAGAGGATGTTATTAATAGACTAGTCTTTGCCGTATCTTGCTGTAGATGCTGTTAAAGTTCCTTTAATTTAAGCGTATGAGCCAAAAGCTTCTAGTTAAGAGCTCTGAACACAAGGATTATGCCAGGAAAGTTATGTAATAAGTTAACTAAACTGGTTTGTTCCTGAGGATTTTATTCCTTTTCCTACACATTCCTGAGGCATTTACTTCCCTCCCCACCCCCCATCCGCAGTACTGGAATAGAATAAATTTCCTTTGATGTATATGCAAAGGAAGGCATAAGAAAAAAAAATGCATTTTTAAGAAAAAAACAAATGAATTACCCTGGTTTCCTATTTTATGAGTTGAAGTTACTCGAAAAACAAGACAAGTACTTTTCTAGTACTCACTTTGGGGAAGAAATTTGAAATTTTGAATAAATAGAACATATCATTCTCAACTCAGTTCTAAATGTGGAAGAATAAATGCATGAATGAATGAATGAATGGTTTCCCAAGTATTAGATGCTTTATATAAATGATTCTATTTCATATCCATCATAATTCCATTTTAAAGGGAACGAAGCTGATACACAGTGAGTCTTACTTCAGAAGGCAGAGGTGGGAGGCCAGAATTCCAGATAGGGCCATATCCTCAAATCAGTAATCTTTGCAATGGGTGTAGGTTGAATGTAAAGGACAATTGAGAAGATACATAAAACCCATTAATATAATCTAATCATGAAGAAAAGAATATTACTAAAACATATTTCATGTTACTGAGACAGAGTAAAGAAAAATGATCCAATAAGTAGCTTCTAACTTGATTGGTGGAAAACAGAACAGGATTGAAATAACTGAACTTCTGTGTAAATGTGCATGGGCTGCACTTGTAATGGTATTAGGTATTACTTTTAAAAACAATGAGTTTCACCTTGAGGCATTGTCATCTATTCTGCTTCCTTCCTTAACTGAAAATAGTCAAATAAGCTATTTACTTAATCCTAAATGAAAATAAATTTTAAAAAAAGGAACACAGTTTTTGAAATTAAGACCTATAATGAAGAATGAATTTTACTGGGCTTCTGTAGTTTCACCATCACTTCTAGTGTATACAATTAAATTGCCTGAAGACAGGGGAAGAAGTGCGCTCCAGGGGTCATTCAGTATTGGCGAAAGAAATATACTGTATTGTAATGTTTCTTTTACTATAGTTGATTTCATCACTGCTTTAGAAAATGTAACATCAAGCCCTTGGAAATTCAGACTTCTCAGTTTCCTGTGTGAATTCTATGGGACTGCAGAATAATTTAAGCTTTTTATCTGAGTTAGAATTTGTATTTCTCTAGTTCATCAACCTCATCTGTCACGTATATGTCACTGAAATGAGAAAAACCTTAGAAGGCAGGAAAAAAATTAAAAACAAATTAATGTGGGAAGATGATATAAATCAAGTGGTGAAGCCAAGAGTGAATTATCAAAAGATCTTTCATCAAAAGTGAATACGTTTTCCTTTCTCTCAAGAGGAACCCGTTATGTGTTTTTGTTTGCACTATTGTACTTCAAGTGGCATATTAAAGAAATAGATTTATTAGGATTTAGAATGTGTTTTACTCTGATAGGAAAGAATAGTGGTTCTTTAAATTTCATTCGAAAAGACTTAAACCTTGAAAGTTGACACAGGCCCTGGCTCGTAATGAATGCTATGAAAAATAAATACTGTTTTTAACTTAAAACACATGACTGGATCATAAGAAAAGAAAATACCATAACAAGACCAGTTTAGAATGAACATTATTTATTCATTCTAAACCCTCACAGTTTATTCAGTCAAATATGTCAGTTTTACATTTTTTAGCAAATGCATACTCTGTTTACTGAGAGGGAGAAAAAACAATTAAAACAAGGATTGCTTACATTTTCTAAGCTTGCTTTTCTTCCGAGTTAAACTTACTGGCTATACCAATGGGTTTTGAAAGACACATCTATGTCAAACAGAAATCTCAATTAGGAGTTTGGGATTGCCAAGAAATGAGGGAAGATCACAGAGAGATAGGAATTCAAATATAAAGAAAAATGTGTTTTTTAGTAGCTCATAAATCACCACATCTGGTTTCTTTTTTTAATCAGAGAAACATAAATTGCAATATTGCAGTTTTTCTGGAAGAGAGAGAGAGGGAGAGAGAGAGAGAGAGAGAGTGTGTGTGTGTGTGTGTGTGTGTGTGTGTGTGTGTGTGTGTGTGAGAGAGAGAAAGAGAGACAGAGACAGAGAGAGAGAAAGAGAGAGGGAGAGACGAGAGAGGATGAGAGAATCTGGCTTCTTCGGAAACCAATGTCTAGGCATTTACCTTGGCCTAAGATACCAATAAGTGGTACAATTTGGGGAAGGGAACCATTGCAATAGGAAAAATGTTCTGATCTGATCATGAGATCTACAAGTATCTATAACAATAGGCAGAAAAGGATTTTTCTTTTATAGACAGGAATAATAAGGCTAGAAACAGCCAGGTTTGGAAAAATGAGATAATGGGGATCTGGTGACACAGTAGACCAGAGAGGTCAGCCTATTCTTGGCAGGGGTGGGTCCTAAAGGAGTAGTTGTATGCTGGCTCAGGTGGAAGGTGGTTCAAACAAGGTTCAAGGAAGACGGAAGGAGAGATATGTTACATATTTGAGTAGGGAGTATTTTGTTCTGATTGACCAGTTGGAACATGTAGTTCAGCTAATCATTTATGAGTGTCTGGCCTAGTAATAGGTAAACAGGGGGCATCTGTGAGTTGTTTCTAAGACAAATGGGGGAGGGTGGTTCTTTGCAGTACACTATTTCCTAGAACACAAAGGATGGGGGAATTTCTTTAATGTTCACTGTTTCCAGGACTACAGAGTTAGGGTGAAATTCAACATTGTCAGTCTTGATATCATTCTCAGCTCTGAGCCCTTTTTCTTGCTGTTATCCTAAAAAAATATAGTCTTTCTTTTCCTCTCTTGTCACAAAGATCCTGGAAGAACCATGTCACTGCATTGACATACTAGGGCAAGGGCTGGGGAGGAAGAATCACATAGAAAAGTCTTTAAAGAGGAAAGAAATCACCTGGGACAACAACATCTGAACAGAGATTGGCTCACAAGACACCTAAAATCAGATCCTAAAGTCCCCTCAGTGGATTGGAAGGTCATGGCTGGATGCTCTGGTTTGTTTCCAAAGCTCTGAGCATGTGATGGGCATCCTCTGGATGGGCTGGAAGAGGAGAAGGTAGCATACAAGGTGGTAAGTGTCTGTTTGAAGTCTTCAAGACAGATGTTGGCCACTGGGGCTTGGCCTGAACAAGAACATAAAGGTTACATCTTAGAGCACATCTCATCAGAGTGAGAAAATGCAAGTATACACTCATGATTTCATCATGTCCCACAGGCTCAGGGTGAGGAGGCATGTGAAATTAAGTGGGTGGTGACTTTTTTCCCTCCTGGGCAATGGCACATAAATCTGACCTGCATGAAGTTCATACATCTTTGAGCTCTGTCTCATTTTCTTAAATCAAAAAGCTACTTGTCACCTTCATGACATTGTTTGTCCTGTGAACTCATAGGCCAATAAGAAGTTGAGAAAAAAGAGTTCTTCCAAAAAGAACACCATGAACTGTTATTGTTATATACACCACTCTCATGAGGAGCAGTGATGGTACATCGTAAATTCTATAATTAATTCCATAACGGTGAAAAAAATTAGTTTTGCTCATCAGTGACAAAATGCCGCTAATTCTCATTCAAATTTTCTGTGTAGGAGCAGTTAGACCTTCTATCACTATTGTGATAAATCAGAAGTGGGAATGAAGTCTGTGTTTTCTGTAATTTAGCAGCAGTACTGCTATTTCTGACATACTTTGTCTGTCATCAAGGTAATATGATTTTCTTCTTAATTACATTTCTGGTGAAAGTAAAATAACAAAGAACTACACCAGTGAATTACCTCCTTCTAATCCATGTTACGGAGAGTCTTGGTTAATGCTAAAGAGGAAGTGTAAAAAGAGGTTTGGCAAACCAGATTAGATCTTCCCTTCCTCTTCCTTGACCTAGTATACAGGATGCTATTATTCTGCGTTCCATAAATTAAATTTAATTACATTTTATGTCATCTCCATTTCTCATAATGTTGAAATGCTCATTGCAGCTTACCGAGAAGCCTTAAATGTGGATGCACAGGAAGCGGGAATGCACAAAATGATGCCAATCCTGATTTCTATATGCTATTATCAAAGTTCCATTTAACCACTCTTCTACAGGTGGGGCAGTCACACCTGAATTACACCACCGACTAATGGAGACCACCTACAGAGACTCCAAAAGTCTTATGGGCAGTCATTTTTAGAGTTATTCCATTATGCTTTAGGCAGCAATATTCACAATACCCATCTTAGCATTTGGTGAATGATTCTGAATCTGAAACATTACTTTCCCCCTTCTCACCTAATAACAGGTGAGTTCTGTCACCCTCCATCTCTCCTCTAAAAGCTAACACATCTTTGTACTGCTTACAGCTTTGTCTCAAGCAACAAGTCCCAGCAACTAGAAAAAGATCCTCTTCCTCCTCCACATTCCCAGTTTGGAAGAGCCAGCTGAGAGCAATATGGTGGAGTAGGCTGACCTCAGCTGACACTCCGCAAACATTTATTTAGCACGGTGCTAGATGTGAATAGAAATAAAGATAAATAAAAATAGGGCCCAAGTCCTTCAGAAGCTGACAAATATTAATTCACTTGGGAAGATTCCGATAAGTTTATTCACACTAAACTGTTATCAGTTGACAAGTGTTAGTTCCGTCAGGTGTTATTACAACAGGTTCCTTAGCAACGCAGTTCCTCCTTCTGTGGTTGGTAGGAGACAGGGGAGAAGCTGAGGTACTAGGGTATTGCTGTGTGGGAATAGCTTTAGAAGAAATCTGTCAGAGAATTATAAAGTTGCCCAAGTGAAGCTCCAGAGAATCCCCTGGCAACCTATTCCATCCTGGGGCTTTTATGGAATGGGCTTCCAGAAATGTCCCTTAACAGATTCTCTGCCAACCAAGAAAGCAAGTATGCAGAGCTGACCTTGGAGCCGGGAGCTTCAGGAGACTCGTTTTTCATTAAGGATACTATTCCCTTTAAAACACCATAATGTAGCTTGAAAAACCGCCTTCCTTTAAGAGCTTGTTTCATAGCCTGAGATGATTGTGTAGTCATGGCCACAGAATTTAGGTTCAGTCGGCAGTGATCCTAAAGGGCACCACCTTATCAAATGTTCAGAACGGGAGGGATTTGGGGCTAGAAATCAAGTGGCCTCCTTAGGGAATTTCACATTTCAATGACTATAAATGAGATGTGCCTCAAAAACAGATTTGGTGGGGTACAAATTCTAGACAGGCTTTTTATGGGAAATATCTGTATATATTATTATCTATTCATATTTGTACATATACCATATGTGTGTATATATACATAATTTCTTATATTTAATTTGTGATAATTTAACAATAAAAAATTGAAAAACAGGGACCAGCCTACATATACAAAAAACTATACAATATTACATTTATTAGGTCTGTAATAATCAAACGGTAAAAATAAAAACTAGGGCTCAGGGGTCGGGTGCTGTGGCTCATGCCTATAATCCCAGCACTTTGGCAGGCTGAAGCAGGTGAATCACAAGGTTAGGAGTTCAAGACCAGCCTGGCCAATATGGTCAAACCTTGTCTTTACTAAAAATAAAAAAAAATTAACTGGGCATGGTGACACGTGCCTGTAATCCCAGCTACTCAGGAGGCTGAGGCAGGAGAATTGCTTGAACTGTGACCTGTGAGGAAGAGGTCACAGGGAGCCAAGATCATGCCACTGCACCCCAGCCTGGGCTATAGAGCAAGACTCCATCCCACCCGACCCCTAAAAAAAAAAAAGAAAGAAAAGGAGCATTCAGGGTACTTACAGAAATTTTCCAGCAGAAAATTATGGTAACTTCTACTATCATGTAGACAGGATTTTTAGTAAGTTTGGGTTTAAAATATATGAGGTGTGCTTTGAAGATCAAGGGCTGGGCCAGTTGGCTTAGAATAAGGTTCATCTGTGAACATAGAGATTCAGTAAGCTGTCATTAGCCAAGGCTGGATCTTGTCTTCACCTTCCTGAGCCCCAGGAGAAAATTTATTTAAGGAGGAAAGAAAACAAGAACAAGGACCGTTCTATAGCTTGTGTGTCTTGTAACTTGAGATGACATTTTCTGCAAACTTGCTACTATGTAATATGCAGTAGAAGATATGGGATATCCACATCTCAGTGGCTCAAACTGTAAGAAAAAGGCAGTAATTGGATGTCTACACTGTCCATCATCTCAAGGACAACAGAGGCAGGTGGACCACCTCAGGTCCAGAAACCAGATATGGTGAAGGGACTTGAGAGGCTATGAACCATTCTTTATTGAGGAGGGGTGGGGTGGGGTGAGCATCTAGGATGAGATTGGCAGCTATTTCCCATTCTGCTTGAAGCCTTTCCTACCATGAGATTAGAAATTGGCATGGACCATATCTGAATGTTAAACCAATTTAGTAGATAAAATAAAGGAATTTTGTTAGAAAACTCTTCTGACATCCTGTCTCCTGAAGTTGTGAATATTTCACTCACACTCTTAAAAAGAGAAAATATTATCAATCAGAGATTGATGAAAAGAAATGAGAGTCCTGGACCTTAGCTAAGAAGTTCCATGAAACAATAATATATGTCAAAATAAATAACATGTGATAGGCACTTAAGAAATGTTTTCACTGATAATATTAGTAATCATAGACAACATTTTGGTGGGAACTTGTATGTGTCAAACACTTGGCTAAACACTATGCTAATATGGTTCCAGCTCTGAAACTTATTTTTTTCCATAACTCATTTGGCAACAAAACCTGACTCACCCTGAATTTGTGTGATGCCAAAACTTGACCAGAACTGCTGTGCAGCTATTTTTAGTGTTTATTTATTCAACTTAGTGGAAATATTTCTATATTTGCTTGTAGAATTCTTGATGTGTTTGACTATAAGATGTTTTCCAAACTCTATTATGGGGTATTGTTTAATACATACTATATACTCCACATAATCTTTCCTTAAAAATAAAAATGTTGTATTCTGGGGTACATCTGGTCTCAGAGGGTTTAGACAAGGGTTGTAGACCCTGAGTCTTTTCAACATTTTTTGATTTGGCAATATAAATTATGCTTATTTTTTGGTTGGGATAGTGAAGCACAGAGATGTTCAATAGTTTATCTGAGGTCACACAGTTGATAATGCTTGAAGCTACAACTTGGTTTTGGTCAGTTTGCCACTAAGGTTATGGTCTGAAGTCACTAATCTGTACTGCTTCTTATATGGATAATGAAACATAACAGAAACAATCAACTTTGCTAGTAAGGTAGTGGAAATGGAAATGCAAATAACAGTAAAAAATGGAGTATTATGAGCAAATATAGTTTCTGTCGGATATTTGACAACCAATCTAATTGTTGACTAAGAGGTATAGGCACAAAGGAAGCAATACTGGATAGAAAAGCAAAGAGGAGAGAGTACCTTATCAGTTACAGGGCGTGGGAAATTCAGGATGTCAAACAAGAAACAATACCAAAGAGATATCTTTGGAATCTTTGTGTTTTTGGGAGAACCCCAAAGCAACCACTAGGACAGGGATCATGGCATTGAAAGTAGGAGAGTTACAGTTCTCGTGGGTCTAAAGAGGCAGTTGAGAAACTCTGCTTGCTCTGCCCTTTGCTTAAAAGGACATATTCCACTTGAAGGAGCCCATCACATTGGGAGTGTTTGGGTCATATATGGTAAACTCTGTTTACCAGTCAGAAGCAAATAAGAGGAATAGCCAGAGTTTGCTACCAGGCAAATAAGCATCATAATCCATGAAGGATAGTACAGAGGTGATTGGGAGAAAGAGAGAGAGGAACAACTTACATAAAGTTAACTATTCGCCTTGAGAGCATTTCATTGAAAAAGATGTCTTCCAGTTATTTTTAATATCTAGGCATTAAAAATAAAGTAGAGCTTCAACAAATGAGACACTGAAATGGCATACCTCAAAAATAAGAGCAATCTCTGACAACCCCACAGCCAAAAATCATACTGGATGGGCAAAGACCAGAAGGATTCCCCTTGAGAATCAGAGTAAGGCAAGGATGCCTACTCTCACCAGTCCTATTCAACACAGTACTGGAAGTCCTAGCCAGAGCAATTGGGCAAGAAAAAGAAATAAAAGGCAGCTAAATAGAAAGAGAGGAAGTCAAACTATCTCTTTTCATAGATAATATAAGACTATACCTTGAAAAACCCATAGACTCTGACCAAAGGCTCCTAGAGCTGATAAACAACTTCAGCAAAGTTTTGGGATACAAAGTCAGTGTTAAAAAGTCAGTCATATTTCTATACAGTAATAACTTCCAAGCTGAGAGCTGAATCAAGACTGTAATCCCATTCACAACAGCCACAAAAGGAATAAAATACCTGGGTATACAGCTAACCAGGGAAGTGAAAGACCTCTACAATGAGAATCACAAAACACTCCCCTAAGAAAAAACAGTCGACACAAACAAATGAAAAAACATTCCATGCTCAGGGATAGAAAGAATCCATAATGTTAAAATGAAGTTTGAGGCCATTATCCTAGGCAAATTAATGTGAGAACAGAAAACCACATACTGTATGTTTTCACTTGTAAGTGGGAGCTAAGCACTGAACACACATGGACATAAAGAAGGGAACACTGAGGCCTATTTGAGGGTGGCGAGTGAGAAGAGGGTGAAGATAAGAAAAACACCTATCATGTATTAGGACTACTACTGGGGTGACAAAATTACCTATATACCAAACCCCCATGACACACAATTACCTATGTAAAAAACCTGCACATGTGCCCCTTTGTGTTGTAAAGCTGGAAAAGGCTAAGCTGTAATAATCCTACCAATAATAAGACAGTAGTCGAGTTTGCTAGTGTCTGAGCTAAATGCTGACCAAGTAGAGTGGATTTTTAATGCGACATCTGGAACGATTTTCAAATTTTTTGTGACTCTCAGGCCTTGACTATGAAATTACAGTAATTTCTTAAAACTAAATAAAGTTGGTTATTGAAGTACATGATGCTCTATTTTCCAGAATGTTTTTACAAAGCAATGGTGCTAGAAGATAATCCGTAGACTATCATGAGGGTGGTGATATATTATTTGGGCAGTGATGTATTGTTGTAGTCACACTGGTCCACTGAAATATAAAACCATTTTGTCCAGAGATCGAGAGGTGATGTTAAAACAAGCTTGCTTAAACTTGAGGTAGTGTTGGAGTTAATTTATAGGTGGATGATAGGTGCTTTGCATCATAAACTAAAATATAACCTCAAAAGGATTTAAACTCCCTATAATCTCTTCATATATAAAATGACCCTTCTCCTAAGAACTCTGATGAGTTTCTAACAGCAAGTTCTTATAAGGCTTACAAATCAGCTAAATTGACTTTTTTAATCACTATAAAAATGAAGAATCTTGCAGTGATCAGAATGCCAATTATTTGATCTAAAATTTCCTTCAGATAAATTACATTATAAACTATCAAAACCCAGACTAGTAATCATGCTATTGCATTCATGGATCTCTCATCAATGGCCAGGAAACATTACCGAACAATCAAAATATACACACTGTTTCATATTCTACCACATGTTGGAAGTTTTGAGAACACAAAGGTGATATGACTTCAGTGTTTTCCAAAAAATCTGAGAATTCATTTTACATCAGAGACCCACTGAATTATGTTGCAAAAAGAAACCTGGCGGTTTTCTTGTTCTGTGGTAGAAGGCAAAGAATAGAGGAAGAATTATCTGGCATAAAACTTCTTTTAAAAATAACTAGTTCCTATGATTAGCTAATTTAACATTTTATCTGTTCAGCATGCATTTTTCCTTTTTATGATATTACAGTTCTATTTTTCTTTACAAAACAATTTTGATAAATCTGGCTCCAAACCATCTTGCTCTGAGGGATGGAAAGTAATCTATATCCAAACAGATTTATAATGAGAAGTTCAGGGACAGGCATGTGACTCTACCTGAACGAGGTTGTTAATCCCAAACATATTTTAATTTTTTAATTTTTAATTTTTAAGGATTAAAATTTCACCGTATTGCAGCCAGGCTGTTCATAAACTTCTAGGCTGAAGGATTCCTCAAATCTCCGCCTCCCAATCAGCTGTAAACTATAGTCACACACCACTGCATTCAGCTAAGCCCAAGACTCTTTCAGATATCATTGGAAAGATAAGTGAAATTGCTAAGCCAAGACCTGCCAAGGGTCTCTGTATAGTGAAAACCCACCTGAGAATGGAGCCAACACAGAGGAAAAGAGCTAAGAGACGGATAAAGGGAGGGGGTAGTGGAGACGAGGGAAGGCTGATGAAGCACTGATGACATTCTTTAGGTAAAGCTCCTCCTGAAGCGCTCTCTCTTACTCCTGGATTTTTCTATTGTATGAACAAATAATAACCCTGTGTATGTATGTATTATTTTTGTTGGAATCACAATTACAGTGGGAAATATGTCACTTAAAATTTAAAGATTTACGTTTACAGAAATTGATACTTGAAGGTGGGATAAATTATAAAATTTTGAAATGACTGAGTCAAAGTGGGATATGAGAAAGCAATTTGTCTCTACCAGGGAGATCATGGACATTCCCTATAATGCAACAGTAAAGTAGTGGGCTGAGGTGTGCTTTGTTACATTTTAGGACTCTGGTGGTATACCCACTGTAGCTACTAACCTCATTTTCGGTTAGTAGGTATAAGAATGTCAGTGAGACAGCTAGCTACATCTTTAACTCCACATCCTGAAAGAGACACCAATGGTGTGTCTCCAAATTGGACACAACTGAAATAGAAATGAAGGAAAAGATACCATTATTTTTAATTTTTTTTATTTAGTCATTTCTTGTTTGTTTGTTGCTATGAAGCTACAATTATCAAGACAAGAATAAATTGGTAGGATAATAGACTCATAGGTTAATGGAAGGAGAAAGAAAATGCAAAATAGATTCGGCTTTCCCTCAAAGTCACACCCAGGCCATTCAGTGGTGATGGTAAGCCTTTCCACTAACAGTCTGGAAAACTGGGATAAACATATGAAAAAAAATAGTAATTTCAACCACTATCTCCCAATAGTAAAAATGTAATTTAAGACAACTGTAGACCTAAACATTAAACTTATAACATTTCTAGAAAACAACACAGACAAATATTTCTGTAAATTTGAGGTAGGCAAGAATTTCTGAGAAAAGATCAAAAAGAGAAAAAGACAGCATTAACTGCAAAAGATGAAGAAACAATGCATTATATTTCATCTAAATTAATAAAAACTTCAGGCCGAGGTGGGCAGATCACAGGTGTTCAATACCAGCCTGGTCAACACGGCAAAACCTCATCTCTACTGAAAGTGCAAAAATTAGCCAGGCATGGTGGTGGGTGCCTGAAATCCCGGCTACTCAGGAGACTGAGGGAGGAGAATCCATTGAATCCATGAAGTGGGGGTTGTAGTGAGCCAAGGTCCTGCCACTGCACTGCAGCCTGGATGACAGAGTGATATTCTGTCTCAAAAATAATAAATAAATTGGAAGAATAATTTTACCAAATAAAAAGAAAAACATGTTTTTAAAACTATATAATAAATATATATATTAAAAATATATTTTAAAATCTAAAATATTACACATAAAATTTTAGACTAACTTTATTCAAAGGTAGCTTCAAACAGGAAACAGCCTAAATGCACCTCAGCAGATATATGGAAAAATAATGTGTAGAGTAGTCATTACACTAGAATACTTTTCAACAATAATAATAGTAATAATAATATCAATAGAATTACTGATGTATGTAACAGTAGTAAATTTCTATCAAAGATATTTTGTTAAACAGACAAATAATACAACCCAGATACAAAGGTCTATCTACTGTGTGTTCCCATTTATATGAAGTGCAGGAAAAGTTTGTTTCTATGAATCACGTACCTCATAGCACTTAGCTTAACCTTAAACCTAATCCTAAGAATGTTACTTCAATTTCAAGTTCGGTGCATTCAGGCACGTTCTTCTGCTTACTCAAATTAATCTCCCTCCTGCATCAATTCCACCCGCTTTCCCTAGAGGGAAGGAGAAAAGGAAACAGGAAGCATTGGTTTGTATACCCCATAGGACGGAGTTTATAAGATGGGCAGCAATGTTAAGTAGACATGTTTTTTGGGGGGCTGGACATCAGTAAATCCTTACACCTTTACTATTTGTGACCTAGATAAGTTGGCAGGAGTAGAAAACAATGAAACTACCGACCTATGGTGATAAAACCAGAAGAGTGGTTGCCTATGTTAGTCCAGGATAACTTGAGAAGGGTTCAAGGTAACTTTCTGGGAGTTACACTAGACTTTGACTAGGGTGTTCGGTATATGAATATACATATTTTCAAAACTTACTGAATTATATACCTGTGAGTTTTAAATTTCCTTATATCTATTTTTTTCAGTAAAAAATGAAAGTTGTTATGTTTAACAATTCAATCCTTCCTCTCTTGCTTCCTTCCTTCCTTCCTTCTTTCCTACCTCCCTTCCTTCCTTCCTCCCTTCTCCCTTCCCTTCCCTTCCCTTCCCTTCTCTTCCCTTCCCTTCCCTTCCCTTCCCTTCCCTTCCTTTCCCTTCCCTTCCCTTCCCTTCCTCCTTCCCTTCCTTCCTTCTTTCTTTTCTTTCTTTCTTTTCAGAGGTTATCTCACTCTGTTGTCCTGGCTAAAGTGATGTGGCACAATCATAGCTCACTATAACCTTGAGTTTCCAGGCTCAATCTTCCCACTTGAGCCAAAGCACTGGGATTACAAGTGTGAGCCACTGCACCTGACCATTAACAATATTTTTTCTCTAAGTGTAGAGAGCAACAAGCAAACAAAAGATCTTAAGGCCATAGGTGGCTGTTTGTGGTCATTAACTTATGATGCCTGAACATTAAGTAATCCTCAGTTTACAAGATTGGAAAATTTTTTGTGAATAATATGGCTAGTTCCAGGAGAAAGCAGGATATAAGGTTAAAACCAAGGAAAGCAGAGCTTGAATATCCGTACTTACTCTGCTGTAAAATTCCTAATAGAGTAGTTGGTGAAATACCACATTTAAATTTCTGAAATAAAAAGGCTTTCAACCTAAAATCTATATTCAGCACAATGATTAATAAAGCATATGACTGAAATAGAAACATTTTCTGACATGGAAGAAATGAAAATTTAACCCTGAAGAGCCCCTTCTTAGGAAGCTCTTTGAGGATGTGCTTCAAGCAAACAATGTTCTTGGGAACACACAGCATCCTACCTGACCCCACCCAGGATCAAGGAAAGAACACGAGGAAAGTCTCAGTATAGCCATTGCGCATACCAGGAGCAGAAGGCATCCAGTCTGAACTGTGCAGGATGGAGGGTAGTGGGAGAGGCTTCTCCAAAACAAGTATGTGCTGTGGGGTAGGGTTAAAGGAGGGGTTGGGTCATGAGATGACATCAGAAAGAACGTTTCTCATTTCAAGCAACTGTGCAGGTTGCAGATTACCACAGGCCCTTCAGAAAAGCCTTTAAAGTGATCCCCAAGAGAGTCACCCTGTGAATACCTGCCACACAGAAGGCACTAGTGGCTGGATTACAAAAGCACCAATCGCATAAGACTTTTGATTCATATTTCCTAAACGTCTCAGCCCTTTACAGGACCCAAGAAGTGCAGGGTGGTAGGAGAGTTGAAGGCAAAGGGAAGGGACAGACTCTATTCTAAGTCTCTGAGCCCACCAGCCTGTGACAGCCTGAACTTGTTCAGGAGAGAAACTGGGAATTCAAGATGATTCAGGTTTAAATTGGAGTAGTCTGGACATAATACCTAAAGATAGACACAGTTAACTTTTTCTCCTAAATGTAAATAACTGGAAAGGGTTAGGGGAAGGAGATTTGACCAAGCAGGTTTAAACACAGTGATTAGAGAACAAATTCTCTCCCCTCCCCCTCATTTTTACCCATCAAGTTCAAACTGTTGAACAATCTACTGACAGTCTCTGCCACACACCTGTTCTGATGACCAAAGAATAAGCCTTTGTTTCTTCTGTTGCAAGTACCCACGTTTCAGGCCCAGTCACCAGATGGAGGTAACCACAGCATCTGATTCAACATAATGGTCATTTACATCATTGTGCCTCCATAAATACTGTTACTGTGTGAATCTACATAGACTAATATAATTACATTCTTAATGTGGTAAAGCTTTGCACTTTAGTTATATCTTGCCTTGACTTTTCATGATTCAAATAAGAAATCAGCAACTATGTTTTTAGCACAATAAAGACTCTTAATAATTTGTTAAAATACCTAGGTATGTGTTAACTTACTTGTGTTTATTTATTGGATAATTGCCTGTTTGTGTTTGAAATTCTGGTTTTGTATATTCTGAGGATGCTGTAGTTTTGGGATATTGATTTTTTTTTTGCTTCAGCTTAACTTCTGTATAATTGTGATGGTTTATTGAGTGAAATAGAGTGAGTCTTCTTATATAGGGTAAATGGTAGTTATGTTTAACCAGTTCTGCGTCTGCTTACATTCTGCGGCCAAAAGAAATAGTTAGATGGATGATACATAGGTAGGTAGAGATAGGTGAGTAGATAGATATAAATATTTATATGTACCAATAAGCATATATAGTTCCTATATATATAATACAAATTGTATAAAATTGGGATAAGTTACTTTATAGTACTGTGAAGATTTATTGAACTAATTGATATAACAATATTGTCTATCAAACAAATGCTCAATAATATTGCTTATTATTTTCAGAATAATTAGGCAAAGCTATTCTCTCATCCTATAACATGTTAAGAAATAGGGACACATTCCAATTATATAAAAAGTGGAAAGCACAGTATTGGGATTTAGAAGAACTGGTTTTCAGTCCTGCCTTCTGCAATAAGCTAAATTTGTGACTTTTACCAAAATATCCCACTACTATGGATCAGAATTTCTTCATCTATAAAATTAAAGGGCTAATAGATGCTTACTTTCTAATGTTTACTTCAGCCTTAAACTGCCATGATTGTATTACTTTAACAGATTTCCAGTTAGAGAGGTTTTGTAAAACTGAACTAACCTAAAGTAAAATTTGGAGACAAAGACTAAGTTAAAGAAATGCATTTTTTGGGAATGATCCAAGAGGGCCGATTGCTAACATCTCGGGATTGCAGCTCGCAGTTAAAGCTTATAGAACTGGAGGACGCCACGCTTTCAGACAAATTCTGGTCGCTCAGGAGCAGAAGACTTCCAGTGGAGGAGACACGCGGGGCAGAAGTTTCGCCGGCACCGCGGCGCAGCGGTCTCCCTGGCACCTCGGCACAGCAGCTCTCGGAGCTGAGTAGGTGGGGCTGGCTCCCCTTCTGACCGAGGTTTGGAGCTCCGGGAAGGCAGAGTC
>CM052665.1:11399623-11494504 GCA_028533165.1 Leontopithecus rosalia | reverse complement strand
CCCCCCCCCCCCCGCAAAAAAAAAAGAAATGCATTTTTTATTCATGGCCATGCATATGCAATAGAACAGATTAAACAATAGTCTGGAGTTGTTACATTTAACAAGTATTTACTGAACATTTACTATAAACAAGATAATATAGTAAAAAACTAGACTCGGAACTGGGACATAAGGGAATTTTTGCAAATTTGGGGGATCATATCTCTAGTAAGATAAAAGTAAGATTCTGTGTTCACTAATAATTTCTCTGTAACGCTATAGCCCCAGCACAGCACCTTATCTGCAGAGCTTTAGCGCCTTCTTTGTATAGCCCTAGCACCTTCAGCTTAGACTGCTAAAGTAACTGAATGCTATTCGTGAATATGTTTTTCTCCCTGGTAACATTTGGAGCCAAGTCCATCTGTCAATGGCAGACTCCGTGGCAGTTGAAAAACCACTTCGGGAACACTGCCAGCTCCTGCTTCTGGGCTGATTTCTAATAGATGTCCTATCTTTGTCAATACCTCCTCTTTACTTCAGCTGCTGTCTTCTCCGCTAACAAAAGGAGCCTCTCAGCTACATAATGTACCTGTGGAAAGCCAGGTAGCCCAGTAGATGGAAGCACGTCTAGATTAGTATTGCCTTTTCTACTGAGATGCACACATGTGGTACCTCATTGCAGCTTGCTTGCGCTGCTTCAGAGTTGCTTGTGAAGGGCCAGGCAGTTTGATAGGCTTCATGCAATGACTTTGGGTCATAGAACCACAGAACTGACATTAAAGCATTCAATGGATGTAAAATGTTACAATTCAAATGCTTCACAATTGAACACACAAGCACAAACTTACCTGGGATAACAAAAGTTTTCAAGTGAAGAGCCTTAAGCATTCAGGAGCAAGCCACATTTGCTCCCTTTAGAATTATATGACACTTTCTGATGAGGAGTGACTTCGGAGTCCCATTTTTAGGAAGGTTTCATTAACACCACCAAATGTGGGCCAAAAGTTAAAATAAGACATGTTTATTTCACATGGCAGATAATTTCATCTGGGAAATGCTGTGTTCTCCCACAGCTTGACAATAAGTACAAAGCTAAATAAAAATGGTAATTATTTTCAAGCTTTCCTCCAACTTACAAAAAAAATGAAAGAAACATACCTTGGGACTTATTTTCGAGATACAGATTCTTGAAATTCTTTATTCCTTTATCAGTTCTGTTGCCCAAGGGGAAATCTGTACAACAGGCATCATATGTCTTTAATAATGAAGCAAACTACTGTAGCTCAAATCTTTCAAGCAGCTAAGAAACCCAATTGTGTGTAGGAAATGCCAGAAGAGTTTGTTTTACTAGAGCTATAAATTCAGCAACATTCAGGGGGTAGGCTCATTTCAATTGAAGGCAGCCAGACAAAACAGATGAAAACATTTTAAAGGATAATCCATATGGACTGAGTCTGAGGGAAATTTCCCATGAAGCGAATACCTTCCTTATAAACCAGAGAGTTCAAGAACTCTCCCACTCCCTTTTTCTTCCATTTGTTTAAAGGCTCAAACTCCATAGGCCTTCTCAAAAATAATTAAAGTTCCATCCTTCTTGAAAAAGGAAAAGGATATAGTTTTTAAGTGACCTATAAAATTTCCTCAAGTGATAGCTTTCCCCTATAATCTAATTTACAAATCTGCATTTCAGATTGAAATTGTCAAATTGCAGTTAGCAAAGGGACAAAATTCTGTTTCTAATGACACTTTATGACATGAGACAGCACATTATATGCCTTACTGGCAAAGAACAATGACTAAAAGAAGCTATTAAATAAAATAGATACATGAAAATAATGATAAGAATAATTGTGTTTAAAGCATCTTGTATACATTTTAGCCATTATTTCCATATGATCTAGGATCTTCAAGTTGATGTCCTGTTAAGTACGGTCCTTGAAGATTTAAACTAATCTCAATGTAAAAATGTCAAGACAAGGTACTGCACATTCAAAGTCACTTTTCTTTGAAAACATCCATGTAGCAGAAAAATGTGTAATTTTAATGAAAAAAAGGAGCTGGCTTACTTAGCTATTTTTATATGGGAGAACTGGGTACTATGGAAAGCATTCTACTGAAAACAGACCAGGTTTGTCCTTCACTGGGTCAACTGGGGAATACCATTGAAACCACTTGTGTGCCTTTGGTACACTGAAAGATCACATGAGATCTTACTTAACGTGCTTCCTAGCTTTAAGACTCATCATAGGTCTAAAATTTACAAGTCACTTGACAACAAGCCTAATTCAGGGCAAAATCTAAACAACACAATGTAAATACTGATCAAAATAATCCTTTATTTTGAGAGATTAATCAGGTTTAAGATTCGTTTTACAAGTGACCGCTTTTAATATTTACAAGTGGTAAGACTCTATCTGTCCTAAAGTATTTGGGCAGCCCACTAAAATAACTCAAACTTCCTGTTTCAGAGCTTAGTATATTAGCCAAATATCCTTACTAAAAACTTTTTTAAATACAATTCTAAAAAGCATGCTTATTTGACTTTCTAATCTAGAATAATTTAGAAGCAGAAAATTAGGAGGGGGCATGACCATATTGGCAGGCCATCAAAGAGCAGCAAGAAATGACAGCTGACAACCTGATGGAAAGGGGCATGTCGAGGAACCATAATACACACAAAATCATTTTAAAAGTAAGGGCAACAAACTGACCCAAGAATTTAAGAAGCATAGCCTTTGAGACAAATGTCTCCTGGGATAATTACTTTACTAAACACTGTACAATTGATATGCAAAATGACGACCCTGAGTTGTCAGAAGGGCATTAAATTATGCACCCTGCTCCAATAAGGCAGGAAGTATTGAACACGTCAGAAAAAAATATTCTTATCAAAATACCTAGCTTACTTTTTTTAAGCATCAGTAATTCAAGTGGTTTATTTTGTGGAATATCTCATTTTCAATGATGTTAGACCACTAAAAAGCAACTATGTTTACAGAATATGAGATGCTTAATATTATGGCCAGATGCTGACTGATAGCTGAGGAAATGAAAGGAAAAACAGATAATTTATTTGTAAATTAAAAAGTGAAATGCTACTACAAAAATCTTCATAATTATAAGATTTTATATCTTCAAAATATTTCTTTCAGTATCTAAATATTTATTTTTCACTCCTCTTTGGCGGATCACTTGTGTTGCTTCCAACTATATCCTAATTGAAACTATGTATCTATCTCAGGATACTTCTTAAAATAAATACAGAAGAAAAGGCAAGAGATAAATCAGAAGGACGTGTTTGTTTAGGTAGCTGTCCAAAGGAAGGACAAGCTTGCATTCTCTTAACACAGTGGTGCTGGCTTTGTTTCTCTGTCATTCCTCAGCTGTGCAGTTCAGGGGCATTGGTTTAATCCCAGTACTGGCTCCCTTCATGGTTACGAAATGCTTTTAGCAGTCCCAGCTTCACATGTCCACAAATCGAGATGCGTGGCAGAGCAGAGAACATTTTTTTTCTTAATTCTCTCTCATAGAGCCTCGTTATCCTCAAAAAGACTCCCTCTGATTTCACTCTCATGAATTACATTAATCTATGTACCTGAGGCCTGTGGACAGCTGAACGTCACTCACTCTTTGGCTTAGGTCTGGATCACTGATGTACCCACCATGCTGACTGTCGTGAGATTTGCCTGAGACATTCAATCCCACCTTTGAGGCTCTGGTAGGAGAGGTGATCCTGTAGGAGTCAACATCTGTATAAAAATTGGGTTTTTATGAGTTCGAGGGGAATTCTAGGTAGAAACAATCATTGCTGGCGACAATAAAACATACATTCTATGTATAGAATTTCCCTTTCCTTTTGATGTTTTCTTTGGTATGATTTTTTGTACATACCATACCAAAAAGAAAAGATGTTTTTCATCTAATAATGGGAACTTCTTGGGTCACAATGCCTGGAATCCATTTAAACTGTTTAAGCAAATGAAGAAACATTGTAGTACAATTAAGATACATTGTCTTGTTTTCCAACACAGCATACTTTCCCTTTTTCTGGGGAAAGCATGTTTAATGGGAGCAGCCTTATTTCTTACTTACCTGCACTTACAGTTTTCTGGTAGCATGAATTGCTTAAAGGATGAACAGCTGATTTAAGCTCAGCCAATCACAGTTTCTTCTGTCCCAGATTGTAACTGGGGGGATGGACTGTTTCAAGCCAGTTCTGACTGTCTTCCAAAGAGTTTTAGAAGAGGGAATTGTGAAACTTGACAGAGGGTGATTGAAAGCCCATTTTGTTTTATCTTGAAAAACTGTGCATGCCCAGAGCTGCTAGTGGTCATTACTCCAGCCTCGTGGAGAAAGCAGGTCTCAAAGAATAAAGCCAGAACTCAAAGACTAGCAGCAGAAAGAGGTGGAACAAAGGAAACCTGGAGACATCACAGCACCTGATTCTAGTTGCTCCAGCAGCGTTCTTAGCCTTCCAGTTTATTCGGGTAGGCAGTTTCTAGAAGAGTCTGGTTCTTTTGTTACTTCTATAGATATTGGCTACATATTGCTAATTTTCTTTTCCAAAATATTGAACTAATTCACACTATTATTGACATATTTGATAAGTCAGCATGGGCTTATTATTTGAGAGATTATATACTAGATACTTTTAAAATTCGTATATTACAGAAAAGTAGAAATTGTGAAGGAAATCGACTGTAGCAGAAGATACATACCCTTTGGGGTCAGGCAAGCCTGAACCCAAAAATCTTGTCCTCCTGCTCACTAACCACATAATTTGTGGACAGTTACTTGAGCTTCAATCACTTTTATTACAAAAATGGACATATCAATGCCTAGCCAGCATCCAGTTAAAAGCCCAGCATTTAATTAATACCTCCTCCTTTTTTCCTGGAAGATAAAGATCTGTTTTATTTCTAATTTAGCCACAGACATTTTTATCTAGGGAGTTCATATTACCCACTTTTCTTTTCTTTTTTTTTTTTTTTCTTTTTGAGACAGAGTTTCGCTCTTGTTACCCAGGATCTCGGCTCACCGCAACCTCCGCCTCCTGGATTCAGGCAATTCTCCTGCCTCAGCCTCCTGAGTAGCTGGGATTACAGGCATGCTCCACCATGCCCAGCTAATTTTTTGTATCTTTAGTAGAGACGGGGTTTCACCATGTTGACCAGGATGGTCTCGATCTCTTGACCTCGTGATCCACCCGCCTCGGCCTCCCAAAGTGCTGGGATTACAGGCTTGAGCCACCACGCCCGGCCTTACCCACTTTTCTGTACATCATCTTAATTTTTACCTGAGAGATTTAAAAATCTTTGTAAACCTATCTTTTATAATGTTTAGTTCTATCTCAAGATTTTTTTAAATGCTGTTGTATCTTAAATTAAAAGTGAATAATTTGGCCAGGCTCCTGTAATCCCACACCTATCATTCCAGCACTTTGAGAGGCCAGGGTGGGATGATCCCTTGAAGCCAGGTTTGAGACCAGCCTGGGGAATGTAGTAAGACTTTATCTCTACAAAAAAAATTTTTAAATTCGCTGGGCATGACGGTGGGCACCTATAGTCCCAGCTACTTGTGTTAAAGAAACTTCTCTTCTCGGGTCCACTAGGGGAGGGGTTTCAAATGCAGGAATTTCCCACCTCCCTGCCTCCAGGGCTGGGGCTCTTTGGGCACCTCCTCCACGTGGGCCAGGTAAAATTCTTTGTCTGATCTTCCTGCCCGCAGGAAAGTCAGGTGGGGCTGTTTTGTCCCAAATTCCTGCTGAAAGCTCTAGGAGAAGAGGACTCTGTAACTCAGGATTGCAGAACAAGAAATCAATCCAGAATCAGAGTCAAAGATCAGTCACTCCAGAGGAAGTTTGAAAGAACTCCTCTTATTGTATGAGAACATGAATGAGGAGGGAATAACTCAAGGGTTAAAACTTCAGCTGCTCCTACCTGAATGGATTCCTTCTCTGGATCTCCTCCCGCAACAGCATGGGATCTGTCTTCTTTCTCTCTGTCTAATAAATCCCTCTTCTGCAAAACTCTTTGGGACCACGATATTTATTCGAACAGTAAATTCACCGTGCCTCAGGAACCCCTTTGCCCATTCTTCACGGATAGAGAGGCCAAAACCTACCACATGAGCTGAGGACTCCCCTGGTAACATGAGCATGCCACTGTACTCTAGCCAAAGTGACAGAATAAGACTGTCTCAAAAAAAAGTAAACAATTTCTATAAATGCAAAAGAAGAAGCTCTTACCTTTAAAATTCACATTCAGAGAGTAATAGTACTTCTTGGTATCATTTCATTACTCTTTGACCACTCACGGGTTAGACTTTCTTTGGTTAGTGTCATTAAGCCAAGTACACAGTAATTTGGGCTTTGGTATTTCCAAGAAAGCCATTCCCAATTGTCATCCAGGAAAAAACCTCAGAGATAGGCCCTCTGGAACAAACTGGTTTATTTGGGAATAGCAGCGAGTTGCAATCTAGGATTTCATGCTGTAACCAATCATAGAAATCATAGAAATATCCAATGGGAGATCATGGGGATAGAGGCAAAAGGAAGATTCGTAAAGCCAAAAAGAAAAAATCCACTTAAGTTGCTTTAAAACAAATGTTCATTGGTCACAGAATCATTGCAAGTGTTGGCATTTGGTCAAAGATGCACCCAGCCCTTGCCAGTTAAGTGTCCTCACGTAGGTGGCTTATCTGGAATGTTGCATTCTTGAGGAAGTTCTTGTGATAAGTGCTGCTACTGGTCCTCACGCAGACATGTCTTGTGAAAAGTCCTGATAAAGGCATAAATACATGAAAACTCCCTGCCACGGTCTCTCAACTCCATTTTGTTAGAATTGAAATAAGTGACTCCATTTTGGCACCAGCGACTTTCAGGTAGTCTTTATATTCTCCTTGCTTTGCTCAGTAATGCTTTGTTGCGATAAGTTTACATCTTTGGAGATTTAAGGGTACACTTAGAATAATGGAAAATCTACCTATGTGAAATCATTGGCTTTCTGAGGTTGCCAATTATATACTAAAAATGTATACGACCATATAAATGTCATGTGTTAATTAACTTTTATACAAAATCATGAATCTATATAATTTATCAGAATTCCTATATCGGTAGCTATGTCTTTGTAGATTTTTTTCAACTTAATTTGCAAGCTATATAGGAAATATTCATTAGTATATATTCTTGTAGTTTGAATTATTTTTAAGGGTTTAATGAATCATTTCAGCAAGTTCAGTTTAATTCAAAGAGAATACTTTATTGCTTAGCCTTAAATTTTAAATTTATATGTATGCTAACTTCAGAAAAGCACCTTAATTATTTAAAGCTTTTCTTAACATATGCAGATATAAAACAATAGTCTTTTGAAAGGTGAAACATTTTTACATCAGAAGAGACTAGAAGAAATGGATAAGAGTAGAAACACTGCTGTTTTTCATTTCCTTAACATGCATTTGTCAGCGAGAGGTTACTTTTCAGGTCAGGAAAACTTGTATGCTAATCCCTTCTGATGAGAGAATCAAGGAACCACGTTGGGACTTTTGCTTTTTTAAGTAAAAGAATACTGTAATATTCAGAATGGTAGAGAGACATGTGTAAATATAATGCTACATACAATTTAAAGTTCCTTTCTTACGTTTATATTTTGGGGAGGAATAAATATCTATAATCCACAAATATATACTCACATACATCTTTCAATTTAGCATTTTTTTTTTCATTTAGCTGATTTTTTTGAACAAGGAGTGAAGTTCTGAAATCTTAAATCTCTTTGTAATTATTGCACCATGACACTTAATCTGGAAAGCCTCTAGACACTTTTATTCTAGGAACAAAAGGATCAGATATTATATAAGGCTAGAGCTGTACTCAAGAAACTTGAGGAGTAAAAGGATTTAGGAGAAATTGGAAAAGGGCAGAATGTTGACTGTTACTTTACAGTAAAATAAGCAATTTGATATCTCTACCATTTAATCCTTATTCTTCCTTTGGAACACACACACACACACACACACACACACACACACTTATACACATGAACATGCACACGCAGATATCACTGTATTTATAGAAACCTTAGTCATTTGGCAGTTTGCTGCTTTTTTTCCCCCAGTGGCCAGAGATAACAAAAGTAAAAGACATTTGTCCTTACTTTTTAACTCTAGACCTGTTCTTGAATTTGAGGAACCCACTGTGGCTGACAATCATGGATATTCTCCTCCTGTGTCTCAAATAGGTAAGGAGGAATGGTAGATTATGGCATTCATTCAGGATGAAAGTTTTGTTTTGTTGGTATCAGGGGAGGTTTGTGAGGAAGCTGAATATATCAGTAGTTTATACATGTTTTGGTAAAGGCAAAAGCATCTGGTAGTCACTGAGAAATGTTTAGCATCAGAGGAATATAGGTGTGAGAGAGGCTGAAAGAATGAGAGAGGGTGATTATACAGGGGTATATGGGATTTCAAGATGTCTGAGGGGTAGCAGCTGTTCCTCCTGTCAGATCTCAGTATATAGAGAAGCAATGACTATGGTATCTATGCTTCAACACGTTTCTGAGAGTAATAGAAGATTGGACAATGACAGCTATGAGGAGGGGTGAAATATAGTATGAAACTCAAAGAGGTAAGGGGCTTTGCAAAAGGGGAAAAGAATCAATGTTGGGAAACTGCAGTGCTTTCTATCATAATGAAAATGATTTAATCTCTGTTTTGCAGTCATGAAGGGCATTCTGTAAAACACCCTGGGTATGCATTCCACTGTCTGAGCGTAGTGTCAGGTGAGGGCACTCTCCTGTTATTTGCTAGCCTCCTACCTATGGGCTTGACATTGATACATCATCTTTTAATGAATAAATTCATTGAACAGTCAAGGTGGCAAAGCCATATAAACACACTGAGCATTTTATTACTCATTAGAGATATTTGGTCATTTGTAAGGTTGGCATATAGCTGCGTTTTCACTTCCATTTTCTTCAGCTAAGTCATAATGCTCAGTTGTGACTTCCTTCAAAATGTCTCTTACAGTTATACATTCCTCTCCATTGTTTTTCTCCGGAGTAGTTCAGGTGGAAATCTGAAACTATTTCCTCCTACTCTCACCTCTCTTCCCTTTCAATCACTTTAGTGCACCAGAATGAGTAATCTTTGCGGAGGAACGATGTCATTATGTAATTTTATTGCTCAAGAACACACACAGTATTGATTCTTTACTGGGTATAATATTCAGTTCTATTATGTCCTTCATCAATCTGTGTCTTCAGCCTTGCTCCCCACCACACCCCACCAAGCATGGTCTACTCCACTCTGGCTGTTGCTCTCTCTGTCCTGTGGCATACAATGTTTACAGTTCCGTTTGTGCCCTTCCTGATTCTATTTCATCTCCTTCAGTTGACCTTGCTTTTCCTAACAAGGAATTCAAATTTTGCCCTGCTTTGTGGCCAAATTATCGGCCTGTCTAAAAAAAAAAAATCATTTGAAATATTCCCACCTATCATGGCCTTCTCCCATTTTTATGCATTTAACTATTTCCTTGTTTTGTTCTTAGAATAGGTTTTATGCTACGTGAGGGAAGGTGCCATCTTGAATGGCACAATTTTGTGTACTGCCGTTGTGTTTAGGAACACAGTATTGATGATATATAGGCAATCATACATAACCATCATTGTGTTCCCAGTACGTCATTCAAAACATAACATGTTTATTGACGGATTGCCTTGATATTTTTCAATGAGGTTTATCAACCATCAACTTAGTAAGACATTTTTATGTTGCTTGACTATTTTACATATCAGAATTTGCCAAAAACTACCGCCTCTACCTGCTAAAATAAGCTTATAATAAAGCCATCACTAAAATGATCAGAGCCAAAGCATAAATGGACTTTGATTACAGGCGGATGTTAACATTCACATAGCAAGTTTTACTCTTCAATTTGTAAGTCCCCATTAAAACACACTCCAGTGACCTCAGCCTTAAGCTTCAGGAAAGTCAATTCAATATGTAGTTTCATAACCTAAGAAGCCAGGCGCTAGGCTACTCAGTTCTGTGGCAGAAAGTAATATTCACAATCATCTGAAGGTCAATCATGAGTCAAAAACTCCGGCTCAATAAAAGAAATAAAAAATGAATAATTTAAAAGTGATGCATAGCATAGCATTTCGTTGCAGTTAATTCTATTTTCCACTTCTTTACTATAAGACAGTCCAAACATGAGAAATTCTAATTCTCTTTAAACCCTGGAAAACATTTTTATGAAAAATTAAGTGTGAAAGTGACTTAGGTTCAAAAGTAATGAAATTATTCCTATGCCGCAAACTTATATTGTAGAAAATTCAGACAAACTAAATTTCTACAGTCAGGGGAAGGGAAGTCAGGCCACACATTTTAAGGTAGAAGACAAACCTGCTCAAGTTTTTTGTGGGTTTTGCTCTGGCTCTTGCCATTGTTTTTCTCCATTTTCTTCCGTATGTTGAAGTCACCTTTAAGCATTCGTGTGTCCTCACCTGCAAAACAAGATAGTTAAATCTGATCAGCCCTTCTACATTGAGCCACTACATAACAAAAATTTGATTATCATTTCAGTATGTTGGAGTTAGTGAACTGCATTGCATGAATCTTTTGTAAAACCAGCAAGTAAAATATCAAGGGGTAAATGATATGTTTGGGTACAAATTCTTCTATGGGGAAAGTTATTTGTCACACCAAAAATTAATTGAGCATATTCTCTGTACGACCATATGACACTGATATGCTTGGCTCTGTGTCCCCACCCAAACCTCATCTCAAATTGTAATCCCCATGTGTTGAGAGAGGGAGGTGATTGGATCATGGGGGTGGTCTCCGCATGCTGTTCTTGTGATAGTGAGTGAGTTCTCATGAGGTCTGATGGTTTTATAAGCATCTGGCATGTTTCCTGCTTGTGCTTTTCTCTCCTGCCGCCATGCAAAGAAGGTCCTTCCTTCCTCTTCGCCTTCCACTATGATTGTAAGTTTCCGGAGGCCTTCCTAGCCATGTGGAACCGTGAGTCAATTAAATCTCTTTTCTTTGTAAATTACCCAGTCTCAGGTATTTCTTTGTAGCAGTGTGAAAATGGACTAATACAGATACACTGCTTTGTGGTTTGAGAAAATGAAAGCAAGCCATAAAATATAAGGACTTGAGCCCTAGGGACACAGACACACAAACATGAAATGATGGTAACCGTGAAACAACATTCCATAAAGATAAGTCACTGGGAAATGTAGCATGCTATGAGTTCATGAGTACAGGAAAACTGTGGGTCAAAAGATAAAATTCATTTCAGCTATTGTGTTGAAACACAATGTTTGCCTATGTGCTTGATGCATACCTTATCTTTTTTGAGGAAATTTAAAGTGGGCTTTGAGCATGAAGACTTTTAGCACAAAGGAGCAATCAAAATCTGAGGTCTGCAAGAGGGAGAACAGAAACATAAATAGGCTAGGCAGAGAAAAAAAAGTTTGGAAATCAGGGGAGTATGGAAATTAATCAGCAGGTGAAAGCAAAAACTGACAATTCCTTCCATGAAGCTAAATTATTGTCCTCCTGAGGCCCCTTCACCAGCTCATCAACTTTGCTGTTTAAAGGTATCTTCCTGGGTTTCAAAAGCAGCATAGAGTGAGTGTCCTTTCCTTGTAGCTATATTCAGCACACAACTATCAACTGACACATCCAAGACAGCTTCTATCCAACGTTTTGACTACTTGTGAATTGCTGTGTAACCCAGCAGTGAACATGGGAGAGGTTTAGGGTTGCACCTAAATAGATTTATTGAATGTGCACATTCATATATAATTGTATTTATTGCCCTTCACTTAAGCCATCTCTTTTTTACACCAAGTCTCCTCATCCATGACCTTAGCATGGCCATTTTCTCCTCTTCCACTGTCACTGTCATCTCATTATGCTGGGAAAAGGATTTCTCTACCCACAAGCAATATACACTGTGGGAACCGAGTACTTAAATATGAAAGTCACTGGTGTATCAGCTTCAGCAATTATATGAGGTCTTTAGGTTGACCATGACTTTATTCACATTTTTCTTGACTGCATTAAGGTTCCAGTTCTTAACCTTTAATATTTAATTCTGATTATAAATACTCTTTTTCTGGCAACCTCCAGTTTAGGACTGTGGTGTTTTAAAAGAATTATTTTTCTTTATATTCCTTGGCTCAGAGCTTAATTCAAGTAAAGTTTCTTCTTTTCATCAAGTATTTTCTTTTTTCTAGGCAGTTTCAAAGTAAGAATTGCACATTAGTTAATAGAATTGACGTATGTGCATCCACACCAAACTCACACAGTGAACAGATAAGACTCAGAGCCAGTTCGTTGTTTATTTAGACCCATATGCCCAAATGAAAATAATTATATAGAAAAAAAGATACTTGTAACTTTTTCCAGCTCACTCACCAAAAGGCACCAAGCTATTAAGTTTTATTTATTTAAAAAAATGAGGAAAACTCTTTCTCTTCTTAGAATAATAAGTTGAGATTTTTTCTCAGCTCTGGAAAAATTGATCTGATAGAAAGGAAATTATACACTGAATAATGTCAGAAATAAGCTCACAGGAAAAAACCTTCCCAAGGAAAAAAAAAGCAGAAGATCCAATAGTCTGACAAAATTCTCTGAAAAAAGTACATGTAGGGCTGAAGAAGCATGCTGGAGTATGAATCTAATTACGTGTTTGAATTTGAAGATAAAGTAATTGACACTGGTAAATATCCACAGAACACTTGTAAAGACAAAGACTTTTTTAAAACAAAGAATTGCTTGCCACTCCGTAATAAACTTGATATTTGCCATCACCACCTGTACTTCAGACACTATATATACTCAATTATTTTCAACTGCTTTTACTCTTATCATTCAGACACCCTTTTTAACAATTCTGTTTCGAACACTAAAACATTCCTTTCCTTCATTCCACCTCTCAGAAATTTTCTTAGCTAAGAACTAAAATAGAAAAAACAATTCACAAAAATCTGGCTTATCCATGGGTCGAATCCACATGATCTAACCTGCCAGTTGAGAGAAAACAATGAGACAATTATTTTAGGTATGATTTATCAGTTCCTGTAGTGAATATTGCAAACCCTTCTCAGCTCTTCCTGAGTTCTCAGTTTGGCCCTCGCTCTTCCTCTTACAGCAATGAACCTCTCCGTTCAGCTTCAAGATGAAGTGATATGTCAGTAAGGGCTCCACTGAAGGAGGTATCATCGCCTAATAATCTGAGTTGATACCTCCTCCTTTTTCTTCCCTCTCAGGAAGAATTGCCCTCCTCATGTCCAACTCACCCTCCCACCCCGCAGTCTGTTCTCTCCATCCCAACCCTCTAGCTGGTACACCACACCAGCAATCCCAGCTACTCAAGAGGCTGAGGCAGGATCACTTGAGCCCAGGGGTTCCAGACTGCAGTGAGCTATGACTGCATCACTGCACTCCAGCCTAAGCAGCAGAGCCAGGCCTTCATCTCTACAAAACAAAAAGAAAGGAAATAAAAAGGAAATTCCAACGCTCTTAACCTCTGCTGAACTATCATCCTCAATTGTTGTCTCTCTACTAGCTTAAGGTATATTAGATTTTCTCAAGGTGTATTATAAAGCTATCCTATCTTTTGCTAAAAAAAAAACCCAAAAAAACTAAAAATATATTTCACATTTGCTAGTCATCAACTGCTCACTCACTTCTCAGATCTTTCCAGCCTCCTTCTTTTATTTCCAAGCACCTTATTGCCAGTTTTCGACAAAGAATCTCCATTAACATTCTAAATCGTGGACTGAATGGTTTTTTGCTTAGGACTTACCATACACCTCAGCCACATTTCTTACCATTGCCTGCCTTTGTTACTGTTGCTGTTACTTTTTGTTTGTTTGTTTGTTTTGTTTTTTTGTTTTGAGGCAGAGCTTCGCTCTTGTGACCCAGGCCGGAGTGCAATGGCTCGATCTCGGCTCACCGCAACCTCCGCCTCCTGGGTTCAGGCAATTCTCCTGCCTCAGCCTCCCGAGTAGCTGGGATTACAGGCACGCGCCACCATGCCCAGCTAATTTTTTTGTATTTTTAGTAGAGACGGGGTTTCACCATGTTGACCAGGACGGTCTCCATCTCTTGACCTCGTGATCCACCCGCCTCGGCCTCCCACGGTGCTGGGATTACAGGCGTGAGCCACCGCTCCTAAAACTCACTGCCCTGTTACGTAATTGTGTATTTCCTCCAGTCCTTAAGTCTCCTCATGCTGCCATCTACCATTCTCTGGGCTTACCTGCCTCGCGCCGTGTACCTGGGATCTGTTGGCAGGTTCTGAGTTCAGCCATGTTCTTTCCTAACTTCACTTCCCACTTCTTTGTAGATGGCATTTACATTTGTAGCTCTGGTTCCCGAATCTCCTGAGATGCAGATTGAAATTTTAGCAGCATGCTTGGTGTTCCCGCATGGATTAGCCTCATGTGCCTGAAATTTAAGAAATTCAAGAGCGGACTCCTCATCGCTCCTCAACGTTTGCACTGCTTGTTTCTAGATCAGTCATTGCCATCACTGTTCTGCACTTTTACATTTGACAGTTACTCTTCATTTTTATTTTCCTCGGGATCTCTTCTTGCCACATTTTACAAAAAGAAAGAACGCAGGCTAATTGTCAGTGTTTCTGATGTTTTAAACCACCAAGTACTTAATAAATGTAGTTTTGTTATTTCTTCATTTTCCTATGTGATTTTACCTGGCAATAACAGACTCTTCAATAGTTTGAAAAAAATTTTAAAGGTCGTGAAACAATTTTTTTTCTTTTTGATTAAGATCAATTTGCATGATTTTACCTTATACTTTCATTTTTTATAATTCCTCATTCCTCTGCAAAGCAAGAAGACTGGTTACACTATTAATTCAGTTTCAAGTCTTTGCACACGTACTGCACTGTGCATGGGGCGTTCTTCCTCAGCAACTTCATTACGCTTTTTAGAGTAAGGGCATCTGCAGATGGCAGAAGGGAAGTTTCGCCGGTGGCTTTCTGCCATCCTCCAGAGAATTAACCACTTCAGTGCTATAGGTAGCTCTGATAATCAACAGAAGCTTCTGGCAATATCTGGTCATCCTCCTGAGAATCACACTGTCCTTAGTGTTTCAGAGAGCTACATTTATTAGCAATGGCTTTTCTGCAGTTCTGTCATTTCTGAAAGCCAGAAATAACTTTCTGATATTTGCTTTACCAGCACTTCCAGCATTTGTCTCTATGCTCCTACAATAAATCATGTTGTTTTTGCAATACCTTCAGTGATGTCTGTTTTCTTGTCTGCCCCTGACTGATAAATCATTTGGCACCAGAAGCACTTCCTAGGTAAAGAATTACCTGGAGATAGTATTTGTTATTGGTTATTTCATTTAGTGAGATTTGAAGGCAGTAATGACTTTAACATTGGTAGAAAATGAGATGGAAGTCCATAAAAAGCAGAGACAAAACAGTTACTTAAATTGTCACTTGCAGTTATGTGGAATGCAGAGCTTAATGAAAGTGAAGCTGGAGAGTCCAAGTGACCTGGAAAGAATGACAAGGAAGCGATGAGCACAAGGACTGTGGGCGAAAAAGTCCACGTGGAGATTAAAGAATGAAAATGCTCAGCATTTTAAATTCTCAGCTCAAGGCATGATCAGAACACTAGAATGCCTATACCTGTGCTGGAATAATCTTTTATCTTCTGTAGCCTCAGGACTGACGTATTAAAACCTCAGACCCAAACTTTCAGGCTGCAGCCTGCAAAATTACCAGGCAAGTTAAATGCACAAGCTCAACAGTTCTCTTCAGTAAAAGGTAGGGCATTGACCATGAATAAGTCAGGATGCAACTAGAAAGAGAAACTGTTCTGAGAGCTTCAAGCACAAGGAGTTAAAGGCAGAGGTTTGCATATTTTGAAAATCACTACATTAGAGGATTTTAAGTTTTATTCAACTCTACGTATTATTATTTTCCTCTCACTTTGTAAACAGTCTTCAATGAGTCTAATCCATAAGAAATTAAATTTAGTCTTCTTAGCTTAGACATTGAAGACTATTTATAAACTGGTTCTAACTTACTACACCTTTATTTTCAAATCGTTTTCTCCACAGACGTTGTGCTTCCACCAATACGGACTATAAGTTCATGCCGAGGGAATTAGTATATGTCAAGAGAGCATTCAATGTAATTCCCTAGTTCTGATATACTAATTAATATGCTTTCTTTCTGTACATCCACAGCCTCACTCACCTACCTACTTGACTCTTAGGTATCCAAGGCCAAGTTCTTGAATGATTTATCAATTGAGATCACTTAGTTTCATTGATAAGTGAATCATTTAGGCTTGTCTGTTTTTTACATAAGTAAAATGAGTAAAGGTAGCTCGTAATTATATCTTTGGTCTAAAATTATCAGAAATCTTGCATCCTTCTATCTTTCCCATCTGCCATCAAGCACGTAAAGTTGTCTCATAGCTAAGACAGATGCAGATCTCCAGCCGTTTTATCCACATTCCAAGCAGCTGAAGGAGAGGCTTCTTAACAGTAAATGTTCCACTTTTCTGTTTTTCCTTTTCTGTTGGTTTGTTTTCGTTTTGTGATGGAGTCTCGCTCTGTCGCCTGAGTGCAGTGGCGCAGTCTCTGCTCACTGCAACGTTCGCCTTCTGGATTCAGGTGATTCTCCTGCCTCTGCCTCCCTAGTAGCGAGGACTACAGTACACCATCACACCCAGCTACTTTTTGTATTTTTAGTAGAAATCGGGTTTCACCATGTTGGCCAGGATGGTCTCGATCTCTTGATCTCATGATCTGCCCGCCTTGGCCTCCCAAAGTGCTGGGATTACAGGCGTGAGCCACCGCGCCCCGCCTGTTTTTCTTTTTAAGCAGTAATCCCAGAAGTTTCACCGAACTTCCTACTTTGCCTAGAACTTAGACACATGGGTGAAAACTTGCCGTTTGGCACCTGAAGAATGGTTTTATTATTGTGGAAGGCAGAAGAATGAACATTAGATGAGGAACTGTAGCCTCTGACACAATAACAAATCCATTTGTTCCTTTGTGACTGCAGTCAATTTACCAAACTGAAATTCTCCCTTATTCATCTTTACCTTCCTAGAACCTGGCACCGTATCTCAATATATCAATGAATAATAATGAATCAATAACAACGTTATCTATTTTAAACTGACATTTGGCAAGCCAGTCAGAATGCCAAGAGCAGACCCACTTTTTGTAGTACTAATTCTATGAGAAGTATTAGAAATAACTGGCCAGGAGAGACAAAAATAGTTTATATTTGAGAATGATCCTTCAAAAGAACAGAAGTAAAGCTGAACATGATTAACTTATTTTTATGACTTCCTGTCAATAAAGACAGGGTATAATACATATTCATGTATCCAATATTATTCAATATTATTTTTTCTTGGTCCCATATTAAGTTTCTCTTAACTTTTTGTATATATCTATGTAAATGATATATAATACATTCTTAATGATTTAGATATATAAAGGAATGGAAGTTTGATTAAGCACCTATAAGCATTTATTCTGCCACACCCAGATCATTTATTATTTTTGTATATACTTTCAAACATTTTACACATTAAATGAGATTTAACATCCTGCTTTTACAACATTAAGCAGAAATCTCCATGAATCTAGAAAATCCAGGTTTTATACTAATAAAATATCAAGGGAAGCTCCAGCGCTTCTCATTAGTTTTAAGTGGTTTCTCAGCAACCAGTCACAAAATACTGAAACAGATGGGCTATGCATCACCACAAGAGAAACCATATTTAAAACATCTATTCACATATCTATCTACATATCTACCTATCTATGATCTGTCTATGCATCATCTATTTACTGCCTTGCTCCAAAAATAATGCAAACGATTAACAAATACAGGTATACTACAGTAAGTAATATATCAATGAATTTTAAAATATAGGCAACAGTAATGAGCAAGAAAACATTAGGCTAAGAAAAAAAACAGCAATTAAGTAATTAGATGAACTGCTTACCCTAATATCCTACTCTCTTTCTAGAAGTTGGTTGTTAATCTGGTTTTCAGATTTCTCATAACTCAGGAACATTCATTAAAGAGAAGTTGAAGTCAGTACTTGGGGATCCAATTAAACACCTCTCAGAATCCCATGGAGATAGAGAGTAGAATGACAGGTACCCGAGGCTGGGAAGAATGTCTGGGGTTAGCAGCAGAAAGACTGGCTAATGGGTACATACATACAGTTAGATGGAATAAATTCTAATGCTCTATAGCAGATTAGGGTGACTCTAGTTAACAAGAGTGCATTGTGTATTTCAAAATAGCCAGTAAAGAGGACTTGAAATATTCGCAACATACAGACATGGTAAATGTTCAAGGTGATGGATATCCTAAATTCCCTGACTTGATCATTACACATTCTATGCATGTAACAAAAATCACACATACTCCATAATATGTACAAATATTATTTATCACTTTTAAGAAACCGAATCAGGAGAATTCTGAACCTAAAGAAATAAGATCATCCATTAACAGTTAAATCATGAGATCATCATTTTAATACAAATGTTAACTCCTAGATCAGGTGACCATGAAGGAAAATGGACTGCAAATGTGCAACACACACACAAAAAGGAGTGTGAAGGAGAGAGTTACTGGTTAAAGACACATTAAAAAAGAGTGATAAGTTTATCTTTATGTTACTGTATACTGTGTTTAGGCAAATATAGCTTTTTCCCCCCCAATATTTATGTTCCCTGTGAATGAGGATTGAGTTGAACACTGTTAAGTGAGTTTGGGAAATACAGAGTTAAATAACGCTAGACCGATTTTCTTATTACAGGAATTTTCAGGGCCTTCAATATTTAATTTGTATCCTAATTCTGTAAGGGGAAATAAAGTATGTAAGATTTCCTAAATTTCGTTGGCAATCACGGGAGATGGCATGCTGTTTTCATTGCACTGCTTTCCCTTCCCGGACACCGGAAGACCCAGCCCACTCTGCAGTTAGGTGAGGGCAGTATGAATGAGTTTTGACTAACAGGATGGGACAGAAGACACAGAGGGAAGAGGATCAACCACTTCCATGTGTGGGCATTTCCTTGCAGTTCTTCAGTTTTCTCGTTTTCCATTGTGGCTTTGGAGGCCACAGATTCCAGACAGCATAGCTACAGGACGAATGAGAGTCCCTTCCTATTCTGTAATGAGATGTGATATAAATAAAAAATAAACTTTTGTTTTGTCCATTCATTAAGATTTTAGGGTTTACTTGTTATTTTGTCCTAGTTTCTCCTAGCTGAGAATTGCAGTCACGGCTCCTAATATTTGAACATCTACAAACAACTTGTTTCTTAACATGAAATGTTGCTCCAAGACATATGGCTGAAAAGTATGCTCCCTAGGAGCTAAATGAATTATTTTGCCTATAGCATTAAGAGTAACTTAAATGAGAAGGAAATTTTACCAGATATCCTGAGTTTTGTTTCAGAATGTTTTTATTTATTCACCTGCGCACCAATGCCCAAATAACAAACACAACATCTTAAAGGACGTAATCCAACACAGATCAACAGGAGATCTACATTTTAGACTTTTACTTTCATGCAATCATGGTTTTAGACCTTTGCTTTATCTGTTGGTCTGGGAAGAAGACTGAAGAAACAACTTGCTGTCATTTTTCCAGACACTTCACAAAACTGCTTTCAGGCTCCTGAGCCCAGTATCTTTCAGCCCTGCTTTGTCTCCCTGGGACATAGAATGTAATTTGTTGTAACACTATGTTTCTCCAGTAAAGAAGATATCAGGTATCAGGTATCTGTTTTTCTTTCTCACACACACACACACGCAAACACACACTCGATTAAACCCTACATCTTGTTTGGATTTCACTAGTTTTTCCATAATGTTCCTTTTTCGTTTCAGAATCACATCTAGGATACCACATTACATTTCGTTATCATGCCTCCTTAGTGCCCCCCGGACTGTCTAGGACAGTCTCTCAGACTTCCTTGTCTGGCATTTCCTTGCCTGGTAAGGTATTCTGCAGAATATTCCCACGATAGTTAGTCTCATGTGTGAACTTGAGTAAGGGTAGGCTATCACGCCCAGTTATTTAACCACAACCCAGGTGTTGTTAGGTGCTGTTGTGAAGGCTGACATCAAGGATGAATTGGCGTGAAGTAAAAGATATCACCCTCAATAGTGTGGTTGGGGCCTCATCCAATCAACTCATCAGCTTTATGGAAAATGTTATATATATTTATGATGTGCAATGTGATGTTTTGATATATGTATAAATTGTGAAATAATTAAATCAAGCAAATTGACATGTATCTCTCATGTCACAAACTTACAGTTTTCTTGTGGTAAGGTATTTCAGATCTACTCTCTTAGTAATTTTAAGTATATAAAAACTTTCTATTAAGTGTAGTTACTGTGCTGTACAACAGATCTCCAAAACTTATTCCTTCTAACTGAAACTTTGTGCCCTTTGACTAACTTCTCCGCACTCTGCAACCATTGCCTGAGTCCCCAGAAACTACCATTTTATTCTGCTTCTAGGACTTCAAGCTTTACAGATCCCACATATAAGTGAGAACATGCAGTACTATTTGTCTTTTGGTGTCTGACTTATAACGTTTTTCTTTATAAATGAGTGGAATGGGAGATTTAAGAAATAAAGACAAGATATCATGCTCAAATCATGCTCAAATTTTTTTTAGAAATGATGGGGATAAAGGAGAAATACAAACAATACTTCCTAGGTCTCCTTAAGGCAGAGACAATAAAGAAAACAATGACGTGCTAAGGAGTCATACAACAGAATAGTTATAATGAGGCAAAACGTCCAACAAGGAAATGACGGAGAGTGTGACAGCAGGAGACGAAAACGGTGAACAAATGCAGCTAGAGGAAGACCCTGGACAAGCTCTCAGTCTTTGGGGCAGTCCTCCAAACTCATGCCTCACAATCTCACAGCAAAGTGGGGCATCCCACCCTCCCATGTGGCTTCAAGTGACACCCTCTCCTCCAACAAAGACATTCAGATTCAATTAAAGGAAAACAAGCAAACTAATACAAAAGAGAGAGTGGTCTTTTGATCCCTGATTTAGAGATTTCCGGTGATCCTTGTGTAAACAGCACACAAGACAGCTGAGAACAGTGAGATCAGCACAGCCTAGACAAAGCTGGTGGAATCATAATAATTTTGCAGTTTAAGAACAAAAATGTGTCCAGCGCAGGAACACAGTAAAAAGCGAGGACTCAATACATGGTAGCCAAAACAGGATGTCCTCTAAAACATAGATGTTTCATTAAAGAAGTAACTATTCTTCTGATTTCTCTGCATAGAAAAGTCCCAGTGAGTGATGCCCACTTACCATAAGAAAGACCAATAGCGGGAATAGAGATTGACTGTGTGTATGTATGCATGTTGCATCATATGATCAGTTTTCATCAATAACTGACAGCATGGCTTGGGGCATGTGTGTAATTTACACACAGTATTTTTCATTTATATTATTGGAGTCAATGGAAAGTGACACTACAAACAATTAAAAAATAATATTTATTGGACATAAATAAAGAAGTAATAAAGTTGTTTCATCTCCTCCTTTTCCTTTCTAAAGGAAATATAATAAAAGACTCACCGTTAGTTTGAGGTGAAAAATTTCTAAAGATTTGAAACATATTTATTGCATTTCTTTGCACAGATCTAGAACCTTCTTTAAATCCAAATAAAATCATTTGTTTGGGTTTAATGCTTGTGTGTAACCAGATAAATACCTAAAATTGAGTAGAAGTATCACACACAGAGATCAAGTCATTCACTGGCTCAAGTCAAATATTAGAATTAGTGAACTTTTCATGTTTTCAGTTGACTTACAAATTATCTATGTCTGTTTATTCACACATTCATATGTGTTATAAATATGTATATGTTGGATGAGTTGATTCACACATTTACAGCTATTTCCTGTATTACCTTAGACAAGTATGCATAACCAATTTGAGCACTTACTTCATTTAATTCATATTCTTGTGTGCAAAGTAATTTGGCACGATAGCTTTTCTGTTTTCTGCCTTGTATTGATTGCCTTAGTGTTCCTACCAGATGTTGAAATTTCAGTTCAATGGTTGATATCTCTCCCCCATCTTCAAGAAATAAACATCTAGTGTATAGACGTTTATTTAACAACAATATGTGTTCTTGCGAGTACAGACTTTCATTCCAAAAAATGATGAACCAAACTGTTTCTACCCATGAGCTCTCTTTTGCCATTTCTTGCTTCCTCTGTCACTTACTTCTTCTGCCTGTAATCTACCTAGGTTGTGAGTAGGAGGGGAAGAGGGAAAGGAATAGAGAACCTCGACACCTGGTTGCTATGCTGGGATCTGAGATTTTTTATTTTGCATTTAGTTTACATTTCCCTAGTGGTCACCATAGAGAGATTGTTAAATGTCACTCCCAAGGCTGGGTTATATTAGTGCAAAGCCTGAGAGTAGCTGAAACACTAAGAGGGCATTAAACTAACTAACTGCAGGGAAAAGGAATTCACTGGGACATCCACATGTTCCAAAAGGAAACATAAACAATGAGGCACTGAGAGTGAAGAGCTGTGACTTGAGCCCACCTCTCCTAATCACACTATCCTTTTAAAACACAGCTCAGGCTTCCAGGTAAAACAGTCTACACAGCATATAAGAAGCCTAAACACCCCTCTCTGGTCCAGCAGAAATGACAAGAAAAACTGTAAGTCATAAGTTAACTTCTGAAAGACATGTCATTAACATAAGCATATCTAGCACAAAATACATTTTTTTTTCATGTACATAAACACTGCTTCCCCTGCAAGGCTTTTGCCAAGGGTTAAAATCCGGATTAACACTTTATGGAGCCAAAAACACTTATAGCTGCTGTATTATCATTCCTCACACTACCAATTAAGAGATTCTGCCCTAAAGTATGAATGTTTCTCTGAAATTCTCTACAAATCACCATTAATAAGATAACAGAGCAGAAAAATTAGCAGGGAGTTCATTTGATTTCCCCCCCCCCAAAGGCTGGCTTTAGTTAGAAAATTTATCTACATTTCTATTCTAACACATTGTGAATGATAAATGAACTCTACTGCATAAAGGACATGACATTGCTATGCTATTTTCTTTCATCAGAATATCCTACTTCACAAAGTTCATAGCTCAGTGCTTGTCCCCTTATAAGGAATAGAGAGAGAATGAAACTCACTATTCTGAAGACCTCAAGTTAAGGGCATGTCTCAAAATAGCAAAAAGAAATAGTCTGAGAGGCACAAGGGCAGTCAGCAAGCTGATTCACTGTTTCAGTCTCTATCAGGTTTGTGTGTTCCAGCTCATTCTAAACAGGAGGAGCAATCGGGAAGCTATTTTATACTGGTTTCATCATCAGACTCAATAGCTTCAGGACCAGAGACAGTGAAAAGGTATTTTTCCTGAAGCTGAAAGTGAGTGCAAGAGAAAAACACATTACCCTTCACTGCTTCCCCCTGATCTGTCTGAACTCTCTTCCGTATTATTTGAAGAACAGGCTTCTTATTCAGATGACTTTCTGTATGATTCCCATAGCAATGGCTATAACCCTGTCGGGTGACAAATGTGGAACTGATATTGCTAAGGGGAGTGCTTCAGTCAGAGAAAACAATACTTGCATTCTTCTATAGTTGTCACAAGATAAGTCAATTTATTGTTAACTGGTTACTTTTCGATCTTGAGGAACGTGGTGGCTAACTCCCTCATTTTAGGTTAGAGATCAACACGTCGGCTAAGAACAGGGCAAAGCGAGAAACACTAAATCTATAGAAAAGAGAATATGAGAAAAGTTCATTCTCAAGAGTTCAAGTGTTATAAAGTGAGAAACCTTCTAAAAGAAATGTTTACAATTCAATTTTTGGCCATTTTCTGAGTAGGCTATTTATTAAACTAAAACTGTACGCATCTCTAGCATTAGGTGTAAATCCTATTATGGATAATAGGGCAACTACTAGAACTCCTTTGCTAGTGTTAGAAAATGATAGCAAGAAATCTGTATTCACGTTTTCTAGAACATAAAAAAATAAAACAGCGGGCCGGGCATGGTGGCTCAAGCCTGTAATCCCAGCACTTTGGGAGGCCGAGGTGGGTGGATCACGAGGTCAACAGATCGAGACCATCCTGGTCAACATGGTGAAACCCCGTCTCTACTAAAAATACAAAAAATTAGCTGGGCACGGTGGCGCGTGCCTGTAATCCCAGCTATTCCGGAGGCTGAGTCAGGAGAATTGCCTGAACCCAGGAGACGGAGGTTGCGGTGAGCCGAGATCGCGCCATTGCACTCCAGCCTGGGTAACAAGAGCGAAACTCCGTCTAAAAAAAAAAAATAATAATAAAATAAAATAAAACAGCAAAAATATTTTTAAAAAGTCAACAAGGACAGGTCACTATCACTTCTGATGTTGTTAATAAACATGTCCGAGAAAAAACACTGTAAGGTACAAAGAGTAAAATTTTGCAACTCTGTTTTGATTACTGAGAACATTTAGACAATAAAAACCTTTCTCCAAGATGATATAACAATGAGAATGTTACTGATACATAAATGAAAAGTCCTACAGTAAAAAATATCAGACTATTAGAACGTTTGATGAAGGTCATCTGTGCTTTGGTAGAACCCAGCTGCTTTCCACTTTGCACTCTTAATATTTGTTTGTTTGGGTTTTTGTAAATCCTACCTGGCAACATGCACTGACTGCTCTTCTGGGTGGGGGAGAAGGGCACTCGAGAGGGGCAGTTAACTTACATTACATTGTTAAATTCTAACTTTAGACTGTGAAATCTAAAGAACCTATCAGCAAAATCAATCAATATAGTGAAAATATGGCATATAATTAGTCTGGTCTTCCTCACTTTGCCATAAAGGTCAAAATGAAAAGTAAATGGATTCTAGGTGTTAAATAATTGATTGTAATTTCAAAACTATTCCGAATAGAAAAACAGTAAATCTCTTCATACACAACAAATGCAAAATTAAGGAACTATAAACTGAACATGAAATGTCATGCTTCATGGTTCTGTGTTGTGTTTTTATCAATAAGGCACAGTAAACAGAACATGACAGTGCTAAGATATTAATAATGGCCATGCAATGGGAAAACCATTACAGATACTTTCAGTTTTCCCAGCATGTATCCTTATCAACTGGCACTGCTGAATCTGCCAAGAAATCAAAATACTATTCTGTTTAGAAGTTAAAGTATCTTGCATGTTCTGCACATGTACCCCAAAACCTAAAATGCAATAAAAATTAAAAAAAAAAAAAGAATTTGGATTTTTAAATTTTATTTTAATCAAAACCGATTTTAAATAAAGAATATATCTAGCAATCTTTAAAAAAAAAAAGAAGTTAAAGTCAGTAACACCTTTCACACTTAGATGCTCAAGGCTTTATTTAAAAACAGTTTAAAGATGATGGTTAATATACAGTATAGGTTTGGCTATAAAAATGTTTCTGTTGCTTATCTCTCCTACTGAGTTTTTAATGAAATAACTGAAAGCATTTCTAATTAATCACAAATAACCAGGCTAAAAACAAACAAAAAAACCCCCTAAGCAGTCAGTATAAATATTAGGGAAAATTAGGTCTTTAAAAACAGTAACAGATACTTTATGTCCCATAAGTGCATTATAATCTCTCAGTTATGAATCAATGATCTTGGACCTATGTCCTGATATTTAATTGACCAAGGGGCACATTCATGAAGAAGTATTCTACTGAGTTGAGATACTTAATTTAGCTTCTAAAAGTGTTCAGTTTTACAGCTAAGGAGTAGCCTAGATATCAAAATTGGTTAGTGTAATTTCAAGCTATAAAACTGTACCTAAAGAAAAAAAAATCTCCATGCTTCCCAATCCATCATGTAGATGCGAATGTATGTGGTAAAGGTATCAGAATTGAGGTAAGGCACAGTAATGTTCACTTAAAATCAAGCTCTATGATAATACCGCAAAATAAATACTAGCAAAGGCAATTTTACAAACGCTTTTTATTGACTGAAATGAAAGGCATTTTCTGAAATGCTACAATTACCATTTTGGGGTTTCAGAAAGACTGAGGTATTGGGATTTAACTAGATACTAAGTGGACAAGAGATCACCAAATAAAACGTATACAAAATGAGACAAGGATGAGTGAGTAGTAATGGCTTTTAAATTATCTTTGATATAATTCTTTATTTCCTATCACTACTGTATATTAATTACAGAATTTCTAGACACAATTTGAAAAAAAAAAGCAACAATCTTGGTACCTCATCATTTAGACCAAAAGATATCAGAACAAATACAGCCCCCAAATATCCATCTTAAATACTGTGAACATTTAACAGAAATAATCATACATGACAAATGATTCAAATTTGAATTTAAAAGAATCAAATAATTAGCCAGGAAAGCAAATTTTTTAAACATATTATATATAACTCTTCCATTTTTGAATCCCGGCTTCTATGATGACTTGAAAATATGGTCTAGGATTCCTAATATTTTCAGCATATTCTGCTATCTACTTAAAAGTTTGCTGTACTTGCATATACCAATATTGAACTTTAGACAGGTGACAGTTTGGCTAGACAACTGTATTCGGAAGAGTATACATGATATAATCTGGGTGACAGTGATAGCAAGAAAACAGAACACAAATCTGCATCCGGTGGAGCTGAAATCAGGCCTCTTCAATTCGGCGGATCCACATTCTGAAGGATGAGGGCCACTCTGCTTGGAATGTACACCTATGTCAAAACAATTATGTCAGTGCAGCTGAAGAAAGTACCAAACGGGCTGTCATTATGTCAAAGAAGCATAGGCATGATGTAGTCTCACATTTGCCTAAAGTTACCGTTATCGTTACAATTTTCCCAGCTCTTAGAAGGCTCAATTTCCCAGTTCCAACAGTTCTGGCAGCAACGTGACTGGCATAAAGCAACCACCACTAGAGGGCTCCATACGACTTAATGAAAACCAATGCTCCGCACCCAAGAACGGTATCAATGGCCCTGTTTTTACCATGTTGAGGCTCTATCAGGTGGCGAAGGAAGGCTGCCCTGCAGTTTGCAATGTCACTACTTCACTTAGATGAAGACAAGCAATACACAAAGCACTGGTTTTGCATCAAGACATTTTTATTTGTAATCTTGTCTTTTTTTTTCCTTTCAAGAAGAAAACTGAAATATAAGGAATCCTAACTCTATTTTAGGCCACTTGCCAATTTAAACCAATGAGTAAGCTTGCCATTGCACTCAAACTAGGATTCAGATTCTCTCCATGGCCCGCACAGCCCTGACCTGCTCCTCCCTGCCTACATCTGGTATCCCAGCTCAGTTCCTTGCTTGCATCTTCACCCACTATACTCCAGCCTCAGGAGTCTTTCCATTTCCTGGACACATCAAACACTCCCCTTTTGTTGGATCTTCGCCTATGATGTGCCTTCTGCTGTAAACACTCTTTGCCTTTCTGGTTCCTTATGTCTTGGAGAAATCCCAGTTATATGGAGAGGCTTTCCTTGACAACAGTAGATATGGTAGGTTCTCCATTTCCAATTATGGTGGCTTTTTTGTTTCTTTCTGAACACTTAACACGATTGGTGAATGATTTTTCAAGTTTACCATCTACTTCCCTCATTAGACTATGAGCTTTCCAAAAGCAGAAGTTATACATTTTATTTCTAACTCTCAGTTGGTGCTATTAGATAAGGCAGATGTTCATGATGACTGAATTTAAAAAATCAACAATGAACAAAGAAATATTAATGGATCAACAGGTGCATATTTAACAAGGTATTCTCTAATATACCTGAAAAAATCTTTTATAAAATTGAGAAGTGATTTGAACTGCTTACTGCTTACTTATATGCTAGTTCAAACAATATTAAGTATTAATAAAGCAAACAGTAAAAATAAAATTAATGATGGTTGTCATTGTGACAGTCTCTCTTCATTTCTGACTTTGCTGACATTTTACTATTTTCAGTTACTTTATCTCTAAATTAAAGCTTGCCTGATGGAAAACAAAAAGGCTTGCAGAGGTTAGAACCACAGTGAAGGTGCAAAGCAAACATGACTTAGGAAAAAAGTTAAAATAAAAGAAATAAAAATAGTCGATTTTCACAGAATGAGACTTGTATGTCCAATGGATTTCAACCCTGCAAAGGAACACAATGTTTTCTCTTAAGCTTTCACAATAAAGAACTGATAAAACTCTAAAAAATCAGACATATCAATATAGTTGGTTAGTTTTGAACATCAAAAAAGTTAAAGCAGTTTTAAAATGGTGGCATTTAAAGAAATTTATATTCTGGATTTAATGGCTAGAGAACAGTTTTTCTAATCTTCAACTAGAAGTAATAGTGATTTAGGGAATGAATATCATCTGAAAAAGATTAACAAATGCTAACAGTCACTGTGTAGCTCAATGTTTCATGGTCTGTTTGGCAACCCAATATTTAAAAAAAAAATTACCTCCATTTGGTCACTAAGTGTGAGAAAACCATGCTCATTTCAGTGCTACAAACTATTTCCCTATAGTTCACACATTGTATTTATATCTTATAACTATCAAACCACATCAGAATTTCACTGCGAATACAATCCTTTCTATGCAATGTTTTCTCTTTGAGATACGTAAGATGTTATGAGACTGATTCAAGAAAAGGAAGCTGGAGTTATCCACAAATAAAGCAGGACTATTACCAAAGATCCAGACTCATCCAGTCCAAAGGAGGGAACATTTCCATCATCAAACTACAGACAAAATGAACACAAACCAAAGCAAAGAAAAAGAAATAAAAGAAACCAACAGTCTGACTCAACCCATTCCCTCACTACATCCTATCAAAACAGGTGCAAATTGAGATAGCGACCTACTCTTGTAAAGGAGTTTCCCATGTACTTACCAGGGGTTCTAGTCTCCATATTTCATTTTGGAGATCACAGTAACCGAATTTAACTAATCAGTGGGACAGAAGGTTACAATTTGAGTGGTTCTGAATTGTTCTGCCATGAGTAACCTAAAACTGAAAACCAATCTAAATATTTCAGTAGAACCAGAAACTGGACAAAAGAATTTCAGTTCCCTCTACATTCAAAACATTTATCATACAGAGTGCTGTCCTACAATGCAGGTAAAAAGACTCTAACAAGTCCAAGGCTCCTGAGAAGGTTGCAGTAAAACACATTAGGCAGGCCTAGGGTAAATAATGACAGGTCCCTGTAAGTGTGTTATAGTGACAGGCCTAGGGTAAATAATGACAGGTCCCTGTAAGCGTGTTATAGTGATATAGCTCAGATTTGGATCCTATGCTTTCATTCAAAACTTCATTATTTCATTCAAGAAATATAATAATTACAGAATGATAATTTAGAAAGAGTCTTACTCTTTGATGTTTTGGCACTTGAGCTTCTCTAAATTTAATAATTTTTTTATGACATGATAAACAAAGCTCCGGGTTTGTAATATAAGCAGTGCAATATATTTCCATTTCGGTATTTAATGGTTAAAAATGCTTCAAGAATACTCACTAACTGATGCTGGTCGTTTTATGTAAAGAGATTTATAATGGCATTTTGATCATTTACTTAGCGACCTCTTAATGCAATATGCTTAAAAAAAAACCTGTGGTTCACATTGTATAATATCATTAACAGGAATATTTTATAATTATATACATATATTTCATTGCAGTGTTAATTGCCAGAATGTGTTTATTTTGCTCCAGAGCCCTTGCGGTATAGGCAACATGTAAGAATTTCCCCGAGCAAGTGATTTTTCTTAACTATGGCTACTTATGGAATTTTGAGTTTTCTTCTGAGTATGCAAATCAATTTTCTTAGTGGTTAGGAAATTACTACTAATTATACGAAAGGACTTAAGATAATCAGAGCTAACCCTCATGATGAGACAATTACAGACATGAACAATTTGGGGTTCCTAAAATTTAGTCTAAGTGTTGGCTCTGTAATTCTCATTTTATCATTTTAATTCAGAAAATAGTTTTGATTCATATGGCAAGAGAAAAGAAACATGAACATATTTAAGTACATTTAAACACAATTATTTGAGTATATTTAAATATAAAAAGCATATTGCTGTAACTGTATATAGAAGCCACTTATTATGCATGTTACAGATAATATGCATGCTGATAAACATATCTCTATATCCATTTATTAGCCGATAAGCCCTAAACATTTTATACCTAGAATCACATTAAGAACATGAGACACTGAGCCTCTAATCTCAGCACTTAGGGAAGCCAAGGAGGACAGATCACCTGAGGTCAGGAGTTCAAGACCAGTCTGGGCAACATGGTGAAACTTTGTCTCTACTAAAAATACAAAAATTAGCCAGGCATGATGGCAGGCGCCTGTAATCCCAGCTATTTGGGAGGTTGAAGCAGGAGAATGGCTTGGGCCTGGGAGGCAGAGGTTGCAGTGAGCTGAGACTGCATCACTGCACTCCAGTCTGGGTGACTGAGTGAGACTCTGTCTCAAAAGAAAAAAGAAAAAGAAAAAGAACATGAAACAATGTAGTATACAGCCATGAGTTTCATTTTTTCCTAGCTACATTAATAGTCAGCTATTCACAAAGAATCAAAATAGCACAGTACAATCCAATTCATTTATTAAGAGAGTCAAATGCATGCTAATCTACTCAGTTATTTTGATGACTTTAAGGAGTTAATTATTACACTAACCATGAGTGTGACTAAAAAAATAACTGTTCACACAATGGTCTATTTTATGTAATTCAGGCAAAATGTCATTTTCCTCTAGGACTCATAATTGAGTTGCAAAATTTAACTACACAATTTTTGAAAACAGAGTGTCAAACATTTTAAAAAAAGAACATTTTAAAATTAAAAAAATATTTAATACTTTAAATTAGACTATTTAAAAAATTATCTTAGAAGTTAAGTTTAGAAATAGCACATACACATATAATTCTGGCACAATGAAAACATCATGCAGTGGGCTGGGCATGGTGCCTCATGCGTGTAATCCCAGCACTTAGGAGGCCAAGGCAGGTAGATCACCTGAGGTCACAAGTTCCAGACCAGCCTGGCCAGCATGATGAAACCTCGTCTCTACTAAAAATACAAAAATTAGCTGGGCGTGGTGGAATGTGGCTGTAATCCAGGAGGCTGAGGCAGGAGAATTGCTTGGAAAGATTTCGCCACTGCACTCCAGCCTGGGCTCTGTCTCACAAAAAACAAACAAAATATAATTCAATGAAAAACTCTTCAGATTCTTTCACAGTCTACATACACATATTTTTTCATAATAAAATTACTACATACACATATTTTTTCATAATAAAATTACAGTCTTTTTGAAAAATAAAAGGTGATATAAAATAATTTTAGTTTTCACATGTATGCTTTAGTTCATAAAATAATTTTCTAAGAAAAAATGCGTTTTATTCTTTTATTCTAATTCTCATTATTTTGCATTGGGGTTAGGAGAAAAGTGATGCTAGCATTCCTGTACAGAAACGCACATGAGCTCATCTAATTTATAAACATTAAAAAGGTGAACTAAAAATTCAGATTTTCTTTCTTCTAAAAAAGAGTATTTTCATAATTTTTAATAGCGCAAAAGATATTTTCCAACTGTTAAGCTGTATTACAACTTACAACTGAGGGGCACTAAAAATGATACATCTATACCAAATCCTATATTTAAATCAAGTCTACTTTTGAACTTCCAAATTTAGAATGAGAGTAAACAGATTACTTCCTATTGATAAGAAGCCTAACTGCCAAATAATTGGGGCTAAACCGGTTGCTTTATTCTCATTTTCATCATCATCATTCAGTTACTATAAAGAAATCTACTTCATTTAAGACTCAATAATCTCTTTTCTCCCATTTGTGCCATGGAATTTGATTTTATGAATCAGAAAAGAGAAAGGAAGTCCCTTGCCTCCAGCACACTGATTAACATACAGGTTAACATACTACGTTCCTGTATCAGGAATCAAAATATAGAGAAATGATTACGCTAAAATGGAGTTTCCAATAACTGCCAGTAAAACAGACTGGTGGAGCTCTGCCCTATTGCTTTTTGACATCGGTGACATACTCTGACCTAGCAAATAGGTTTCAATGGTGGCACATACGCAGTTACCCCTGGCTTCACAGTTTCAACTGAGGGAGCACACAGAGAAAACTGAGGGAGCTAGGGCAGTACCTGCTAATGCTGCAGCATGCACGGCTATTTTAAGACTCCTTCGAGCTGTTTGTCGCTATCTTTGAAAACAGATTTGACACTTACTCAGAACATCCTTTGGATTATTAAGCTTGCAAATTAAGCTTTAGCAAATGCTGTGTACTAGTTATGATAGGAAAAAAATATTAAGGAAGAGGGAAAAGTTATATCTTGTTCTTCCTTTTAGTCTGTGAGTATGGGAAGCGTGAGTGATCTCACTAGAAGTGGTATAAGACCTACAGGACTAGGCTGGGCATGGTGGCTCATGCCTATAATCCCAGCACTTTGGGAGGCCTAGGCAGGCGGATCACCTGACGCCAGAAATTTGAGAACAGCCTGACCAATATGGTGAAACCCTGTCTCTACTAAAAATACAAAAATTATCTGGGCGTGCTGGCTGGTGCCTGAAATCCCAGATACTTGGGAGGCTATTCAGAAAATAGTTTTGATTTATAGGGCAAATAGTTTTGATTCATATGGGAGGTTGAGGCAAAGAACTGCTTGAACCTGGGAGGTGGAGGTTCCAGTGAGCCAAGATATCACCACTGCACTCCAACCTGGGCAACAGAGTGAGACTCTGTCTCAAAACAAAATCAACAAAACAAAAAGACCTACAGGACTTACGGTCATGTTTAAGGAACTCCACTGGATCCCAGCACACAGGAGTGAGTTTAATGAGGAGTTCCCTTATAATGAAGCATTGTTAGAATAGGTACATTTGTTAATGTGATTTTTTTCCCCCTCTCTGGCCATTCGCTGAATAACCTGGGTAAGAAGGAAACATGTTTTCCTAGATTTTCTGTATTTTACTGATCTGGGTGGGATCCCTTAATCTGACATTAAAACCAGTGATCACATCTTCTGCAGCCTAAAGGTGTATTTAAATGAGTAATTCCTGAAGCACCTGTAGTCATCAGAAACAAGCTGTTGCTGCTGGAAGAGAGGGCTAGCCCTTATCTCACGGACTGCACTGGATTAGAATTCTACTGCAGCAGTGGTTACGCTCTTTTCTGTTTCTCATGTTCTTATAGTGCTGTCCTCCTCTATGTATTTATCATTGAGACTTAGGAGATATTCTTTATTCTACCTGATAATTTAAAAGTGCATTTTTCACATTGGTGAGATCAATGCAATTAGTGCTTGAAAAGTTACCTCCTGATGTTGCCGAAACTGGTTAGTTGGCTTGTTTTAATGATGCCAGCATATCTGTACTCTCACAAAATTGAAAGGACGCCAAGGTATTTTTTGCCCACCTCCCAAGAGTCTGAGTTGTCGCCTAAGATTACAATTTCCCCAAAGGTGGGAGAAGATATTCTTAACTGTGTGTCCTTAAAACACTTGGTATTTTGACATGTCGAAATGTCGAAACTACTAAATAATAATTGCCTAGCCATGACAGTAACAACTTTAAAATACACGTGAAATAGCATTTTACAGTTTCTTTTTTTTTTTTTTTTTTTTTTGAGACGGAGTTTCACTCTTGTTACTCCACATTGCTGGAGTGCAATGGCGTGATCTCGGCTCACCGCAACCTCCGCCTCCTGGGTTCAGGCAATTCTCCTGCCTCAGCCTCCCGAGTAGCTGGGATTACAGGCACGCGCCACCATGCCCAGCTAATTTTTTGTATTTTTAGTGGAGACGGGGTTTCACCATGTTGACCAGGATGGTCTAGATCTCTTGACCTCGTGATCCACCCGCCTCGGCCTCCCAAAGTGCTGGCATTACAGGCTTGAGCCACCGCGCCCGGCCGACATGTTGAAACTACTAAATAATAATTGCGTAGCTATGACAGTAACAACTTTAAAATACACGTGAAATAGCATTTTACAGTTTCTATAAAGCTTGGCTGTGTTTTTGAGTTTATGCTTCTAAAGAATTCTTGATGGACGTAAGATAATATGAATAATTCTCATTTTACAGGTGGGGAAACTGCAGTGCAAAAAAGTTAAATTACTCAATTTCTCGATGAGTAAATGGCCAAGTAGGGGCAGGATGCCAGGTTCTCTGCCATGCTGTTTTGTGATCTTTTCACAATACCATCAGGCTCTCCTTAACTGAATCCCGTTGGGATACGTGGACATTTAGAAAAGCCGGCTGGGTAAGAATTTTGCGGTCTGAGTTTTTCCAGCTCTTTTCTGTCTAGTTAAATGGGTGAAAGTTGTTTTACTGCAGTCAGCCGCTCCCTCCCCAGGACTCCCCTTTGTGAGCTGCATCATCTTTCCTAACCCCTAAGGGCCTCTGACTCTTTTGATTATTTCAGAACTTTATGGTAATTTTCTTACTCACTTCCAAAACTACTTTTATCAATCTTAGTTTACGAGTCAAAATTGAATGTTCTCACAGACGACAGTAATAATTCCTTGAAGAATGTGATAGTACCCTTGAGCCTTCTCTCTTAAAATATATATATATATATAATTCTCCAAATGTATCTAAAGCTGTATCAATGTCATCATCAGCACACACGCATATGCACACATGTACATTTAGGGCAACACCTAATTCTCATAGGACTTCTCATTGCACTTTCCTCACAGCCACAATCCAGCAACTCGATCTTTGTAATCCCTGCTCTTTTCAGTTATTTTATGCTGTGGCGCTTGGCCTACCACCTTTATATATAATATGGCAGCTTACAGAGCTCATTGCTGGCATCACTCTAAGAGGTGAGAAAACAGCAGAAAAATGGAAGACCTAGGGGTGCCATTCTCATGCCTGACTTTATACCTAAACTTTTGCAAAGTGAGAGAATTTAATGAAATAAGAACTTTAACAGCTATGGTAAAGTCATATATTTGTTAGATACCTCCTGGAATTAGGAATGGTAGATGTGGTTTTGAGCCTACTATATGGCCATAAATTAAATAATGAATTCTCCTGAATCTAGAGACTTACTAAATTCTACATATTTAAAAGAATTTTAATCTAGTAGTTTAAGTAACATTCTATCATTCCATTTTTGTCAGAATCACAATGTAAAAATTAGGAATCATATAATGCTTCCTTCAGTAATATAACAAATCTAGAGAATTTTATAACTAGAATGAATTCAGTCTTCAATTTACTACATGAAAGAAAAGAAAGATACATTTTTCATTGACTCCTTTAAGGTGTTTTAAACTGAACTTCATTTGCGAGGCAATAATGTAGAAATCTGCTTAATATAAAATGTTAGGGAGAAAACAAGAACAGAAGGAATGTGGAAACTGTTGCATAAATAGTAGAAATGTTCATAATTGAAAGAAAAATAAAAGACTGCCTTCTGCTCATTTCTTGAGAAATAGTTTTGAATCCTATTAATATTTAATTTCTGCCAATTCTCCCCTAAATATCCTTTCCTGTTAGTTTTTCAGAAACCCAATTTAGTCCAGTACCACATATTACATCTGGTCAAGTGTAGTCCCCTCTCGCTAACTCCTTTCTTTCACGCTTTTATTCCATGTTGCTTATGTGAAGAGTTGCTTATTTGAACAAGAACATTAGTAAAGGAATAAAAGATCAAATTAAAATGGCAGGAAATATGTTAAGAAACTTACTTACCAAAAGAGAACAGGGACGCCCATTATGTTCAAAAGCCTCAGAAAAAAAGTCAGTGCTGTGGTCCAGTCTCTGATGCCCTCCATATTCTGCTGCATCTGAATCTAGCACAATTTTGAATGTATAGCTCTTAAGGAATTAACAACAGTGGAGGAGTTGAATGAGACATTGTAAAATATCTGCTGAGAGAGAAATTTAAAAGTGAGCATTTGAGCAGTGTTAAATCATAATTTCTGCTGAGACCTCAGTTCTTCTTTCAGAAATTCTTCGTTCAGAAATTCTCATGTTTGAAAGGGGTTTCATAGGCTATCTACTGCACACACCCATGAGATCCCTGTTATACTTCCATCACGACTCAGCAAGGGACCACCCAGCCTGGGACCAAACATACCTAATCTTGTTATAAATTCTTCCCCATATTGAATATAAATTTTGGTCCTTGGGATTATATTATTTCTACCCAGACAAGTCATAAAGAATAAGTTCAACATGTAGTCCACTTTTAAATATTTACTAATAGTTATACTATCTCCATGTGTCTGCTAGATACATTACTAAACACATACAGTCAGCTTTCCATATCTGTGGTTTTTGCATCTGTGAGTTCAAGCGACTTCAGATAAAAAAACTCAAAAAAGAAAATGGATCGTTGCATCTGAACTGAACATCTGATTTCCCACAAGTTGTTAGATAATATTACCATATTTACAGGAAAATTAATAAAAGCTATCATGTTCAAACTTATTAGGCTCAAAACGTCTAGAAATGGTACTTGATACAAAAATCCACAATTAAATATGCATTGGTATCTGAGAAATCTCAAGTTTCTTCTAGCCTAAGTAGAAACACAGATAGTTTAAGTGTTTTCTGTTTTGATTTTCTGGTAAATAAGTCATTAATCTCATAAATGTTAGTATATTTTCATTACTGCAAAAATTATCACATTAATAGAACCTGTGAGCAATGAACAATGAGCCATCATTTTCAACTCTTGAAAATCTTTGTCTAAGTCAGAGATGAAGACGAACATGCTACAGGAAATTTTGCCAGCAGGGCTGCCTCCATTTTAGTCAATCCAGCTCAGCCTTTTGTAATTCAAACTGAAACTGATGATGAGAATATTACTGTGCTGAGAAAGAGAGAAAGACTGAGATTCAAACGATGACTACTAGGCACAGGGACATTGAAGGTCACGCAGCATAGCGGAAGATGACTTAAGCCTACCAATATATTTAGTGCTGAAATATGGATAATGAAAATAGGTTATCAAAGACATGGCAAGTAATGAAACTGTTGAATAAAAAAACTATCCAAACAGAAGTTTAGCTTCTGTTCTTCATTCCAGTTCACTAAATACTTGGAAAAAAATCTTCCAAAAACGGAAACAGTAGAGTTTAGAGAATAATGTTTTAGAGTACTTTAAAAAAATAACTGAATTAAAATATCAATTAATGAATTACTGGTTCACAACATAGGCTTTTGATAGCAGTGGCTAAATGAGATAAGCCTATCATCAAAAACAATGGTTCCCAACGTAGGCATTAAGAATCACTGACTGGTAGTCACGTTATATTTTAAGTTCTCACTGAGTGAGTGTACTATAAGGGGCTGGGAATCTATATATGCATTAGGCATTGCCTAAAGACTAAATTATGTTATACACATTTGACACTGTATTTCAAAGAATGTACATGTTTTTTATTATTAAAATGAAGATTATATTGTTCCCTTCTTTGTGTACATGTATACTCAATGTTTAGTGCACACTTATAATTGAGAACATGAGGCATTAGATTTTCCACTCCTGCATTGATTCAACAGACATCAGGGCCTACTTGAGAGCAGAAGGTGGGAGGAGGGTGAGGATGGAAAAGCTACCCATCAGGTACTATGCTTATTACCTGGGTGACAAAATAATCTGTGCACCAAACCCCCGAAACAGCTAATTTACTCAGTAACAAACCTGCACATTTACCCCTGAACCTAAAGGTTAAAATAAAAGAAGAAAAGAAACCATTAGGGCCAAACACTTAATATACTTTTTACACAATAATGATCAGTTATGGGAATGTGATAAGACATGAGAGCTTGTGCTGGGGGCAGTAAATTGTGGGAAAGCAATTAGGAACTACACGGGGGAGACTGATGGAAGACAGGGGTTATTTTAGTAGGTCTGTTTGTACAGGTCTATTTCAGTGTGGCTTCCCAATCTCTGGTGCTCAGAATGTCCTCCTATTATTGGCACAGGAAAGGCACTTTTCTCATGGGCAATTTTATGATTTGCTTTTAGGTGGAAAGTAGAAGATCAACCAGCCCTATCTACATCTGCTGTTTCTCAAACAGCTTCAACTCAAAATAATCAATAAGCCAAAGTGGCATATTTTGGGGTAGCATGTTCTGAACCCCTTCCTAACTGAATTCAACTTTTCAATAACGCTAGAGATGACTACTTCCTCCTCTGAACATTTTCATTTTGGTCACTGGAACTATAATTTTTTTAATGTTATAGGAAAATTATGTAAGGTTCCAAAACTAAAAATAAGAATTTCCTTATCTACTTGGCGCATTTTTTTTTCTTTTTGAGGCAGGGGCTGGCTGTCATACAGGCTGCAGTGTAGTGGCATGATCTTGGCTTGCTGAAACCTTGCCAGTGAGCCAAGGTTCAAGCAATTCATCCCACCTCAGTTCCCAAGTAGTTGAGGCCACAGGCACATGCCATCACATTAATTTTTGTATTTTTTTGTAGAGATGGGTTTTACCATGTTGCCCAGGCTGGTCTCAATCAAACTCTTGAACCCAAGCGATCTGCCCACCTGGGCCTCTTAAAGAGCTAAAATTATACGCATGAGCTACCATGCCTGGCATGCTTTTTAAAAATTTTTCTTAGTAAAGGAAAATGTTCTCAACAAAATCATTTTTCTGATACAGAACGAAATAATATTTAACCATTATTTTCAATGTTATAGTAAAATAAAAATTATGTATCCATCATTTTACATGCTTTTCCTGTAATAAAGTACAGACTAAGCTTCACACACCAAAAAATGCAATTTTAAAGTCACAAAAGTTTTTGCCTATACTTTTTCAAAGGACAGTAAAAGAAAAATTGTTATATAAGGATTCATTTCTCTTTGACACTGAAAGAGATCATCATACTGAAAATGTTAGAATCTACTTACTTTATATAGTTGGTAGCCATAAAGGAAAAGCTTATAAAAGCCATAGAGAAAGTTGCCAAACATTAGTTTAGACATGCTTCTCTGATATATAATTTAATGAAAAAATTTTTCTATATCCAATTGTGCAATCACCCAGTTCTGTTTCTACATTACTTAGGGAACACAATAGCTTCCTTTAGAAAATGTGGCTTTTTGGGAGGCTGAGGCGGGTGGATCACGAGGTCAACAGATCGAGACCATCCTGGTCGAAATGGTGAAACCCTGTCTATACTAAAGATACAAAAAATTAGCTGGGCATGGTGGCGCGTGGCTGTAATCCCAGCTACTCAGTAGGCTGAGGCAGGAGAATTGCCTGAACCCAGGAGGCGGAGGTTGCGGTGAGCCAAGATCACGCCATTGCACTCCAGCCTGGGTAACAAGAGCGAAACTCTGTCAAAAAAAAAAAAAAAAAAGAAAGAAAAGAAAATGTGGCTTTTAAAATCCAGAAATTTCAAGAAATGTAAACACTAGGTAAAAGGTAATGAGTGTGAAAAAGCTTTGTAATTGTGAATTGCTACCATATATCACTCAAGTATCAGGAAACTCCATGTTTTGTGAATACTGCTTACAATTAGAACAAACCTTTTTAAAGAGGTTATTTGAGCAACTGATTTGTTTTGCGTGTTCTCTCACTCGAGTACTGCCTCACTCTCTCTCTCTCATGTGCATGCACATACACAGAGATATACACACACATACATACATGATACGGGACCTACACAGCACCACAATTCCATCATCCTTTTTCTATGAAAATTATCCCTGAAAATATGACTCAAAACCACTTTATACTTGTTTTAAACCACTTTCATTATATGGTTTCCAATACATAGCACATAGAATAAATTTAGCAGAACACCTTAAAAGGTAATGTCATCCATAGCTACCTCCCTACACATAACAGACGACCTTCTCATAATTGGTTCCCAATAAAACTTTGAAACTGATATTCAGAATGACAACACTGACTTACTAAGAAAAGCCAAATTAAAATTTATTTTTTATAACTGACATAAGTATAATAAATTATCTTTACTTCCCCATTCATTTATTATGTACATATAATGTACAAGATATTTTGTAAGAAACAAAAATAACTAAGATATGGTCTTCTTTTACATGTGACTTACAGCCTGTAAAGGGAGATTAGGTATGCATATGAACGTGCATAAGTAGAGTAAAAAGCAATATGCAATGAGAGGGAGAGTCAAGGAGGAAAAATATAATTGATAAGCCATATATAAAGACTTTTGGAGGCTGGGCTGGGGTCTCAAAACTTACTTTGTTAGTGAAGTGTGACAGTGTTTAAAATTCTTGAGAATGGGTATGGCAATCAAGATAATTAGCCCGGAGGTTGCAGGGAGTATAAAGGAGACAGTGGAAAGACCAAGTAAGGAACACCAGTCAGGAGCCTAAAAACAGTCCAGGGATAATTAACTATGGCTAATTGCTGACAATGGGAAAGGAGATGAATAGACTGATATTTAGAAGTACAAGTGACAGTACTCAAAAATAAGAAAACTGAGGCAAAGTTAGGGAAACAGAAGTGGAAGGGGAGAACAGTTGTGCCCAAAGGTTAAGTGGCAGAGCTGGGAGGTACACACAAATCAAATGTAGATCTGGTGACCCTACTCTCTACAGGTAACGCCAGTTTTATGCCCAGAATAAGGCAGTGTTATACAGTTTCTTGTTTGTTTCTCAGGGTGAAATTCTTTATATTGTTATGTTGGAGACTTTGTAGTTCACAAAGGAAAGAGGTTTATTTTGGCTCATGGTCCTGCAAGCCGTACAGACAGGAAGCATGATGCTGGGATCTGCTTTTGGTGAGGGCCCTAAGAAGCTTACAATCATGGCAGAAGGAGAGGGGGTCCAGGAATGTAAGATTGAAAGAAAGGGAGCAAGAGAGAGAAAGGAGGAGGTATGAAGTGCCTTTAAACAACCAGCTCTAGTGTGAGAACTCACTTGTTACCACGGGGAAGGCACCAGTCATTAAGGAAGAATCTTCCTTTATGTCCCAAACACCTCCACCAGGACCCACCTCCAACACTGGAATCACATTTCAACATGAGATCTCGAGGGGACAAATATCCAAAACATATCACATTCCAATAACAAAGAGGCCAGAATGAATATGACAATAGAATAATGAAAATAAGAAAATCAGATAAAATGATATCCAACTAAATTACTGACACAATTAGATTTATGAGTTTGCCATTCTTAACAGTCATGTTGATGTCTAAATATATGAGTTTTGCTATACTTGTTCTAGTCCATTTCTTATTCATTTGATCCATCTGATCATTTTATTAGCAAATACAAAATATTGGACCATAAAATTTACCTTGTTCAATTGGAAAAAAATAGTAGGGAGAGAATGTCAATTTTTTTAATAGTTTTTTAAGGAAGATCAAATAGGTCCCTATCAATTTGGATAGCATTTTAAAATATTATGATTTCTTATTTTAAATTCAAGAGCTTCCTAAGTATTTGATATATCTATCAACAGGTTTAAGTAGATAAGAAGTTTTCAGCATTATTTTATAATCTACATCCTTAAGTTTGAACCAAGGAAGAGCCAATGTTCTGAAGGAGGCCTGTACTAATAAGATTAAAGAACAGTGAAGGCATGAAGACTCTTACATTCAATGGCTCTTCAAATACTTCAAAAGCTGCTGTGTTTGCTCAGCCTCTTGATAAAGTGTCTGTTCAAAGTATAAGGATTTTGATGTAAGAAGTACTATCATTTATATCATTCTGCACTAAACTCACTTCACTCCCACTGATGAAGCTAAGGAAATTTATTATAAGGTACAACCCTTGGGGTTTCACATTGAATGACAAAAAGAAGGGTTCTCCAGTGGCTAGATGACTGTAACGATGGCAGAGCAGGTAAGCTACCACATATCTTCAAATCTAAGACACCACCCATTTCAAGATGAATTATTTTATATATTTCTAATAAAGAGAAAAAAATCACTACATCAGTATTGTAAGATATATTCCAAGTGAAGATAGGCCAAAATGTGAAAAAATGTACATTTTTGGAATATGAATTTAGTACATTATTTTATATCTAATTATTTAATCAATCCATTCATATTACCATGATTAAAATAACTCCCTGGAGCTAAGTTACCCCAGGAAAGAGAATTTTTACTGAAGGCAGAAAATATTAGGTACAAAATTCTAAGGAATATTTTAATTAATGTAAATGTGAACAAAAGTCTAGTAGAGTTAAGAACAGTGGCTGAAAAGCAAGAATTTTATGATTTTAGTAGACTGAAGAGATCTATACAGCACAGGGCTTGCCACAATGTTCTAACATAATCCTTCCCTTTTATGTTACGTGGATTGAATTTTATTTATTGCCAGTTACAATCCACAAAAGCTAAGGTTATAGCTATATAGCATTTCAAATAGATCTGTCCCTTTATTTTATAAACATAGCTAAATGATGCCTACGTTATTGTCCTGAATCACAGAAAAGGCCATAAACTACAACTTTCGGCTGCTCTCTCATCTCTTTCCAAATGCAGGCGTAGCAAAGACTGATGACATATTGCTATACATTTAATGAATGTGCAGGTCTGTTAGTGTGTGCTGGAGGGGTGTCTTAGGAGTGTGTGTGTGTGTGTGTATGTATGCGTGTATATGTGTATCTGATTTAGGTAATTCTGTCTTTACTTCTGTGATCTAGAATACATAGATCTTATGTATTATGTTTAAACTTAAATAGTCATCATTAGAACTAACAGTTCTGCTAGCTAGCCATTTCTAGAAGATTGAAATTGGACGCCTCCCTTACATTGTATACAAAAATTAACTCAAAATGGATTAAAGACTTAAATGTAAAGCCAAACTATAGAAACCCTGTAAGACAACCTAGGCAATACAATTCAGGACATAGGCAAGGGCAAAGATGACATGAAGAAAACATCAAAAGCAAAAATTGACAAATGACATCTACTTAAATTAGGGAGCTTCTGCACAGAAAAATAAACTATCAACAGAATAAACAGACTACCTATAGAATGGGAAAATTTTTTTGCAAACTATACATCTGACAAAGTCCTAATATTCAGCTATAAGGAACTTAAACAAATTTACCAAGAAAAAAACAAACACACCCATAAAAAAATAGGCAAAGGACATGAACAGACACTTTTCAAAAGAAGATATACATACAGCCAACAATCATATGAAATAAAGCTCAACATCACTGATCACTAGAGAAGTACAAATCAAAGCCACAAAGAGGTATCCTCTCACACCGTGTATAAGGGCTATTACTAAAAAGTCAAAAACATAACAGATGCTGGCAAGACTGTGGAGAAGGAATACTTATACACCATTGCTGGGGGTGTAAATTAGTTTGGCCATTGTGGAAGACACTGTAGTGATTCCTCAAAGACCTAAAGACAGAAATACAATTTGACCTAGCAATCACATTACTGGATACATACCCAAAAGAAAATAAACCATTCTGTTATAAAGACACATGAATGTGCATGTTTACTGCAGCACTATTCACAATAGAAAAAGCAGATAATAAATCTAAATTTCCACCAATGACAGACTAGATAAAGAAAATGTGGTATACATATACCATGGAATACTATGCAACCATTAAAAAGAATGAGATCATGTCCTTTGCAGGGACATGAATGGATTTAGAGGCCATTATCCTCAGGAAACTAACACAGAAACAGAACACCAAATACTGCATGTTCTCATATAAGCAGAGCTAAATGATGAGAAGACAGGGACACATGAAGAGGAATAACACAGACTGGGACTTTCCAGAAGGTGCAGGGTGGGAGGAGGGAGAGGATCAAGAAAAATAACTAATAGGTACTAGGCTTAATACCTTGGTGATAAAATAGAGAGAAAATCGGTACAATAAACCTCCATGTCACAAGTTTACCTCTATAACAGACCTGCACTTATACCCCTGAACTCAAGACAGAAGTCAGAAACAAAAAAGAGTCCTGATATTTTAATCATTTTTCAAAACTATTTATGGCCATGTGACATTTATGATTATATTACTTTCAATGGAAAATATCCAGTTAGTTTTTTTATCTCCCTGACTTTAGTTTTAAAGAATGCCCCAACATTATAATACTTCTAAAATAAAATTTAAAGAAAGTAATGTGGAATTAAGCAAATTTTAAAATATAACAAAAGCCAAATGCAACCTCTCTCTCTGTATATATAGATGTGTGTGTGTGTATTTTCTTATTAGCTTACTTTAAAATTTTAGTGACCCTGAAAAAAGCAAGATCTTCATACATAAGATAAATATGCATTCAAATTGGTGAACACTGTCTTCATTGAAAGATTAAATGATAACCATACATTTTAAGTGAAAACAGAAGCATACTTCTGTTATAGTCTAGGATGTGCTCATTTCATCAACAAAAGGTTTCTCATTTTAGACTAGAAAATAAACTCCAATCCCTGCAAGTATGCTTCTTCGGCCACACATTTTTAGAAACTGTACAATGCAAAATAGCAATAAAACAAGCTCAAAGGATGAGGAGCTGAAATGTCATTATCTACCAGGTTAATTAATGGATTACTATGTTTTTTAAAATGTATTTTCATGCAAATTATTAGTTTATTTTTAGGCATGCTTAATGACACACATCAGTAAAGAGCAAATCAAACGGTAATACAAAATATTGAGTACTACATATTTCTCTATGCAAATAGGACAATTATTCTAAATACTTTACAGAATACTTCTGACTAACCTACTTAGAAACTTTTCTGTATCCTAGAAGATTATATAACTTAAACTAAAAAATGTCCCTGTTTCTCAATAACTTGAGAAGGAAGAAAAATAGAAAAATGTGCTCATATTTCTGACTAACCTCTCCCTAAAACTGTTGCTCTCTGTCTATGCCATTAGGATTATCCAAAGAACTTGTAAATTCAATTATCTGATGAAATGGTGGCAATTATTTAGAACTGAAAAAGAAAAACAAAAAATAACAGATTTTTGTTCACCCTGTAACCACATCTTTTATTATGAAAATGAGTTTATATCTGCAGACTCAATACTTTTTTAAAAAACATTGTGCTTTTAAACTCAAAATAATTTTGATTCACGCTATAAAGAAACACCTTCCCCCAAACAAACTTATCCTAGGAACAGCCTTCAATGGAGTCAAGCGCAATATATCTAAATAAAAAGATAATTGGAAACTGGGAAGTCTCCAAAAAACAAAGAAAATCACAAGCAATAAGAAAGCATTATCTGAGCCATTTCAGGCAGACAGACAGGGAGAGGAGATAGCATCCTAAAATACTAAAATGTGGTGGGTACGTTCATGAGCTTTAGGGTCTAACAACTGCATTCTAATTCCAGTCCACGCAACTGCTAACTGTGTGTCTCTGAGCAAGTTACTTACTTCCTGGAGGCTCAGTCTCATTTGTAAATGGAGGTAACACATCAGAGGGTGGGTGTAGAGATTAACTGAAGCAATCTATTATTGACTGCTTAACACCATATCTAGCACTGGGAAAGAGCTCAAATTTTGAGCTGCTGAGGCCATTGTTACTATAGACCTTGGTTCACTTAAACGGCTGTCTCAGGAGATGAAAACTCTAAAAGTGGGTCTATTAATTCTTTATTTTACTTTTCATACTTGACTTGGCCTCTTCTTCCTTTATGATCTTTATTTCTATTCCTCTTTCCCTGTGTCTTTGTTCTCACTAGAATTTGCTATTTTAAAATTTTTACATTAAAGTTTAATCATACAGTGCATAGAACTCTTTGAGGACTAGAGTCTTCTTTTACATTTTAGGGTTTCTTTTTTTCTTTTTTTAAGAAAGTACTTCTCACGTTTATGAAAAATACTGAGAGAGTTTTTGGTGAGGCCTACCTTGACAATCCTACCTGAAAATTAAACACCTCCACACACTCTCCTGTACCTGCCCTGATTTTTCACCATAGTATTATCAGCTTTTAACATATTATAAATTTAATTATTATATGTCACTTCTCAGTCTTTTGGCTAAGATCAAGTATAGTATTTGTTCTTACCTGTTTAATTTCTCTCTCTGATTATTAAATTACAAGCCCTACAAGAAATTTCTTTTCTGTTTCTCGTCATATAGGATCTAGATTAGTCCTTGGCATTTGGTGAGTGTATCTTTTCATTATTTTCCTATTGCAGTCTCCTCCTTGGGTTTTGTTTTTAATCTTTGCATGTTTTTGCTAAACTTTAAGAAAGAATTTCATACTACTTTGGCCATCAAAGACCAAACTTGATTTTTTTCCCTTTGGTTCATAGAGTTAACATGTAAGATCTATATAAATATAACTTCTATCACAATTCCATTTCATTATCTATAAAGTTTAACTCAGATAATTTAAAAGATTTCATATTACTTATAAATTTATAACAGAATATTATAATAGAAAAAATATCTTTCATTTTGGATAATTTAGAATAAACAAATGCATGTTAGTTTGTAGCAATTAATTCTCTAATTAACTACTCTGACTGGTATGAGCCTTGAAGATAAACATATTATATAATTCTTAGTTGACATGGATACAGGATTCTAGGTTTATTCAAGTCAGCACAAACTCAAAGACTTTCCATATCAATATTACTGGTTAACTTTCTCTATAAAAATGACTGAACTTAAACACAGAACATCAAAGGGGCTTGTCAAAAGTATATATCTAATATTTTGGCAGGGCCAGAATACGCTCTTATGTATACCAGTTTCTACCGCTCTAACCCCATCTTCCAGATAAAGACTGCAAAGTGCATAAACATTAATATATTTAAAATTTGGAAATCTGATTATTTTAGCTATGGTAGTAGAAACATCATTTTTCTTTATGTCAAGTCTTAACTTATTTGGAGTAACATATAGTTAATGTATAGTCCTCTTTCTCTTTTAACACGGAATAGAAAAATCATAGTACAAGTCTCACCCAGTGCTTTAGAAAGCTGAAAGAACAGGGGCTGAACTAGTGTTCTATGAAAAACTGTAAAGCATAGATCGCAGGTGTGCATATCTGCATCATCACCTCAGCCTTTCCTGAGCACTTCTGGGCACATAGCCCATAACTCCATCCTATTAATTATTGTGAGGAGAAAGGTTCGAAGTAAACATTTCCCCACGTGCATTTAAAAAATTGGGTGCAGTTCATACTGCTTGGGTGATGGGTACACTGAAATCTCAATCATCACTAAAGAACTTATTCATGTAACCAAACCCCAACTTCTCCCCAAAAACCTATTGAAATAAAAAATAATTTAAAAATAAAAAATAAGCAAAGGGAATTTTAAACACAGATGTATGGGAGGATTTTAGTCAAAGGTACAAACTTTCTATCATAAGATGTATAAGTTCTGAAGCTATAATGTACAATACAATGACTGTAGTTAATAATAATGTGTTATATACTTGAATCTGCTGAGGGTTGAGAGTAAGCATTCTCTCTCTCTCTCTCTCACACACACACACACACACACACGAAAATGGTCACTATATGAGGTGAGGAATATGTCAATTAGCTTAATTGTAGTAACCATCTCACAATGCATATGAATGTTAAAACATCATACTGTACTTTAAATATATACAATTTTCATTTATCAGTTATCCTTTAATAACAAAAATAAACAATGGGGAAAGGACTTCCTATTTAATAAATGGTGCTGGGGTAACTGACCAGTCATATGCAAAGATTGATAGTAGACTTCCATCTTTCACCATATACAAAAATTAACTCAAAATGGATTAAAATATATGAGCTCAAACTATAAAAATCCTAGAAGAAAACCTAGGAAGTACCCTTCTTGACATCAGTCTTTGCAAACAATTTATAGCTAACTCATCAAAAGCGATTGCAACAAAAACAAAAATTGACAAGTGGGACTTACACTAAACAGCTTCTGCACAGCAAGAGAAACTATCAACAGAGTAAACAGACAACCTACGGAATGGGAGAAAATATTTCCAAATTGCGAATCTGACAAATGTTTAATATCCAGAGTCTTATGGAATGTATAAGGAAATTACACTCTACAAGCAAAAACCAAATAACCCCATTAAAAAATGGGCAAAAGACATGACCAGACACTTCTCACAAGAACACATGCATTCACCAAATACGTAAAAAACAAAATGCCCAGCATCACAAATTATTAGAGAAATGCAGGTCAAAACCACAATGAGATATTGTTTTACACCAGACACAATGGCTATTATTAAAAAGTCAAAAAAAACAACAGATTCTGGCAAGGCTTCAGAGAAAAGGGAATGCTTCTACACTGTTGGTGGGAAGTAAATTAGTTCAGCCCCTGTGTAAAGCAGTTTAGAAATGTCTCACAGAACGAACTACCATTTAACCCGGCAATACCACTGCCAGCTATATACCCAAAGGAAAATAAATTGTCCTAGCAAAAAAAAAAAGACATATGCACTTGTATGTTTATTCTAGTACTATTCATAACAGGAAAGGCAGGGAATCAATCTAGGTGCCCATGAATGGTGCACTGGATAAAGAAAATGTGGTATACATACATCCATGGGATTGTACACAGAAATTAGAAAGATGAAATCATATCCTTTGCAGCAATATGGATGTAGCTAGAGGTCATTATCCTAAGTGAATTAATACAGGAACAGAAAACCAAGTACTGCATGTTCTCACTTACAAGTGGGAGCTAAACATTGGGTACACATGGACATAAACACGGGAACAATAAATACTGGGCATTACTAGAGAAGGAAGAGTGGGAAGGAGGCAGGGTCTGAAAAACTATGTAATAGACACTATGCTCACTGCCTGGCTGTCAGGATCATTCACAACCCAAAACTTTGCACCACATCAAAAAACTCGTGTAACAAACCTGCACATGTATGCTATAAATCTAAAGAAAAGAAGAAATTAAAAAATACGTCTATATAGTTGGGAAAACTTTTTCCTCTTACATTGATCTGTGCTTGTGAGTATCAGAAACCAGGATGGTATTACACTGCAGAAAAACATTTAGTCAAGGTCTCATTAACCTCTACAAATATACAGAGAGAAAAAAACTAACATCAGTTAGACATATTTCATGTACTTCAGTGGCATTGCCCATAGGAGGGCAACAAAAAGATGAATTATCTGGTGACCAAATGTAAAAGTGTACTGAATTTAGAGAAACTAGATTTAAGTCACATTTATTCATTTACTAGAAACATAATCTTATGAAAATTATAAATCTTTCTGATCTTCACATGTAGATTGAGGACAAAAAAATTCTTGCCTAACCAGCATCACTGGAGAAAACGTGAGGATAAGATGGGTTAACATAAATAAAAATATTCACATATTGTAAATTGCTATGCAAATTTAACTTTTGGTGTTAATTTCCAAACCAGCTCCTAAAAGAAGCTTATAGATATCCTAATCCAAGTAATCTTACTTAATCTGAAGGGCTAAGCTAGAGCTTTTCAGTTTTAAAAATTTATCCAGTATTGCCTAACAGTTATTAAACATCACAAAATTGCCCACTGCTTGGTGAACAGGGGAGAATCATTAGGGAACATCCTCATAGAGCTGATAGCTGAAGGGTGGGTGAATTTTTCAGGGATAAGTACAAGGAAAACGAAAAAATGGATTTAGATCTAAAAACAAAACATAAAACGAAGAATGGGTGGAAAGAAAAAGAAATCAAGACATGGCTGCAGGATATAGAGAAAGGGAAGTAAGAAAGAAAAGTAGGTAAATAGCACAAGAGTGAAGAAGGAATTTTAATAGGGAGCAGAAGACTTTTAATTGCAGTACTGTGAAAGGACTGAAAGCTATCAACGTGTTGGGGTGAAACGGGAACCAGGACATGCAAAACACTAACAAAAACAGAAAACAAAACAAAAAGTAGGACAAGAGAATGAAGACAACAGCCAGGATTAGTACCTACTCATCTTTTGGTTTCTTTCCTTTTATTATAGAATTTCTAATGTATTTTTAGGAGATGATGACAGTAAGGATGACCATTACCCTTAACACTGCTATGCTCAAACGTGGGCAACACTGTTGCTAAGCCTGCATGTATCTTAACTAATGTAATTCTGACAGGAGTTCTATGAGCAGATATTCTAGAGACGAATATCCAAGTGACCAAGGGTTATTTTCAAAACAAAACAAAGTGGTAGAGATGGAACGTGAACCTCAGAGAGTCATATTTTAGAGCTCACGCTCCCAACCACTATCCTTGCAATGAGAGCAAATTTATTTATGTTTACAAATATAAGAACAAGAAATACTTATTACTTCTGAAGACCTTTGTTACATGAGCCACTGGGAAATGAAAATGTTTAAATAAGAGAACAAACTGAAGAAAATAATGTTTCAAAATTGGAAAATAATGCTACCACCAGAAAAAATTATTTTTCCTTTGATTTCTTTAGCTGGAAGAAGTACAGATGTTGGTAGGGAATCCTGCAAAATTGGCTCTTTCCCTAAATAATAAAGAATATATTGGCCGGGTGCGGTGGCTCAAGCCTGTAATCCCAGCACTTTGGGAGGCCGAGGCGGGTGGATCACGAGGTCAAGAGATCGAGACCACCCTGGTCAACATAGTGAAACCCCGTCTCTACTAAAGATACAAAAAATTAGCTGGGCCCGGTGGCGCGTGCCTGTAATCCCAGCTACTCGGGAGGCCGAGGCAGGAGAATTGCCTGAACCCAGGAGGCGGAGGTTGCGGTGAGCCGAGATCGGGCCATTGCACTCCAGCCTGGGTAACAAGAGCGAAACTCCGTCTCAAAAAAAAAAAAAAAAGAATATATGAGAAAAACAATAATGTTTATAATTTTACAAACGTAATTTTTCATTTTAATTAATGTTCTTGAAATAAAGGGATCATTGCATGCCAATAAAAGGTATTAATATTGTAATCACTTCATTAAGTTATATATTAAATAATTTTATTTGATATTGTCTAAACACTTTCCTTATTCAACAGCTGATAGATACCATATAACTACAAAAAATAACCATAATTTTGCAAATGAATTCTTTTTTATAAGAATTAGGCATTTTCCCATTATTGTGCCAAGAGAAACTACATTAATAGAATTAGAGATGGTTCTTACACATGACTACAACTGAATTCACTGCTTCCAAGAACATAGTTTATAGCTCGAACATTTCCAGTTTTCTCTGAGAAACAGAAATTTCTTTTGGTTGTAGCTTTCATAAATGCTTAGGAGCCCTTCAATTTTAGTGAACCAGTCATTATATCACATCTTAATTTTAAGAGAGTGTCTGGGGTATTCAGGTAATACTTTTATATAGCGACAACACGGACCACTCAGTTTGATCCTGTGAGATTTTGATTAAGAAGAGCTTAATGGAAAACTTAAGAAACACGAATAATATCTCACATAGGCAGGCAGGAGATATTCATTGAAAAAGGTAATCTCTTCTGACTAGAAAGAAAAGTGACTGAACATCCATATTAGAAATTTAGTTTAGATATAGAATGGTCTATTTAAAAAAACAGTAGTATCATACATAAAGATGACTAATATAATTTATTTTTTAAATAGAAGAAACCATACATTTTTGATAAATTAAGTAAAGCCCGACTTTAAAAGGAAAGGCTCAGTGTGAAATCTTTCAGGCCAATGACATTACTGCACCAACATAGCTCGTTTTATTCCACTTTATTGCACTTCACAAATATACATTTTTACAAATTGAAGATCTGTGGCAACGCTGCATCCAACACGTGTATTCGCACCATTTTCCAACAGCACGTGTTTGCTTTGTGTCTCTGTATCTCATTTTGGTAGTCCCTGCCTTATTTCAAACTTTTTCATTACTATTATATATTAATATATTATTTTTACATTATCACTATGTCTATTATGATGATTTGTGACCAGTGATCTTTGTGGTTACTACTGTAATTGTTTCAGGGGACCACAAATCATGCACATATAAAACCGCAGAATTAATAAATGTATGTGTAGACTGTTCCACCTGCTGGCTGTTCCCCTGTCTCTTCCCCTTTTCTTGGGTCTCCCTATTGTGTAAGGCCATATTGAACTTATTCCAATTAATAACTGTACAATAGCCTCTAGCAGTTCAAGTGAAAAGAGGAGTGGCATGTCTCTCACTTCAAATCAAAACTAGACATTACTAAGCTTAATGAGGAAGGCATGTTCAAAGTTGAGACAGGACAAAGGCTAGGTCCCTTATGCCAAAGAGCTAGTCAAGTTGTGAACGCAAAGGAAAAGTTCCTCAAAGAAATAAGAACTGCTACTCTAGTGAACACATGAGTGATAAGAAAGTAAACATCAGCCCTACTGCTTATATGACGTTTTTGGTGGTAGATTTTCAACTTAGATGAAACACGTTTCCATTGGAAGATGCCATCTGGGACTTTCATAACTATTGAGAAGACAGTGCCTGGTTTCAAAGCTCCGAAGATAAGGATGACTCTCTCGTTATGAGCTAATACAGCTGGTGCCTTAGAGTGGAAGCCAATGTTCATTTACCATTTCCAAAAACCTAGGCCCTTATGAATTATGCTAAAATCTACTCTGCTTGTGCTTTATAAATGGAACCACAAAGCCTTGATAACAGCAAATGAACCACAAAGCCTATAAGCCCGAGCTTGAGACCTATTTCTCAAAAAAAAAAAAAAGATTCCTATCAAATATTACCTCACTGATGAGAGCATCTGGTCACCCAAGAGCTCTGACTGAGATGAACAAGGAAATTAACATTGTTTTCAAGCCACCTAATACAACATCCACTCTGCATCCCATGGATCAAGAAGCAGTTTCAACCTTCAACTCTTAATATTTAAGAAATATGTTTTGTGAGGCTATCGCTGTCATAAGTAGTGATTCCTCTAATGGATAGGGGCAAAGCAAATTGAAATCTTCTGGAAAGGATTCACCATTCTAGTTGCCATTAAGAACATTTGTGATTCATAGGAGGAGGTTAAAATATCAACACAATATGAGTTTCGAAGAAATGGACTGCAAATCTCATAGATGACTTTGAGGAATTCAAAATTTCGGTGGAGGAACTAACTGCAGATGCAGTAGAAATAGCAAGAGAACTAGAATTAAAAATGAAACCTAAAGATGTGACTGAATTGATGCAGTCTCATGATAAAACCTTAATGGATGAGGAGTTGTTTCTTACAGATAAGCAAATAACATGGTTTCTTGAGATGGAATCTACTACTGGTGAAGTTGCTAGAGATGCAACAAATGATTTATAATATAATATAAACCTAGGTAATCTTTATCAACTAAGTGGTAGGGTTAGGGAAGATTCACTTCAATTTTGAAAGAGATCTACTGTGAGTAAAATGTTACCAAACAGAATCACGTTACAGGAAATCTTTCATAAAATGAAGAGTCAATCCACGTGACAAACTTCACTATTGTCTTAGCCACCACAGCCTTTAGAAACCTCACCCTGATCAGTCAGGAGCCATTAACATCAAGGCAAGAGCCTCCACTAGTAAAAGATTATGACTCGCAGAAGGCTCAGATGGCCATCAGCATCTTTAAGCAATACGGTATTTTTAAATGATGGCATGTACATTGTTTTTAGACATAATGCTGTTGCACACTTATTAGACTACAGTATATTATAAACATAACTTTTATATGTATGAGCCAAAACACTGGTGTGACTTGCTTTATTGCAATATTTGCTTTACTGCAGTGGTATGGAACCAAACCTGCACCATATACAAGGTTTGCCTGTACATCGCCTTCTTCCGTATTTGCAGTCTAGGAAAATAAATGGTTGGCTAAGTGGTAATGAGTGTAAAGCACTTTCAGAGTGGTGACATATGTTACCTTTATCATAGGTGGTAGATCTTATTATGAACATCTGTTCAGCAAGCACATCATAGGATATTAATATATTAATTGTGAATTCTATAAAATTATGGTGTATTTTTTGGATAATATCTTATCAATTTGTTCATACCATTTAACTAAATTGCTGCTTTAAGGGAGAAGCAACTCATTTTAGTACTATTTGTGTTTTGTAATTACATAATTTTAAACCCTTCAGGAGTTATTTCACCACTAGGTAGCTGCATACTCCATTTATCCATCCATCCTTCCATCTATCAGTCTATCAGTTCATCAGCCCTCTATCCATCCTCCTATCAAAGATTTAGCTATCTGTTTACAGGTACCAAATGCAGTCTAAGTAAACGTATCATTGTTGATATATGAGTGATACTGTGTCTTGAAGTCTATTAACACATAATAGTATGTCCTTTTTACAAATCGGTGAAAATGATCACCCTGGGCACAAACGTTGCTCCCAATCCCAGTGAAGCATACTATTACTAGGTGATTGTGCACTATTTTTAAAGGTTATAATGATATTTCTGATTTATTTTTCCTCCAGAAGGGCAAAAAACAGAAGACAGAAATTTTGGCCGAGCTATTGTTAGATGACTCTCTGAAGTGAAGAGACCAACATTGCACAACTAAACTATGAAACAAAAAAACAGAAATGCTGTTAAATATTTGACAGCACTATGATAGCTATACAAAACAACTGGACCCTGCTCCCCCTTCAAGAAAAAGAAAACCAAAAACAAATACATTTGTGTTCAGTAAGGGCTTACTCATTATTCATTACTGTCTATAATCTTATGAATATATATTAAGGTAATCTAAAAGTGTTATAGCAGTTGCAATATTTTAATCATGCAAAATATTTTTCTCACTTGGTGATTCATCTCTAATTCCTGGGTAGACGAATGAAGCTAAATCACAGGCTTTTTATGACCAAGGGAGGGGAGGGTACTGGTCTGTCATTATCATTAAATCATAGGGATTGCTAGTGTTTAGCAATGAAAAAATGATCAAAAGACCTCTATGTTTAAAAGTATTAGTCATTTCAAAACTAAAGAAAGTGAACCTAAGCCATGAGCATACATCCATTATGAAGCTATTTTTAAAAAGGAGGACTTATGTTAAATATAAAATTGTTAGTACGATCATCTGTCTCAGCTCTCATAAAGCTCATCATACACTGTAGCATAACGTAAAGGAAAAAGAAACAGGCTTGTATCTGTTCAAAGTCACCATGTAGGACTTCTGGTGAAAACTTTGAACTTGCTTTTTTACCAAAGTATTTATAACCTGGAAAACTAGAGAGTTGAGGTGTTCTACTTAGTTAGACCAGAAATTAACCTTTACATATATAATTTGGATAGAATGTGGCAATCAGCTAATCCTAAATTAAGTCCTTTGTTTTTATTTGTTGCATAAGCATAAAGCATAAACACAGTGTTACATAACCACACTTCAAAGACTTCTGTAAACCAAGTAACTCATAGCAACATCTCTGCCTTCAGCAATCCCACTCTAGCAAATCATCCAAGTGACCTTATTTGCTTATTAGAAACTCTGTGTACAGGTTGCAAATGTCAGAGTATGAATTTACATTTTAAAAAGTGCATCTTGCAGTGGTTTTATGAAAATATTTCAACAATCTAAGGTCAAATTCAACTATTTATACCTCTGCTCTCTTGGGTTTAAAGATTTTTGTCCTAGATTCACATATTCTTCACAAGCCATACTTCCTGACCTCTCCTTTTAACATCTCAACATTGTAACAATCTGAAATACCATTTGGAAAGGGGGCTGTTACTACACTGTCATTTCCCTCCCACCTCAATAGTATGCTGATATATAATTTAAACATTTGATTCTCATTTATCATCTCAGAATGATATTTATCTGTATAAACCAATACACATATCTAATAAGTTATCTGGGAGATTTTAAAATTTATATTGTATATCATGTATTACTTAAACTGATGTAATACATCACTTCTCTGAAAATAGAACCATGACACATTTATATTCTACTCTAGAATACAGAAAAAAATCACAATAATTGACTTTCATATGTATGTTTTGCTTTAAAATTATTTTTCTTCTCATGGAAGATGGTAAAAAAGATGACCAAAAAGATTTTCTGGGGAAGAATTTGTCAGGGTTATGGCAGGGAAGTGGGAAAAGTGAGTTGATTAGAAAGAAACCTGCCTGGGTCATGAGTCTGTATGTAATTTTCTCATCCTATGTATTTTGCCAGAAGCATTTTCAAAATTATTTGAAGATTACAGAAATAAATCATCAATAATACCACCATTGCTATCTCCCCCAATCACATGTGCATACCCCAGGAACGAATGGGCACCGGGGTATAACAGAAAGAATATGAGCTGTGGAATATACTGCTTAACCTTTCCCTGCCGTGGGCTCGAGAGAAGGCCTCGGTTACTTAAAGATTTTAGTCTCTACAACCTGCCTTATAGTGTGGCCCGAAATACAGGTATAAGTTGTTCTATGCACTTCACTTCATTGTGCTTCGCAGAAACTGTGTTTTTACAGTTGAAAGTCTGTGGAAACCCTGTGTTGAGCAACTCCGTCGGTGCCATTTTTCCAACAGCATATGCTCACTGCATGTCTCCACATCACATTTTGGTAATTACTGCAATGTTTCAAACTTTTTCATTATTAGTATCCTGTATTAAACTGAATACTTTATAAAAATGATTAGCAAATAGAAGGCCTGCAAAAGAGGGGCCCTAATCTTCCCATTTCCCCCCATCACTTAAAATGTGGTATAATCATTTGTATAATTGAAAGGGATTAGGAAGAGCACTCTGTCCTTAGGAACATAGTTTTCTTTCTGATTTAATGCCAACTTGATAACATTCTAGGTGAAGAAACGCCACTAAAGAAATACAATAATGATTCTGCTGATATAAAAGGCATTATGTTTCTTTCTTTACAGCTAAACAATGTGAAAACCTAAGTGAATGTAACACATCGGGAAAATTTATTTTATGTTTCTAAGCATGAAATATGAAACCTGCCTATTTATGAGGTACATTTAGGTCTCGGCTTAGCATTACGCACAATTCTATCTATTGTATTAAAGAATGTTGGTGATTATTACAGTAAAGATTCGCAGCTAAAAAGACAAATGTGAGATAGTATATAGGCAGAAGGTTTTTGCTGTTCTTTTTTTTTTTTTTGATTTTTTTTCCTGGAATATAGCTGCAGATTCTCTTGTAGAAACAATAAAATGTCCTTTGGCAGTGACCATGATAACCACATTCAAAGCCTTACTGAGACGAACCAGACTTGCCTCAGTTTTCCAGATGCATACTCTTATTTTGAAGAGATGGTTAAAAACATCCTTAAAGTGTCTTTTGCCTTGCCTGGCATTAGCTCCAAAATAGCTCCCTTCCAACAATTGTTGAGAAGGCAATCACCACCTATCCTCCACAAATTTGAGTGAAAGTTGATGTCTTGCTATTTGATATACAGAATCTACAGATTCAAAGAAATGAAACTGCTCGAGAATTCAGACATGTTACCTGTAGCAAGTTTATATTTCACAGCGAAAGAGGAACTTCAAGTGGCTTCTTTAGAAAAGTTAAATTTGTTCTGGCACCAAATCCTGCTTCCCAGGGAATTAAAAATTTGATGAATTTTGTTACTTGATTAACACTTGCAATCTTGTCACTATAGACTCTTCACAGTAAAAATCTGTATTCAATTCACTTGCTCAGTAATTAGAAATACCAATGGCATTGGCCGAACACAAGGGCTCACACCTGTAATCCCAGCACTTCGGGAGGCCAAGGAGGGCAGATCACCTGAGGTCAGGAGTCAAAGACCAGCCTGACCAAGATGGAGAAACTCCATCTCTGCTACAAATACAAAATTATCTGGGTGTGGCACATGCCTGTAATCCCAGCTACTCAGAAGGCTGAGGCAGGAGAATTGCTTGAACCTAGGAGACGGACCTTGCGGTGAGCCCAGATTGTGCCATTGCACTCCAGCCTGGGGAACAGGAGCAAAACTCCATCTCAAAACAAACAAACAAACAAAAGACATAGAATACTCTGCTAAAAACAGAAACTATACCATTGAAATCCTAATTTTTAATACTTTGTATATCTGAATTCATTCTATAATATTGAGCTACATTGTAGGTTAAAAGTAAATGAATAAAGTCAGAATAAGATAAAAGGCCGAAAAGATATGGGATGAAAAATACAAGAGAGAAGAAAAAGGACTCAAAGCTAAGTCTGGAAGAAAATGAAGTTAAAAGAAGAGATCCATTTGCTGGTTATGGGAGATGCCACAGTCCTAACAGATTAATAACAGAGAATTGTCCTGTAATATTCTTTTATCTTTTCTAATAGGTTAGAGGGTCAAGCTAATATTGTACTTTTTCATGTTTAATGTTAAATTGGGGATTGTACATTGAAATTATTAACTGAACAAATAAAGAATAAGGAAGATATGACATAATACTAGGATACATAAAGAAAAACTCAAGATTTTTATTTGAATGCAAATACAATGTGAAAAGCAAATGTGATGGCTGCCAGGAAAGCTAATGTAACTTTAACTCTATGACTAAGAGAGCAGCATCAAGATAAAGGAAGGTAATAGGGCTCTGTACGTCATACTTGCCAGACCGTATCTGGATTATTCTGCTGTTAGTGTAGGAGGAATGTGAACAATGCTGGGTGCATTTAAATAAGGGAGATGCAAAGGTAAGAGGTCCGGAAAATATCATGAGAAATCTGTTTTAAAAACTAGTGGTATCTGGTCTGGAAAAGGAAAAGCCAGGGAGAGAGAGGTGGTAAACTAAGAAGCATGCTAAATGCCTTTTTGATTTGAATAGCTGGCACATACAACAGGTGTTAGCCCCAACGTACAGAACTAATGCACTGATTTTAAGATAACATTTTTTGGGGGGCATGGAGTTTCTCTCTTGTTGCCTAGGCTGGAGTGCAATGGCATGATCTCAGCTCACTATAACCTCCGCCTCCCTGGTTCAAGTGATTCTCCTGTCTTAGCCTCCTGAGTAGCTGGGATTACAGGCACCCACCACAATGCCCAGCTAATTTTTGGTATTTTTAGTAGAGATGGGGTTTCATCATGTTGGTCAGGCTGGTCTTGAACTCTTGACCTCAGGTGATCCAACTGTCTCGGCTTCCCAAAGTGTAGGGATTACAGGCGTGAGCCACCACGCCCAGTGATAACATTTTTAATTATTAAAAAACAATAATGTTTATCTTGTGAAACAGTGATATTCCTAGCACTGCGAAATATTCAAATAATAGGTGATTATTTGTAAAAAAATTTCTAGATGGGACTTCTGCACTATACTGGAAGGGTAGAGAAGAGTTCCTCATAAAAGGAACATGTTGTGATTTCAATTTCAGAGTTATCACTGGTGTTATTAAAATACACTTAATTGGAAGATGTGTTGTAAATTATGTTGAAAATGCTCTCCTGCTCCCTTCCTATCCAAAAAAAATTAAAATATATAAAGTAAAAAACCTGATAAAATTCTCCCATTACCTATTTAGACCATTACATCTTCAATACTTTTTGAGTATTTAAAGAGATGTATTAAAATGCAAACGTCCTCAGGGAAAGCCATAACATATGTGACTTTTCTATTTGTTAACAGAAAGACATAGAAGAGATGGGTGGTAAGACTAAATAAGGTCCAAGTGCACACAAATCTGTAGAAGGCAAATGTAGGAAATGAGTCAACAATATTTCTTCATGGTTCTCTTGGAGGCCAAATGGATGACTGAGGATTCAACTATAATTTCTAGAAAGAGCTGGCTCAGTTTTCCAATATCTGTATCACTAAAACTTATAAGTAGTATAACTTCCAAAAGAGGTGACTAATGTAAATACATTCAGTATTTATTTATTAAAATAGAAAATTTTTGTGTAACAAGCCAGTACCCATAAACATTTAAGCAGATAACTAAATTTCAGAAGACCCAATTTTGTCAAGATTTTCAAAACTGAACCAGGCTTTCGTATACCCTGTAATTCTGTCAGTATATATAAACTAATATTTGGGGATGGGGTCTTACTGACTTAAAAGGGTCATGGTAATACACTACACTATATAAAATATATAATACGTATATTACTATGTGTTTTCATTCAGTAATATTTGTTAAAGTTAATACATTAATATATTTTAGATAGATCCTTATAGCTTGATCCAAGATTTTTCTCCTAAATATCATCACTGAAAATTCTATACATTTCCATTTGTTGACAGTGATAAAATAATTTTAATTTAAAATTTTTATGGGTATATAGTAGGTGTTTATGTTTATGGGGTACATGAGATATTTTGATACAGGCATACAATATGTAGCAATCACATCAGGGTAAATGGAATATCCATCATCTCAAGTATTTATCCTTTTTTGTATTACAAACATGCCTATTATACTTTTAGTTATTTTAAAATGTAGAATAAATTACTGTTGACTGTAGTCACCCTGTTGTGCTATCAAATACTATGTTGTATTCTTCTATCAAACTATGCTTTTGTAGCCATTAAACATTCCTACTTTCCATTTCCCTCTCACTTCCCCACTACCCTTCTCAACTCTTGCAACCATCCTTCTACTCTATATCTCCATGAGATTAACTGTTTTCATTCTTAGCTCCCACAAATGAGTGAAAACAGGTAAAGTTAGTCTTTCTGTGCCTGGCTTATTTCACTGAACATAATGACCTCCGGTTCCATCCAAGTTACTGCAAAAAAAAGAATCTCATTCCTTTTATAGCTGAATAGCACTCCATTGTGTATATAAGTACCATATTTTCTTTATTCATTTGTGTATTGATGGACACTTAGGCTGATTCTAATCCTTGGCTATAGTGAACAGTATTGCAATCAACAGGGGAGTGCAAATATCTGCTCCATATACTGATTTCTTTACTTTTGGGTATATATACCTAGCAGTGGGACTGCTGGATCACATGGTAGTTCTATTTTTAGTTTTTTTGAGTAACCTCCATACTGTTCTCCATAGTGGCTGTACTGATGGACAACCCCACTGACAGTGTATGAGGGTTCCACTTTCTCCACATCCTCACCAGGATTAAAACTGCCTGTCTTTTGGGAAAAAAAAGGTATTTTAACTGGGTAGTCTGCAAATATTTTTTCCCATAATGTAAACTGTCTCTTTACTTTGGTGTTTCCTTTGCTGTGCAGACGCTTTTTAACTTGCTCTGATCTCATTTCTAGATTTTTGCTTTGATTGCCTATGCTTAGTTTAGGCATAAACTATGTCTAAGATTTCATCTTTAATCAATTTTGATTTGGCTTTTGTATTTGATGGGAGACAGGGATCTAGTTTCATTCTTCTGCATACGGATCTCCAGTTTTCCCAGCACCATCTAAAGAAGAAACTGTCCTTTCCCGATTGTATGTTCTTGGTGCCTTTGTTGAAAATGAGTTCACTAGAGATATATGGATTTATTTCTGGGTTTTATATTCTGTTCTATTGCTGTGTGTCTGTTTTTATGACAGTGCCATGCTGTTTTGGTCACTATAGCTCTGAAGTATAATTTGGAGTCAGGTAATATGATTGCTCCAGTTCTGTTCTTTTTGTGCAACATGTATTTTCCTATTCTGGGTCTTTTATAGTTTCATGTAAATTTTAGGACTGTTAATTCAATTTAGTTGAAGAATATCATTGGTATTTTGATAGGAATTCTAAATTTCTTTATTTTTTTCTTGACCTAGCCATGGATTGGTATCGTCATTGGTATACGGTCATTCCGGAGCATATTGTTTTATTTGCATGTGTTTGTATAGTTTCTAAAATTCTTCTTATTATTAATTTCTCATTTTACTACATTGTGGTGAGAGAAGATGCCTGATATAACATACGGTCTATTATTAAGAATGTTCCATGAGCTGAGGAGAACATCCCTTTTGCAGCTGTTGGATGAAGTGTTCTGTAAATATTTATCAGGTCCATTTGGTCTATAGTACAGACTACATCTCATGTTTCATTGTTGATTTTCTGCCTGAAAGATTTGTCTAATGGTGAAAGTGGGGTATTGAACTCTCCAGCTATTATTGTATTGGGGTCTCTCTCTCTCTCTTTAGCTCTAATAATAGTTGCTTTATAAACATGGATGCTCCAGTGTGGGGTGTAAATTTAACTGCTATATCCTCTTGCTGAATTGACCCCTTTGTCATTATATAACCACCTTATTTGTTTCTTTTTATAGGTTTTGTCTTAAAATCTACACTATCTGATATCTATGAAGGTACTCCTGCTCTTTTTTGCTTTCCATTTGCAAAGAATATCTTTTTCCATCCCCTTAATTGCTAGTTTTTGAGTGTTTTTATAGGCAAAATATGTTAATTGAAGACAGCAGATATTTTATGTCTTATATTTTTATCCATTAAGCTACACATTTTTTATTGGAGAATTTAGTCCATTTACATTTAATGTTGTTACTGATAAAGATTTATTGCTACCATTTTGTTATTTGCTTTCTGGTTGTTTTTTTGCCTTCCTTCTTGTCTTCCTTGTTGTAAAACTGATTGGTGATATGTCTTAATTTCTTGCTTTTTATTCTTTATATCTGTGATAGGCTTTTTGATTTGTGGTTCTTGTGAGGCTTGCAAATAACACCATATAGACCACTATTTATAAACTGATGACAACTTAACTCTGATTGCAAAAACAAGCAAAGTGAAAAACTGATAAAAACTCTACCCTTAACTTCCTCTTGCCTGTATTTTAACTTTTTGTTTGTATTTATATCTTATTATAATCCCTATGTCTTAAAAAGTTGTAGTTAGTTTATACACCACAATTAAAGTCTTATCTAGTCCACATCTGTCTGAGCACTTGTTACCAGTGAGTTTTGTGCCTTCAGGTGATTTTTTTTATTGCTCATTAACATCATTTTCTTTAAGACTGAAGTACTCCCTTTAGCATTTCTTGTAGGTCAGGTTTACTGTTAACAAAATCCCTCAGCTTTTGTTTGTCTGAAAAAGTCTTAATTTCTCCTTCATATTTGAAGGTTATTTTTGCTGGATATAATATTTTAGGATAAAAGTATTTATACTTCAGCACTTTAAGTATGCCATGCAACTCTCTCCTGGCCGGTAAGGTTTCCACTGGTAAGTATGCTGCTAGATGTACCGGAACTCCTTTATATGTTACTTATTTTCTTTTGGTGCTTTTAGGATCCTATCTTTATCCTTGACCTTTGGGAAATTGATTTTTAAATGTCTTGAGGAAGTATTATTCGGGTAAAATCTGCATTGTGTTCTATAACCTTCTTGTTCTTGAGTATTGATATATTTCTCTGGGCTTGGAAAGAGATATCTTCATTACTATCTGTTTGAATAAAATTTCTGCCTGAATCAATCCCTCTCTTTCTGCATACTCTTTAAGGCCAATAACTTTTAGATTTGCTTTTTTGAGGCTATTTTCTAGTTCCTATAGGCATGTTTCATTGTTTTGTTTTTGTTTATTTTCTCTTCTATGCATTTTCAAATACCTTGTCTTCAAGTTCACTAATTCTTCTGCTTGATCAATTCTGCTGTTGACAGACTCTGATGCATTCTTCAGTTTGTCAACTGAATTTTCCAGTCCCAGAATTTCTGCTTGATTTTTCAAAAGTATTTTAATCTCTTTGTCAAATTTATCTGATAGCATTCTGAATTCCTTCTCTGTTAAATTGCATTTCCTAGAGCTTCCTCAAAACAGCTATTTTCATTATTATTTTTTTTTGTCTGAAAGGTCACATATCTCTGTGACTTCAGGACTGGTTACTGGTGACTTATTTAGTTTGTTTGGGAGGTCACAATTTCCTTGATGGTCTTGATGCTTGTGGATATTTGCCAGTGTCTGGTCATTGCATAATTACTTACTGCAGCCTTCGCAGCTCAGGCTTGTTCATATTCATCTTTGGGAAGCATTCTAAATATATGAAGAATTGTGATCTCAGACTTTGGTCATTGTAGTGGTACCTGTATTAAGGAGCTCCAATCTTGTTGACTAACAGAGGTATGACTTTGATGGTCTTGGGTAAGATCTGAGATAATTCACTGGATTATTAGGCAGAATCGCTTGTTCTCTTCCCTTACTTTCCCCCAAACGAAGGAGGTCTCTCACCCCATCCTGAGCTGTCTGAAATTGGAGGAAGGGGTGATGCAAGCAAGTTCATTGACAACACCACTGGGACTGTGCTGGGCCGCACTTGAAGCCAGCATAGTAGCAGGCCTCACCCAAAGTCTCTGGTGACTAGTACCTGGCTACCAGTGATGTTTCTTCAAAGGTCAAGGGTTCTTTGTCAGCAAGTGGTACATCCTGCCAGGCCTGGGTCTTTCCTGTTCCCTTCTGGCCAAGGGTAGGTCTAGAAATGCCATCAAGGAGCTATGGTCTGGAACTGGGAACTTTAGAAACTACTTCATGCCGTATTTTACTGTGGCTGAGGTGGCATTCACATTGCAGGCAATGGCCTTCTCACTTTTCTCTTTCCTTTCTTGAGGCAGAAGGAGCCTCTGTCCATGGCCAGCACCACCCCAGGGCCATGGCGACCACTGCCTGGCTGCTGATGTTCACTCCAGGCCCAAGGGCACTTTAGTCAGTAGTTGCTGAACTGCGCCAGACCTCGGTCTCTCCTTTCAGGGCAGTGGGTTCCCTTCTGGCTCAGGAAAGGGTGAGAAATGCCATCTAGGAGCTAAGGCCCAAAGCTGGAGGCTTTAGGAGTCTGCTTGGTGCTTTATTTCACTGAGGCTGAGCTGTTCCCCAACTTGCAAGATAAAGTCCTTTTTACTCTTCCTTCTCCTTTCCTCAAGCTGAAGGAGTCTCTTCCCATGGCCAACATATCTGGGAACTTGCTGAGTTACAGCTGAAGCCAACATGGTCCTGGGTCTCCCCAAAGGCCTATGGCAATTGCTACTTGGCTGCTGTTGATGTTTACTCAAGGTCCAAGGGTTCCTCAGTCATTAGGTAAAGAATTCTGCCAGGACTGAGTCCTTCCCTTCAGGGAATCAAGTTATCTTAAGGCCTAGGGTGGGTCTAGAGATGTCTTCTGAGAGCTGGGGCCTGAAATAGGGGATTCAGGTCTCTCTGCTTGGTGTTTTATTTTACTGTGGCTGAGCTGGTATACAAGTTATAAGGAAAAATCCTGTTTACTCTTCCATCTCCTTTCTTGTGTACCCCACATCCACTAGCTCTAAGCCCAGTACAATATCAGGATTTGCTCAGGGATTGCAGTCCTGTGGCCTACACTGCTTTTCAAATTTATCTGGAACCCCAGGGTACTTTAGCCTGCAGTCGTGGGTCCAGCTGAAACTCAGGTTTCGAAAGGTGGGACAGACAATACCCCTCTGGCTAGGGCTGGTCTACATGCTCTCTTTGCGGGTGTTGGCTGAATTCTGCCCATGTTGCCTTCTGCTGTGACAGGGCAGCAATGAGTTCCAATGCAAAGTCCCACTAGCACTGTGTTTTCCCTCCCTGCCAAACACGGATTCTGTTTTTCCATGTTCCACGTGGTACTGCCAAGGTGTGCTGGGGGATTGCTACAGGAAATTCAAGACTGCCTTTCCTACACTTCTGTGCCTCTTTGCTTGAAATAATGTTACAATGAGGTACTGTGATTGCTCACCTGATTTTTGGTTCTTATGAAGGTACTTTCTAGTATGGATAGTTGTTCAATGTGGTGTTCCTATAGGGAGGACAACTGCCGGAGATTTCTATTCAACCATCTTGCTCAAATTTATATTTTCTACTCCCCTGACTGGTTACTTCTTCTGGCTTTGCTCTCCTCAGGAGTACTACCACCAGCATTCCTTCTATTGTTCCAGGTGAAACCTTACATTTTCCCTTCTATATTCCGTGTCCAAACAGATTCTGAGTTCCTTCACCACAAGAAAGGGCTTCAGGTACTTTTTTCTATTCTATTGCCATTACTTTAGTTCATGCCCTAATTATCTTTTAGGTGTACTGCAATTTCTCATAATTAATATCTATACTTCCAATCGCTTTCCTCATGAAAGCTCCCTTACACATTGGTACATGAGAACTTTTACTAAAGCCTACATTCTTATCAAGGAGCTCTGTAGTCAGAAACCTGCAGCAACTCACTATAAAATCATAGAAAAAAGACTAATTAATACGGCATTAAAATCTTCTATTATGTGATCTCCATCTATGTTTTCAGCTTTATCTCTTAATAATTCTTTCTACAGTCATCTTTCTCCAATTAATCCATTGTACTATCCATTATCTAAGAATAGTCTATGATTTTCAATAGCTGAAATGGCTTCCTTCACTTTTTTTCCAGCTATAATCTTGTCCATTTCCCAAGACTAGGCTTAAAAGTCTTTGTCTTAATTTCAGTATCTCTCTCCTATTCCCCTGTCATTTATTTTGTCATTTTCCTCGTCCTTTGTTCTTCCATGGACTATTCTTGCTCCTTGTTCCTTTTCCATTTACTGCATTAAGACTTACATCACAGTTTGGGTTTTATACATCTCTTTGCCTTCATTTAAGGGTCAAGGACAGTGCTGGCAAAGATACAACAAAGACTGCAATAGATACCATGTATTCTGTAAATGTATTTTGGTTTGACTATACTACATTATCAATTATAGAAGGGTTTAGTATAGGAGCATTACTTTAGCACTCGAGCTGGGAAGGATAATGTGCAAATTCCTACACCTTTAGTATTTGGATTTTTTTCATGGAAATGAAGAGGATATTTGTTTCCCAGAATAGTACTGAACTTCTTTGATGTAGATAACCCATCACACTGATTTACTTGTAGGCATAGAGAGACAGAAAACATAGAGCATTCTGTGGGTTAACTGGGGCATATTTGTGCTATCAGTCACAATTACAGCCTCCTCTCCTAGAGGCTCTGATGTTATGTGGAACAGGAATTGGCAGGGTGAGAAGAAAGGGAACTATCTCTCTCTCCCTCAGTGTCACTGAGCAGCACCAGGTGGTGACAGATGCTGCAGGGTACTTACTAAAAAGCATGGGCTCTTTTCTTCTTGCTGTCAGAGTAAGAGTCCGTTTGGTTGTCCACTTCATCAAGGACTGCCTTACTGAGACTCAGGGGTAATTCCTGATTAAGCCACTCATGGTAATATCATTCTTCTTCCTAGAAAATTTTTCTGAGAGATGTGAGACCCAATTCTGCTCAATAAAATAGGAAGGAAATTTTGCTAGAGAAGTAACTTAATTCTAGAAGAGATACACAAAAATTCTGTCTGCATTTTGTTGTGTCTGAAAGTGGGTGACACTTGGAGTCATGGCTCTTAACTGATGATTATTAACAGATGCCACCATTTGGACATTGCTGGCACCCTGACAATTGAAAGGCAAAAACAATGAACTGGGAAACTTGATACCATCACAATGCTGGGAAACTAGACTTTAGGATTTTTATTATGTGAAGAATACATTTTCCTTATTATTTGAGCCAGGATTTTTATTATGTGACAAATACATTTCCTTATTATTTGTGGGAGATGGTGCTTCATTGTAGCTGGAGACACCCTGACACACAGGACTTCATGTTGGCATGAGGCATCTTGCTCAGGTGGCAGATGCTAATCATTGTTAGGACTTCAGGGACAAGCACATTATTTCTATTGCCTGCTTGAAAATTGTGCTGATTTGTTGCTAGGTCTTGATTCTGTCATTTTTTTCATGGATCGAGTAACATGTCTTTAAAATATACTGTACAACTCGTTTGTAATAATTATCCAACTTACAATGACTAATGTTTATCTTCTTTATCAGTTTAAAAGCTCTGAGGGCAGTGACTGAATTTGCTAGAAAAATTCATGGATTTACAGAAATCAGCTCAGAGCTGGCACAGAGGTGTTCGGTAAATAGGTATTTAGTTAATATCTGTAAAATACATGAAAGAAGGAGTAAATAAAGACATGGAGAGCATCAAAAACATTCTCTCTGGTTATTTCTATTGCTCACACCTCCCCTGCCTTGCCTTCTTACCAATTCAGGATTAGAAAAACACGCTGTGTCTTGAGTTTTAGGAGAAGAAACAGAAAAAGGAAGGAAGCTATCATTACAACCACTGTTTGCTCTCTCCACTGAGTGGGGAGGAGAAAAGCTAACCAGCTTCAGGGGTAACTGACAAAATATTTTCATGAAGTAGAACTACAGTTGTCTCCTGTATTGCTTACTGGATTAAAATATTATTTAAGAAATGTTCAGTTACACTTTTTAAAGCCAAAATCAAGCTTAGAAATAATTCAGTGGAACTTAGCTGAGCAAAGACTTATCCATCAACTATTTCAAGTTCTTCGTTTTTCAGATGAAGAAAATGAAAGCTTCTGTCATCAAGATCAACCTGTGTGTTTTTTTATCCTATGACGTAATAAAGAAGTGAATGTGGACCATCATATTCACTGGTAACAAAAAGGATATTTCCCTGGCAATGCCGTTCCAACTCGGTAGTCCGTGTAGCTCTTGCTTGGATGGAAGTTGAAAATGAAAAGAAGGGCTGCTCTTTCAAAGGCAATAATCTTATTGCCTTCATGTTTTTCACTCACATAGGCCTGCAGGAATTAACACACGTTACATTTAAATAATTCGTACATGCTGCTATAAGTACATTATTTTTCATCTTTGCCAATAGTCGGTTTATTAAACCAAAAAAACATATTTCAGAACACTATATTTTTCTGAACATGTTACAATTTTGCTATCAACTCTGAGCCAAAAACAATCTCTAAAATTGCTTAGTGGAGTATGCAAAGTTCCCCAGCTGCTTGAAACTTCATTGCACAAACAGAGAAATAGTGTTGTGGCTCAGGTTTCAGGTAAAACCGTGGTGTGTGCACATACTACCAAGTGTTTGGTTGTATATAGCAGATCTACTTATAAGTGAACTTTTTAAAGACTTTTATATTAATCTCCAGCTTAATGTGGTTAGGTACATCAAACCACTTTTCAAAACTTAATGTAACATTGTTATTTTAATGTAGTTTCTGAAATTACAGTTCTCTTAAACATTTTACACTTTTATCCAACTCTGTCAGATTCAATTCAATGGCAACCTAAAGTCAATTACGATACTTTTTTCTTAATAAAAAGATAAGGTCTGAAAAGAAATTACATCTGTAAAACCTTTTCTTTTATTCACCATCATGTATTTACAGTTGGCTGTGAAAAGCCTTTGCTTTTTTACCAACACCCTCCCTCAGCCCCCAGCTTTGAGAGGACTTATTGCCATGCATATCTAAATTACTCTTGGTAATTTAGAAATGTGAACTAAAGCTCCAGAGTAAACAGTGTGCCTTTTAGTACCCAACATTGTTCTTACTGAAAAGGAGCATCATTTTGCTCTCTCTTCTGGAAACAGCATTACTAATAAACGTGATTAGGGCATTTGTGCCATGCAGCAAATCTTACTGAATATATAAATACCTTTGTTCAGCCATTAAAAAAAAATCATAGACACCAAAGCAAAAACCCATCAACGGTAATTTCCAACAGCCCCAGTATAAAGTAAATGGATTATAACGAACACATATTATATGATAATTTTTGCAAGGAAAAAAGAAGCCTGTATAAAATTTTCACCTGTTAATTATGTTTTCTAAAACTTGTTGAAAACTGAGACATTAATTCCAGAGGACGGACAGGCTCATGAAAAATACAAAACAGCAGGCAGGTAAAATGGCATCTATTGAAATGACAAGTTAGAGACCAGTAAAGAAGAGAAAAAAAAAAAAAAAAAGAATAAAGAAATCTACATGTTGTCAAAGCAGCTTCTTTATGACAGCATAATTATTTACAAAAAAAGCGGTCAAAACAATTAAGATGTTTCCAGAGCAATTTTTAAAGTGGGTTCCCTGCAGAGCTTTTATCATTTATTTTAACCAATAAAAATACAAATTACAAAATTTAAACAATAACAACAAGAAAACCCCAGCAAAGTAAGCAGGGCATTATGTTTAAGATTTTCATTATCAATTGGAGAGACTTCAGTGACATGTTTTGACAACCTCAAGTATGTTATAGGACACTACACACTGAATAATAATGTGCTGTTTAAAAGATCTGCATATAGCTTTCAGCTGGTTGCCATTCGAAGCATGTACATCACTGGTGACTAAAACATAGCATTCAGAGTAAAGAGCTTACCTGTGGGGCTGAAAGCCAACCAAATCTTTCTTCCAATCTATTCATATCCCTGTCAAAATTATTTAGGAACTTGTAGCGAAGAAGGTCATCATCAGTTAAATGAAACTGCCTTCTGGCATAATGGTAACTCTCATTATTTCCTTTTCTTGGGAAGTCTAACCATTCAGGATGCCCAAATTCATTACCTGCATTAAAAATGAAATGTAAATATCACCCCGTTACATGAGAAGTTCTTACTAATAATACATCAATAATTATGTGTTTTTTAAAGTTTTCGAAGTTCAGTTTGGGCTATTATTTACTAGGCCTGTGTCCTGTGGTTGATGTACAGGTCCAGCTCGGAAACAGCGGAGTCCGAGTCCGGCACGGAAAGTACCACGTGTGGACTCAGGAGCGCAGGGCGCGGCTTCCGTTTGGGTGCTCATTACTTGCTGCACATCTTGGTGTCCTCAAGCACAAACTGAAGACAATTATCGATGTCGTACTTATTTCATTTCTAAAATAATCTCTGAGACCTCAGGGTAATTTCGGAAATCTCTGTTTCTATAATCTCTGAAATCTGTACAATGCTTGACAATTTCCAAAGGCTTTGTATGTAAGTTATTTTTTGATCCTCAAAGGAACTCTGTATTATATTCATTTCACACACAAGAAATCCAAAGCTCTGGGCAGTTAAGGGATTTGTCCAACTTTGCATAGTGGGCAAACAACCACTACAATTTGGTTCCACTGATTAAAATCCAGCTTTTCCTACTACATCATATTAGGAAAATATCTTGTAAATCTCAGGTGCAAAGGAAACTCAGGTCTTTGATTTTATTATTAATTTTCCGTATTTCTTCTTCAGATCCATTTGTTACTATTAGATGTATACCTTTCATTTCAAGTGTGCCTGAATGCTTATGCTGATTCTTCTGCGTGTATAGCTGAGGTGCCTGGGTGGGGATCTATATAACAGGACTGATGAGAACCAGAAACCCAATAAACTTAAAAAATAAAATAAAACAGTAACAAACACATAGTTTCCATTTTGAGAATCGATTTTAGATATTATTCACCTAACCAACTGGTTCTTATGGTTGCTCTCAAGTTCAATTTCTATTTTAAGCCTTCTTTTCTTTCCCTAAAAATTAAATACTACTTTCCAAAATTTTCTTTCATGTGCTACAATTAATTAATGCTGTGATTTTCTAATTAGTGTTACAATTTCTAATTAATGCTGGAAATTTCTAATTAATGCTATAAATTTCTCCAATGAGTTAAGAAGTATCATAGCCAACACAAATGTGTCCTACTTCAAATAAACTGCATATTCATATTATAATAAATAAAAACTAATAAGCAAGGCTGCAATTCAAAATGATTTATGGCAGAGGTGCTTTAAATAGTAAACTTTGTAAAGAAATTCTGTAATTTACATTGAACTTTTCAGGACCACATTCATCCAAATAAAAATATCATCCAAATAAACAGGGCTATAGCAGTTTCTTAAAAATTAAAGTGTCTACAAACATTCTGCTCATTCAAATTTTAGTTTAAATTATAGTATTTCTTATTATGTTGTCCACAGTGTATCATAGCAGAGAACTGACTTTATGAGGCTATCATTACTTTAGGATGCTTTAAATTGACACAAGGAACTTCCCTCTGCTACATTTAAAAGTCCTGCCTCGGTCTAAAATCTGATTCATAACAGCACAAGGTATACCCATGGCAGAGCTTACTCCTTGAACCATGAAACTAGCAAAATAATATACCTCCAGAATTGTATTTGGAACAATCTTTACTAATAATGACAAGACTTCCAGTCTGGGAACAAGTATATATCCACATACCAATCCAAGGACTAGTGGGATTTTAACTAGTGGATGATTTATGAGAGACTAGAAATGCCATGAGGTAGCTACAGCACATTAGCCTACAAACTGGATCCAGGCTTCCCATAGGCAAAATACTTTTCTTTTGGCACAGCTATGGATCTCTGGGTTGATCCAGTATGAATAAGCAATTCCTTTAGCCCTTTTCCATGGAGACTGTTACATCATTGTCATCATGATTCATGAAGCAGCAGCACATGCTTAATTTCTGTTTATTATGTTCCAGGCACGATTGCAAGCATTGCACATGAATTAACTCTGTCTCCAACGATTATCTAAGGTAGGTAATATTAGTATTTCAATTTTACAGATACGGAAACTGAGGCACAAAATGTTACACAGTAATTAAGGAGTTGAGCCTGTGAACCCAGACAGTCTGGTTTCAGCCCCCTGACTCTTAATTTCTACTACAGCATGTTGCACAGAAGTAAATTCCATGGAAGTACAGGGCCAAGAATGACCAGCCTCTCATACCTGGACCGAGATTCCATGCTAGCGGAATGACATGCACAAATGTATCAGAATGAGAAGGTAAGATGTAGCGAAAGTTCAGTTTTGCCACAAAATAGGACTTGTGGTGATGAACTTTATTAGATGAACTTTATACATTTTGTACCTTATTAGGCTATTAGATGAACTTTATACATTTTGTACCTTATATTGCAGGCATTATGGACACAAAGGCTATTTTAAAGTAGGGAAATGAGAATTTCAAAATTGTGTTTATTATTAAAATATATCTGGTACACCGTGGTAAAAAGACTGGATATCAGGGAAAGCTGAATGGTAGGAAAACCGGTATGGAATCCAACATATAAGAGAGGATGAGATGCTGTGCGAATAGAGAAAAGAATGATGGATTCATATGGCATTTCTGAGATGGAAATAATAATATTTGATGACTGACTGAATGGTGACAGTGAGGAACAGGAATGTCGGAAGGCAATTTTGAAGTTTTGAGTTCAGGAGACTGAGTAGTGACAGCGTGAACTACACTAGGGCAAATGATGACAGAAAGTTTGGGGTGAGAAGATAATGAGTTCAATTTTAGGCCCACTAAATTTAACACCTGAAGAATACACCAGCATCCGTGGATTTAGAAGAATGATAAAAATAAGGTACTGAAACATAAGAGAGAATTGTAGATGGTGAGAAAGAGTAATTTGTAAAGCTATAATTAGTAAAGATAATGAGAGTCATCAGAGAAAAAGGGCCATGGCCAGCACACCAAGAAGCTGAAGGCAGAAAGAAGCCTTAATAGGGAAGACTGAGAGCAATAGTGAAGGGGACATTAAAAGAAAACATAGAAGGCTAAGAAGAGTCCCAAGGAGGGTGGTCAGTAGCGTTAAATGCTACCAAAAGATCCTGAAGAGTGTTTTCCAGCTTGGATTCATTCTCTCCATCACATTCAGGTACGCCTATCAAATGGTGAAGGACATGAACAGACACATTTCAAAAGAAGACATGTATGAGGCCAACAAACATGAAAAAATGCTCATCATCACTGGTCATTAGAGAAATGCAAATCAAAACCACATTGAGATACCAAACTAATGCCAGTTAGAATGGTGATCATTAAAATATCTAGAGACAACAGATGCTGGAGAGGATGTGGAGAGATAAGAAGACTTTTATACTCTTGGTGGGAGTGTAAATTAGTTTAACCATTATGGAAGACACTGTGGCGATTCCTCAAGGACCTAGAAATAGAAATTCCATTTTACCCATCAATCTCATTACTGGATATATATCCAAAGGATTACAAATCATTCCATTACAAAGACACATACACACGTATGTTCACTGCAGCACTGTTTACAATAGCAAAGACCTTGAACCAACCCAAATGCCCATTGATGATAGACTGGACAGGGAAAATGTGGCACATATACACCATGGAATGCTACGCAGCCATAAAAAACACGTCCTTTGTAGGGACATGGATGAATCTGGAAACCATGATTCTCAGCAAACTGACACAAGAACAGAAAATCAAACACCACATGTTCTCACTCATAGGCAGGTGTTGAACAATGAGAACACATAGACACAGAGAGGTGAGCTTCACATAATGGGGTCTGTTGGTGGGGGGAATAGGGGAGGGACAGCAGGGGCTGGGGATATTGGGGAGGGATAACATGGGGAGAAATGCCAGATATAGGTGACAGGGGGATGGAAGCAGCAAACCACATTGCCATGTATGTACCTATACAACAATCCGGCATGATCGGCACATGTACCCCAAAACCTAAAGTACCATTAAAAAGAAAAAGTTCATTGACTCAATGAAAAAAAAATGCTACCAAAAAATAAAATCAAAAATAAGAACTTGCTATGCAATCTCCCCTCTGATATAGAAATAAGATGGTGTAATGCTATGCTTTTCAATTTATATTGCACTCCAGACTCACCAAGGAATGCTGTTAAAAATATTCACCCCTTCTGCCAGTGATATGGATACATTACTTCTGGAGGAAGTACCAGGCTAGAATCTACATTTTATCAACTTCTCTTTAATATTCTGAAAGTAGTCAGTTATACAACATGATGCACATGAATGCAGATTTCCAAGTCAGCAAGACTTGGGTTTAAATCACAATTATGCCACTTATGAGTGATGTGAATTTAGGCAATTTAATCTCTCTAGTGCTTTGTTTCCTCATCTGTAAAATCATATATGGAGGAGAGAACCGGCTGCCAATACAGATAACGAGGACAAATCCAAAGGGTAGCTAGCTATTTGGCTCTTCTACACAGAGGTTTTCATGGGATGGCCTTATTCCTTTCTTTAAAGTGTTGAAGTTCTGCACAGATGCATTTATTCATATTTTAATAATACAAACATATATCCTAAAGCCAAGTATTAATGTGCTTTGAATCATCTACTGTTTTAGATCTTAAAAGACAGAATTGAAAATAAAAATAATTTTGTTACAAGACACACAAATTGATAGGGTAAATCAGGTTACTATGGTAGGAATCCTATATCCACCCTCATGGAATCGTCATTATTTTATACATTGACCTTGCAAAGCCTCTGAACATACTCTCAAAGATTATCTGTAGTTTTACTGACAGTTGATTATATGCCACTTAAAATTAACACTTTAGACACCATCTAAAAGCAGAGTTCTGCCCTGGCTAGAACACTCCTGGGACTTGATGACCTTTCCAGCTCCTATTTCTTCCTTGCCTGCTTGAAAATGTGACCTAAGGTCATGCTGTTGTTGCTTGCTATCTTTTCCAACTGCTTGGATAGATTAATAAGGTAAAAACAACAAATTCATTTTCACTGTATAGTTTAGCTTGCTCCTAGTATCTTGCCTTGGTAGTACAGCTTTTTCAATAGTATAGAAATGAATGGTTAGTTTGACCAAAACTATCAGAGGGTGGTGTTAACTCATCACACAGTATGATTAAAAGCTAAGTAACTGCTCCCCAGGAAAACACACACACGGTACAGCCTCAGACAGTTCATGGACTCTATAAGGTGTGAAATTACATTATCATTTATTTCTAACATTCCAGTGTGAAAATTCACATGCTTTTTATCTACAGCATAGATAATGGTGATGGACTGCAAGTGGTTCCCCACTCTGCCCAAATTTATATGTTGAAATACTAACTCTTAATATTTGGAATTTAGGTGATGGTGCTTTGGGAAGTGAATAGGTCAGGAGGGTTGAGCCCTCATGCACAGGATTAATGTTGTTATAGAAGAGACCCCAGAGAGCTCCCTTGTTTTCTCTGTTATGGAGGATAGGTACAGGGAGAAGACAGACACCTGTAAACTAGGAAGTAGAGCAAATCTGCCAGTGCCTCAACTAGGACGTCCCAGCCTCCAGACTATGAGAAATAGTTTTTGTTGTTTAAGCCAGCCAATTTATGGTGGTTTGTTATAGCAGCACAAACTAAGACAATAAGGACTGAAGAGTAGGACAGCTTTGATTAAATAGGCAAGGCATGTAAATTATTTAGAAGCATATAAAATACATAGCATGTGCTCAAAAATATTGACTTCTATTATAATGTTTTATTTTTCTTTTATTTATTAATTTATTAAGAAATGCACTCATAGAAATATTTTTAAAAATCACAATTCAGCACATGTACAGATGTCACAAAAATCCCTGTTTTTCTTTTGATAAACTTTGTATTTATTTTTGTCTATATCCACAGGTGTGTATTTATATCTATATCTATATTGATGCCTATACATACATACATTCATTCCTAACTCTCTGTGTACCATCTACCTACAACTTGTTTTTGAACAAAGATACACTCCTATTATAAACTATTCTGAAATTTAAAATGAACATTTCGTATATCAATAAATGTGCACGTCTATGGTGGTATTCCGTCCATTGTGGACCATGTAATGAAATTTTATTTCATCAGTCACCTTAAGTTAGGAATTTTGACTTTTTCTTATATTTCCATGTTATAAAAATCACCAGTCTTTTAATTTCACACTCTATAAGGTGAAATCTTTGTACACCTATCTGATATTTCCCCAAACATAAACTGAGTAACTATAATATCTGCTCAAAAGTAAGCAGCAGATATTCTGGGATAAAAAATTTCCCAAGTTTTGAACACTATTGATGATTCAGAAATATAGGCACAAGTTAGTAGATTGCTCCTGAAAATAATTTTCAACACACAAATTATATTCCTTTATTGAAATGTTTAGGATTTTACTTTAAAAGTATTTTTCTTCATTAAAATTTAATGTTTCATTTTATTGCCCTCTAAGATACATCAATTTAAAATATTCATTTATCATTTCAATACTATATAATGGTATTGAAAACTTAGTAAGCATTAGTAAGAAAATTCATCTGGGGACTACTAGAGGCGGGCGAGAGACAGCAGGGAGGGCTGGACAACTACCTGTTGGGGTGCTATGTTCACTACCTGGGTGACGGACACTCATGCCCCAAACCTCAGTGTCATACAATATATTCACATAACACACCGGCGCATTTACCCCTGAATCTAAAATAAAAGTTGAAATTATTGTTTAAAAGTAATTACTTTTTAAATGGAGATTTAATTACATGAGGTTAATTGAAGTACTTGGAAAAATCTGAAAAACAAAATAAGCACACAAAATATTGGATAGCATAACTCAATTTAAGGTTTTGTTTCTCTTTTAACTTTTACTTATCTTTTTCAAATAAATTCACTACTTCAAAGAGCATCCCAAGAAGCATATTCATATAAATATGTAATATGAAATTAAATTTCAAAGTTAGAAAATAGTGCTTTAATTAAAAAAATTCAAATAGGGTAATGATTCTATTTTTTTAGAAAATCATTTCTTAATCTCTATTAGACATTTAGATTTTCTGAAAATGTTCCTTCAGAGAGGCATCTTTCTAAATTGAAAAATATAGAAAGCTGCATATAACAAAGAGAAGCAGAAAAATTGTATCAGTAATTGTAGACAAAACATTCTACAGGGTGGTTCTGAATGTGTTCTCTGTTGGAAATGAGCTGACAAGGGGCAAATTAAGTTTAATGTAGACAAATGCAACATTAAACTTCATATTTGGTTCAAAACCATAAACACAAGCATAAAATAAATGGAAGCAAATCACAGAAACACTTTCAAAGTGACCTTGGGACAACAGTGAACCATTCTTAAGGCTGAAGAGAGAAAACTGGAAAATGCCTGTTAGTATCTTACACTAGCTCACAGCTCACAAACCTAATGAAGAAAAATACTACCATTAAAACAAGTTAAGAATGTTGTTCGCAGCTATGGTCTACAAATTACTTAGGATATATGGCAGTACGTGAGACAGTTCAGTGAAATATGGTGACACAAATGAGCCTATAAGTAAGGGCTGCTGTGTATAAAAATGGATCAGAAATCTAAATTTATTCAGGTGATGGAGAAGAATGTAACTTATTTTAGTATAGATGAATTTCACAGAATGAAAACAATGTGATCTGAATCAGTATTTGAATTTATATATTCCTAAAGTATATAAGACTATGAGAGGTGTACATAATATATTTATATGTTCCTCAATGAAGGCAACAGGTGATCACAATTTGGGGTTCATGCATTTCTACTGATTTTCTAATAATTTATGCAAAATGTTGTATGTATGTTCACAGGCATTTTTTGGAGTAGAGAAATGTGATCTTTGGATTCTCCAGGCATCCAAGGATTAAATGTAGTTGTGAAAAAACCATTTACTATATTAGAATGTCAGCAACTAGAAGAATGAGTCGCAAGTAAGGGCTTTTAAGCAAAATAAAAAAGAAAAGTAGAAACCTAAATTAAAGGAAGCATTTTTAAAACTGTTGGCTGGTTTATTCAACAGGTTATGAGGCTTAGAAAAGTCACATTTAAACTAACTGTAGCGCAAAGAGGCAACGACTGTGACATTTGAGAACAATACTTCTGAGTCTAAAATATGCATTACAAGAAATCTGGCACTAACCATCAAAGCATGATCGTTCCACCCATTAAATCATGATTATGATCAGTAGTGTAATACATAGAAAGTTCCTCAATTCAAAATGAAGGGAGGATAATTTTTTGAGCCATCACTTGGGATCTTTTCTAAGAGAATTTACAGTTCATGTCATGATTCATTGCATTCAATATAGTAACAGAACTGGGTGCTTCTAGAAATCATAGGTCTGAAAACTTTGGCTAAACCTTAAAATCAGGAAAGCAGGTGACTAACATGGCTATAGTTAGTGATTCTAGAAAAGTCTACCAGGTTTCTTCTCTCTAGTTCCATTTCCTGTTTGCACAGCTTCATTCATGTTTGGTTAATTGTGAAAAACCTCTAAGTACAAAATTCCTATTGGGACTCCTTTTCCCGTAATTAATTTTTTTGCTGTTTGATGTAAAGGTCCAAACTATAAATTGACAAGAAGCCAGCTGGTACAGTGATGAAATTCAAGGCAATATAACTAATAAAAAAGCCCCAACTCTGTTACCTGAACATTTTGATTAGCAGGTTTGTGTATTTTGTTTTTCTAAACTGTAATGCAAACTAATTTTACTCAGGAATTAATTAAAGTCTATCAAAGCCTCCATGCTGTAGATGTTACATAATTTGTTGTTGTTCCCAAGTTAACATGTATATAAAAATAATGTATAGTCCTAATGAGAATATAAAAACCTTAGCTACTACTCCCATTTACCATACTGAAGACTAACCTTTAAAAGAAAGTATCTATTTTAAAATGAAATTCTTTGACTTTTCTTTGGTACTGAAGTGAGTAACTCACCAAAGTGTGGGGCATAGCACAAAGCAATTTTTAAAATCAGGGCCTGTGATTTTTCTTTCTTTAAAACAAACTTGCAATTACCACCCTTTCTCCCTTTGATACTGATCAGTACGGTTATGGGAAGGGGCCACATCTAATGTTTCTCTTTCATTCTCCACAGCAAGTTCCAGGGCACTGTACCTGCCACAGAGCCTCCTGAAATATTTGTTAAGATAGGATGTTTTCCTCTACAACTGTTAAATATCCAATATAGTTTCTCTGAAGGCACAGAAACAAAATATAGCTATCAGATCCAGAAGATGAGGGAAAGGATGACATGCTAGATGAGGCCAGCAAAACAGAACTCAGTGCTCAAGAGAACAGGACTTATCATTACAGTCTATCACAACCTCCCTGTTGCCTCTAGACTGCGAATGGTATGTAATTCTTTGTTGATATCAAGCGTGTATGTGCGTGCGTGTTATGTGTGTGTGCATGCCAGTTGTACATCACAGTCCACTCTTATCTACAGTTTCACTTCCCATGAGTTCAGTTGCCCGTGGTCAACTGTGGCCTGAAAATATTAAATGGAAAACTCCAGAAATAATTCATAAATTCTAATGCATGGCCTTCTGTGTAGCATGATGAAATCTTGTGATAACTTCCTGTGTCACACTCCAGACGTGAATCATCCCCTTGCCCAGCATCTCTGGACTATCCACTACTTGCTCATTAGTCACTTGGTAGCCATCTCAGTTATCAAAGAGACTGCCATGATATTGCTGTGCTTGTGTTTAAGTCACCTTTATGTTATTTGGAATGGCCCCAAAGCACAAGTAATACTGGCATATTGTTATAATTGTTGTATGTTATTATTAATTATTGTTGTTAATCTCTTACTCTGCCTAATTCATAAATTAATCTTTATTATAGGTATGTATGTAAAGGAAAAAAACTGTATACAGGGTTTAGTACAATCTGAGGTTTCACACATCCACTGAAAAACATACCCCAGTGGAAAAGGAGAGACCACTTTGTACACACACACACACACACACACACACACTCACTTTAAATACACAGACCCATACACACTTAAAGTGTATGTGACAGTCCTGATGAGAATATTAAAAACAAAAAACAAACACCTAACTCCCATTCCTGGTAACTGTACCAGATTTGTCAGGTGTCTGAACCAGAGCAACTCCATCTTCAACAGGGCGGGGTGAATAAGGCTGAGACCTACTGGGCGGCATTCCTAGATGGTTAGGCATTCTAAATCACAGAATGAAACAGGAGGTTGGCACAAGACACAGATCATAAAGACCCTGCTGATAAATCAGGTTGCAATAAAGAAGCCAGCTAAAACCCAACAAAACCAACATGGTAACGAGAGTGACCTCCGGTCTTCCTCACTGCTACACTCCCACCAGTGCCATGACAGTTTATAAATGCCATGGCAACATCAGGAAGTTACCCTCTGTGGCCTAAATGCGGAAGGCATGAATAGTCCACCTCTTGTTTAGCATATAACCAATAAATAACCATAAAAATGAATGACCAGCAGCCCTTGGGGCTGCTCTGCCTATGGAGTAGCCATTCTTTTATTCCTCTACTTTCTGAATAAACTTGCTTTCACTTTACTCTACGAACCCGCCTTGAATTCCTTCTTGCCTGAGATCCAAACACCCTCTCTTGGGGTCTGGATCAGGACCCCTTTCCAGTAACATCTTTCTGGCAACCATGGAAGCAACAATACTAAGGAAACCCTCAAAACAAAGGCTAACTTTTAGTAAGTGATGGGGTGTGGTAACATCTTTCTGGCAACCATGGAAGAAACAGTATTAAGGAAACTCCTGACCCAAAGGTAACTTTGGTTAAGTGGTGGAGTCCCGTAACTTCTTTCTGGCAGACCATGGAAGAGATGAAACTAAGGAGACCCCCAACTCAAAGGAAAATTGCCTCTGTGCACCAATTGGCCAAGTTTGGGTAAGTGGGGTGCATATACCCAAGTAAAGAATGGGATTGGGATAGAGGCCCAACTTAAGGGAATCAGGATCTCTCCTAAGACGGGATTAAAGGCTTCTCTCAATAAAATGCAAGGACACTTGACTGAACATGGGTTCGAGGGCCCTCATAGGAAGATTAGAGTCCTTCCTAAGATTTAGGAGGTTAGAGGACCCTCTTAGAAAAGCCCCTCTTAGGCTAAGAATGGGGTTGACACTATGGGATGTTAACTGCTATTCTCTTTGGTGTAATATTCCTCGCAGTCTTTGTTGACAGTTGTGGGTGACAGAATTATTCATGTGCAGGATCATGGGACACGAGGAGCTTTTTCTTCACCTTTGACAATTTTCCTTTGTTGCAGTTTGGCCATCAGGGCTGCAGTGCAGCCAGCTGGGTCACTGGGGTCACTCAGGGAAAGAGAACACAGAAGCCTGGCATGCCAGCAAAAAGATAAGAACTTCTTACTATTCATACTTCTAGCTTCTCTCTCTCTCTCTCTCTCTCTCTCTGTGCAAACTGGTTGAATTAACTGTAAAAATCACTGTTTATCTTCTCTGCAAAGTTTTGATTAATGAGAAAAAAGGATCTGTGAGGCTAATCTTAACCTGTAGTGAAACTGGTATGCTTTCTGTCTTTCGGTATTGTTCTGTCATAAAGAGGGTTAACTTAGGATATAATGCTAGCCTAGGACCCCATAAGCCTGCTGCTCAAGATGGCCCAGAAAACTGGTCAGTTACCAACTTTGCTACAGATCCCTGAAACAAAACTGGACGAAGTTCTCCTCTCCTCTTGTTCTACATCCTTGGGAGCTTGACCTTTTAACCACATGGCATTACTTTTTCTTGGTCTCTGCCATCACAATGGTTGCCTAGGTTGAAGTTTCAATTCCCAGCTTGGGACATGAGTCCCTTCTGGTTTGATATCAGAGTGACTTTTGCCATTTTTTAATTCTCTTCTCTCCAGAAACCATCTTTGGAGTAATCTGCCTTACAACCAATATTTGGCTCATAACAGGTTTTTCTTAGAGCAAAAATTGCTCCTTTAACAAAAAATTGTAAGGGTTATAATAGGTTTATGAGAATCTTACCTTATGGTCAAACATTAAAATTGGGTAGATATGTCTGAGTTTTATTAAGAATTGGTTTTAACATAAACAGTATACTAATGTAAAAATTAAATTTGGCTTATGTGCTATAAAAATCATACAGGAAGCATTGTCAAATGTGAAATAGTGTTTGGCTTTCTTTAGGCTATGTTGTGTAAATACGTTATTGATATGTGTTCCAAAATTAAATAAAACTCCTCTAATTCTAATAGGACATGCCACAAAGGTAACCAAATTTCTTTGTCAATCATATATTTAGCTGTGGCTGCCCTAAAACATTCTGTCATTCACAGAAAATTGTTGTGCTTTTTCAACATAGTTGAAGTTGCATCTCTTCAAAAGATGGTCTCATAATCAGCTATACGACTTTCATAAATGCTCTTAAATGTAGTTTTCTGATAACTTTCAATAATTTTAGAAGAGAGGAAAAACTTTAAAAGCTCCCATGGAGAGCTGAAACATTTATGACTATCAGAACAGGAATAAACTGCATGGACTAAACTAATATAAGATTAAAGAAACCTTTTTTGATATTTTCCTTAAAATATCGCTGATCCTTTGCTTTCTTTTTCAGAGTCAAGGGAACTTCTTTTAAGCTATTTGCAGCTTTTAAGAAGTAAAGTATAATCCTGTGAACAAAATTTGGAGCATATTTACTTCTCTCTACCAAATTTCTCCAGAATTTGGAAACTATTTGCAACTATTCTTTTATCTATTTTTTTTTCTTTTTGAGATGGCATCTTGCTCTGTCACCTAGGCTAGAGTACCGTAGTGCAATCTTGGCTCACTGCAACCTCTGCCTCCTGGGTTCAAGTGATTCTCCTCTCTCAGTCTCTCAAGTAGCTGGGATTACAGGTGTCTACCACTGCACCTGGCTAATTTTTGTCATTTTAGTAGAGATGGGGTTTCACCATCTTGGACAGGCTGGTCTTAAACTCCTGACCTTGTGATCTACCCTCTTAGGCCTCCCAAAGTGCTAGCATTACAGGCGTGAGCCACCATCCTGGCTGAGTATTCTTAATTTATGGTGACATAGTTATTTGTGTAAGTGAAATAAGAATCTGTTTTCTTTTGTAACAGGACATAATTGGAGAAACTGGTTATTTTACCAAGGCATTGACTGGAATGGGATGCTTTCCTTTAAGGAATCAAACTTGACCTTAAAGTCAATAAAAGCCTCTTGGAAAAACTGGCCTCATATCTTGTCTATACAGTCTCTGTACAGGGTTCTTGACCAGTGATAAGCAAAGAATGTTACTTTCTGATAGGCCCAGGAGCCCCAAGCTATCTTGTGAATTCAAAAGTAGAGGAAATTATCCAACTCATAGACATCTGAGGAGACAAACCTATGGCTGGGCTCAACTATTTTTTGAAAAAAGTCTTCTCTGAGATTCCTTATGGAACAGAGTTCTATCAAAGCCAATTAAAAAGTCTATATGAAAAATAATTATTCTTGCTGTACTTTATACAAATAAACAGGCCAAGCATAATAAAGCAAAGCAGTCTTACCATAATTTGTCTGTAGTAGAACTGGAAAATTGGAGAGAGAAAATAAGTTTCAAGAACTATAGTATACTTGTTATTAATCGATTCTAATATTATCAGTTGTTTTTGATTTTTTTTCCATACAATTTAGGCTAACCCAGCTTAATCCTGTAAACCAACCAGTGATCTCTGGCTGCTGCTCAAAAGAAATAAGAATGATGTGTGATGTAAAAATCTGGAGTCAATATTCTAATTCTGGGGACATTGGAACTGATTAGTAAGCCCATAACAACTTGGTTCCAACAACTGCCCAGTTCATAGAAAGAACTTTCAAATTCCGTTTACTTGGGGTAATTTTACTTATTTCACTTTTCTCTTATGAAATGTATTGCTGTTTTACTCCACATATAGGAAAGCAGAATAACTTGAGTCAATGTTCTCTTAAACTGAACACTAATTAATCTTCCAGATGTCACCTTTTTTTTTTTCCAGAACTCAAGGTTATAAATGGCTGTCACCATACCAACACTTTCTGACTGACATCCTCTCTACCCTGAAAGCAAGAGACCTAACAGTTAGGCAGAAATATAATGATATTCAGGAATATAATGATATTCAGGCCCCTATTCAGTCTGAAGAAGTTACTGAAGATGGATCTTTATCCCTCTACAACCCTTATGATTAAGAGTTCTTTTTTTTTTTTTTTTTTTTTTGAGACGGAGTTTCACTCTTGTTACCCAGGCTGGAGTGCAATGGCGCCATCTCGGCTCACTGCAACCTCCGCCTCCTGGGTTCAGGCAATTCTCCCACCTCAGCCTCCCAAGTAGCTGGGATTACAGGTACGCGCCACCATGCCCAGCTAATTTTTTGTATCTTTAGTAGAGACGGGGTTTCGCCATGTTGACCAGAATGGTCTTGATCTCATGACCTTGTGATCCACCCGCCTCGGCCTCCCAAAGTGCTGGGATCACAGGCTTGAGCCACCGCGCCCGGCCGATTAAGAGTTCTTTTATCAAAGGGAGGGAGAATATATGCCAGAGCTGTTTGAACCAGAGCAACTCCATCTTGAATAGGGACTAGGTAAAATAAGGATAAGACCTACTGACTGCATTCCCAGAAGGTTAGGCATTCTAAGTCACAGAATGAGACAGAGGTCAGCACAAGAGACAGGTCATACGTACCTTGCTGATAAAACAGGATGCAGTAAGGAAGCCAGCGTTTTAAAACCCACCAAAACCAACATGGCAATGTGAGTGACTTGGCAATCCTCACTGCTCCACTCTTACCAGCATCACAACAGTATACAAATGCTATGGCAATATCAAGAAGTTACCGTGTATGGTCTAAAAAGAGGAGGCATGAATAATCTACTCCTGTTTAGCAAATAATAGAGAAATACCATAAACACGGGCAACCAGCAGCCCTTGGGGCTGCTCTGCATCTGGAGTAGCCATTTTTCTATTTCTCTAATTTATTAATAAAGTTGCTTTCACTTTACTCTATGGACTCTCCCTGAATTCTTTCTTGCCTAGATCCAAGAACCCTCTCTTGGGGTCTGGATAGGGACACTTTTCTGGTAACATATTCACTGTTTTAAAACAAAATACTTTGGTCTCCATATTCTCTCATGTCTTTCTCACACACACTCCTCTTTTAAAAGATACAAGCCAAAGAACGTACTCTAAGCCCCATGTTTGTTAAATTGGTCATATGTTCAACTATAATACAAGAAAACAATTTTAGAACTAATTAAGTGTATCTGTGTATCAGATAACATGCTTAATTGCTTAATATACATAAGCATGATCCCCGTTCTCATATAGCTTACAATTTAATAGGAGAGATTTTACACAACCATAAAAATATCCATTTCCTTAATATGTTGGGGGGTGGCGGAGGAGAGGGATCGAAAGAAGGCTTAAAGGAGCTCTAAAAGTTAAAACAAAGAAAGTAGTAGGAGAGTACGAAAGGAAAAGAAACACTGGGGCCCCCAAATCACTAAGCTAAAGGGAAAAGACAGACCGGGAACTGCTCAGGGCAAACCTGCCTCCCCTTCTTTTTTTTTTTTTTTTTTGCCTCCCCTTCTATTCAAAGTCACCCCTCTGCTCACTGAGATCAATGCATATCTGATTGCCTCCTTTGGAAAGGTTAATCAGAAACTCAATGTAACCATTTTTCTCTCATCTACCTATGACCTGGAAGACCCCTCCCCACTTTCAGCTGTCCCACCTTTGTTTAAAGTTGTCCTGCCATTTTGAACTGAACAAATGTTCATCGTACCTATGTTGATCGATGTCTCATGTCCCCCTAAAATGTGTAAAATCAAACTGTGCTCTGATCACCTTGGGCACATGTCATCAAGACCTCCTGAGGCTGTGTCACGGGCACACATCTTCAACCTTGGCAAAATAAACTTTCTGAATTAACTGAGACCTGTCTCAGATATTCCGGGTTCACAATGACATGAGACAAATGCTCTTGTTCCATCTAATCATGCCATAGCGACAAATAGCCATACGCCTAATTCTAGAAGAGCTGAAAGGGGTCAGGCATGTGGTCCTGAATGTCAGAACTAGGGAAGCATGATAGGTCCACACTCTCATTCTACCCATGCTCTCTTAGTCCTCCTCCCGATGAATTAGGCACACCAGCTTGAGGCAATAGTGAAATAAGCTATGGGCACTTGGAAAACAGTTTTCAACTTGAGCTTTGGTTGTTCTGGCCAAACCCATCTATCCCTTCTTTCTCTACATGATTGCAATTGCTTTGGATGGTTAAGTTCTCCTCAAAAGGCAAAGTGAGAAGAGTGGGTGAAGTAAATGCTTGGGTCCAATGTTAAGAAGTTTGTCAAAATAAACAAAAAATAATCTTTATCACCTATGTCTGTAAGTGCAAAATCAGATTTCTATAGTCTACATATATGTGGTAGAATGAATATAAACCCACTTATAAACCAGTTTTATTTGAAATGCTAAATGCTTATTAGCATTATTATATTGAAGGGTAATTATACATCTCTTAATACTTTTATTTAAATTAAGAAAATGGAAGATGATTTTAAATAAATGAAATGTAAAATAATCACAATATTAAAATAAAAGCAAAGTCATTCATTGAGTGCCTTCTATATACATGGGCTGTGTGCTACAATCATTAACAGTTACTTCAAAAAATAATCTTCACAAAAACACTTCAATATGGGAGTGAGGGATTGTGTTAAAGAAACTTCTCTTCCTGGGTCCGCTAGGGGAGGGGTTTCAAAAGCAGGAATTTCCCTGTTCCGTGCCTCCATCAGGAGACCAGAGGGGTTTCAAATGTAAAATTCTTTGTTTTTTTGTGGGCGGGGTCAGGTTGGGAAAGCCAGGTGGGGCTCTTTTGTCCCAAATTACCCCGGAAAGCTCTGGGAGGTGGGGGCTCTGTAACTCAGGGTTATAGACCAAGTAGCCAATCCGGTATCAGAGTCAAAGATCAATAACTCCAAAGGAAGTCTGAAAGAACTGCTCTCATTGGATGAGAATATGAATGGGGACATAATAACTCAAGGGTTAAAACTTCAGCAGCTCCTACCTGAAGGGATTTCCCATTCTGGGTTCCCCTCCCACAACAGTGTGGGAGCTCTCTCTCTCTCTCTCTCTCTCTCTCTCTCTCTCTCTCTCTCTCTCTCTCTCTCTCTCATAACTCACTGTTCTGCAAAACTCTTTGGGTCCATGATTTTATTCCAACAGTAAACTCACCGTGCCTCTGGGACCCATTTCCCCATTCTTTGGGATTAGAAAGGCCAAGAACCTAGGAGCTCTGGGAGTTGGGTACAACCCCCAGTTACAGGAGGGAACATTATTTCTGTTTTCAGATAATACATCAGGAAAGTAACGTGACTTTCCAAGGTCATACAGCTATAAAGTATCAAGACTAATATTCAAACTTAGATCTGTGTCCTTTTCGTTTTATCTGGCACTAAGTACATGATTTGGACAACAGTAGCTAGAAATCTATTATGAATGTCCTGACATTAGAGAAGATAATGAAAGAGCTATAAAAAGATGTGTAAGAGTGTATTTCCAATTCCACTATCAAGTGTACAAATGAAGTGTATTTATTACTGACCTCTGCTTTCTTTGTTCCTTGCATGTTCTGCTACTGTTATGATTCCATGTTGTAGCTGTTTAGTCTCTGAGAGTATTTTTTTTAAACTGCTGCAAAAAGGCTTTAGTGCTCTCTTTGTTTCCACTTGCACTTGGATATGTTTTTTTTCCTTTACCAATAAATTATTTAAAACACAGCATTATGCTATGTTTTGTATGTGTGTGTTTGTATTGTTTTGCCTATCCTTCTATTAGACTGGGTATAGATATCTTATATTTTCATTTGTTATTTCTACTATATCAAGCATTCAGTACACACTCAACGATTTATTAAATAAATGTTGAAAGGAAAAAAATAAAGTAAATGATACCTGCTTTCATTAGTAGACTATATATTCCTCATGGAAAAATGTCTATCTTCTTTTTTTTTTTTTTTTTTTGGAATACCCAGTCTGAAGTACAGAGGCAGATAAAAAAAGTATGTAACAAATGTTTCTTTACAGATGCAAAATTGAGAATGAGTATATACTTATGCAAACGTTGTTGTAAGAATTAGATATTATTTTCTTAATACGAATTTTCATAGTAATGGACTTGCACCATTCATTCTGAAGCCATTTTGATGTTTCATGAAACACAAGACTGAGAAAATTAGCCACACAAAAGAAATCGTTGGGGAAAAATGTTATTCTACAAAATTCAAACTGAATTCAGATTCTTTGCAAGTAAGTTAAAAATGACTCAGAAAATAATTTGCTAATAGAGAACCTTGTAAAAATGTATAAATGTTTTGCATGTGAATAGAGCACCAACTGAAAGATTCCACACCATTTTAGGGAGTAGAAAAAAGCAGTAAAACAGAATATGAAAGTAAGGAATAAATTAGCCGACTATGAAATTGATTTTACACATGTGGCTTGTGGCTATTGTAACATTAGGTTTAGACTCAAAAGTTTAGTAGTGAAGACAGATTGTGCTCTTTTGTTTGCCTATGATTAGGATTTGCTACCACTAAGTCAGAGTTCCTGCGGTCACAGCAAACATACATAGTGACAGAGGTTAATAAGCTTCCCTAGTCAATTACTCTCTAAGAGCTAAACACAGACATTTAAAAGGGAAGCACATAGCAACGGAGGAGGGGGAAAGATTAGTAAGAAAATGTTTCCTTAAATACTCAGAGTTGGATAACTGACATAAGTTGAATTGAATACTGGTATCATTCCAGGCTAGTAGGGTGTTTTTGTAAGAATCCAAGGCTTGTTCAAGGCACAGCGGCTGTGCTTTTCTAGGTTTCCATCTCCCACAGCCTTTCTTCTGTAGTCAGAGCTCTAACTCCCCAAGTACAGAGACTTAACTACCTGCTTATAACTTAATCAAAGAGCCTGTATTGGTTTGCCTTTGGATGATGCTTCTATTGCTCCAGGTTCCTGCCAACAGCTAGTTAGCCTTGTCTGCTTCCCTGCTATCAGCTCTTGCTTCCTCTCAGGCCACTGGTGCCAAAGAAATGAGAAAAAAGTTCCATAGCAGCATGAGAGCTGGTGGGAAACACTGTGAACTTCTTCCCACAATAAGAAGAAAGGTTCTCAGTGTTTGTACTTGCTTGCTTCAGCCCTCTCCCTTTGCTCTGGGTAATACTGATTTTGATTTTTGAAAAGCGTGACTATAAAGTTATGAATTGGGCTATCAACTAACTTTGAAGGCAATAAAAGGGAGAATTCAAAGATATGTAGGTTGAACACACATAAACAAACAATCTTAATGTCTTTAAGATGATGGCACTTAGACACAAATCTTTTGTCACAACATACAAACTACCACCCCCCATATACGTAAACAGTAAACTCTTCCTCAAAGCTAAATCATTCTGTATACATCTACAGGAGACAAAGATCTCAATGAGAGAAATAGGATAGCAAAGGAAAGAACACAGACATGAAGCAAAACAGCCAGTAATTTAATGGGTGTTGCATTTAACTTTTATCGTATCTAACAGTTTCATTACTTAAATTATGCCACTTGGAGATGCTATTCTCTACTATGCATACCTGGCTGAGTAGTTTCTTTGCTATCTTTTGTACTTTATCTCCCAGTATGCAGATCCTGCTACAAAGAGCCAGATGACACGTAATAATCTGATCAGGACCCAAGCTTCCTGCTTCTATGCCTTCTCTCCAGTTAGTTCTTTGAATGCAATGCCTGGTTTAGCCTCCAGAAATTCTGTATATTCTTTACTAACCAAGTTACAAATCCCCTCCCTGACTGACACCTATCTTTCCTTCAGTAAGACAAACTTACATTTTTAGCCAGATAAACTGCTTTCTAGAGAATAGACATTTTCTAACTTCCCTTTATGGCTCTTTATATTCTTTAGTGACATACAAACAGGGTTGTTATGTGAAAATTATTTCAAAGGGAGCTAAATCCAATGATAAAGAGTCTGTTTTTGCTCCCCTTCTTTCTGGTGGTTTAGCACTTTGATCTGGACTACATAGGAAGGACAACATTTCAGTTTTGTGCCTCATTTTGTACAGTGAGATGATTTGTACATGTAGATAAACAGCAAAGTCTATTTAATTGTACCAAGACTTGTACCAGTATCTAAGTAAATTTCCAATCTTCCAGTAAGAAAGCTGGATAATGCAAAAGGTAAATGAAATATGCTATTACCACAGAACAAATATCTTACACATACAGTGTTTACTTAATGTCAAATAAACATAATATCTTCAGTTTTAAACAATATAAACTAAGCTAATCATAGATAAATGCAATTGCTAGCCTAGAGGGCAAAAATATATCCAAGAGACTTTAATTACCCTAAAAAGATTAAAGTAAGAATCCAGAATTACAGCACAACAGTTGGGTGTGTCCCTCGTAAACTAGTACATGAATGTACAAAAAAGAAACTTTAACAAAGTTTCCCTTAAACTTCTTGAAACTTTACTCCCCTATTGGAGTTGATATCACCCAGTTGAGAATGCACAGATGATATACACTTGTGAAACCACGAAGACAGCCATGTTGCTGGAACTGGGTTTATACACTCTGCTTTATGAGTAGAGGAGGTGCTCTGCTTGCATCAGGTAATCAAGTAATTGATTATACCTCTTCAAAGAGAGTACAAAAGGAGTATACCATCAAACTCTCTTTAGGAGCTATCAGAAAATTCTGGTCCAAAAATATTTGGAATGACTAATGAATAACAAAATAGTAGCTTTCGGTGTTGCAAGCAAAATAACATGTTCAATTATTTTCATTTATTCTACTGGCATCTTTTTGGCCTTATTTATAGTAGAGTCCATACACAAAGGATTTTAAAACATCTTAATTAAAAGAAAAAAGAGAGAAATCCTTATCTGTTTACATAGCTTTCATAAGACTCTTGCTTTAATAAATAAAATGCCTTCTAAAAAGTCAATAAATGGATTTCTCAGAATGCACCAGGCTTATGAATGTTTATTTGTCCAACATGTAATAATTAATTTCTCATCATACCACAATTTTATAGTCTATAGTTAGGAATAAAATAAGCTGATGTTAAAAAAAATATTAAGTGTACAGCATTTCTACATTATAACTAAAAGGTAAAGAAAATTTGAAATGTGGAGAAAATTGTAGTACTTTAAAATAATATTTTTAACCACATAGATCAAATAACATTTCTTACTAAACTATAAAAAACATATTAGGATAATCTAAGATATCTGATTGTCTTCTTATTTATAGAAAGGTGATAATACAGCTGACTGCAGTGCTGGGAAGCACAGAGTATAAAAACAATTCAGTGTAGCAATTTCATAATAAATTTACCTGCTAGCTTTATCAATTTCTCATCAAATATACAACGAAACTTTTATCTGTGACCCATATAAAATAAAAACAAAATGTATAAAAGGTTAAAGTGTTGAAAAGGTATGAATCTCCTAGGTTTCCTTTGTCATCTCATCTTTTGGTCGCAACATGGCCATCTCTGCACATTTCTAAATGGTGGTTTTGTGTGTGTTGGTGAAGTTCAAGTACCTACAGCATATGTCTTTATTAAATTCAACTCAGAAGAGTCTATTAGACGATTGTGCGCAAACAAATTAAAAAGCTGTTCTGGGTTGTTTCTCTTATGCTATAAAATTCCTTTGTGAAAACCGAAATTAGGCTTATATTTTTAAGCTTAATAGTACAATGTTTTTTGTTAATTATAGATAGATTCCTAAGTGTATTTTTAGAGGAAAGACAATTATAGGCATTTCTACAGAACTGTTTATGCTTTTAAAACTTATTTTTTCTTATTTGTAGCTTATACTTCTATGGGTACAACTTACTTTAAGAAACATATAAAATGTTTTTTACAAAATATAAATCAGGTGGTAATTTTTGCTATATGACAAAATTCTTTACAACTAAACAAATTTTTCAATTGTACCTATAATTACTCAGATTACAGAAACCAAATTAAAGAAAATTTTTACAGATGATAACTGTATAACATGCTACCCCTATATACTACCTCATGTTTTTGAAACTGCTTAAATCAAGTAGCTGGGTCAGTTTTGAGTGACCCATATAATGTAGAAGTAGACTGTACCGTCAAAGAAACACAACTCTTGTCTCATAGACTGAAGCAATTTTCTAGTATTTGATTATCTAGAATACAAATATGCAGTAAAAATAATTTACCTGAAATAATGTAATGGTATTTTATTTTGTACAGCATAACTTAGACAGAGTTAACAAATACCTCTTTTATTTGTGTCAACAGAGGGATCCTAGTATAAGTGGGGCCCTGGAAAATAGTAACTTCATCTCTCTCTAATTTTTAGTGAAAACTTATTTAAAAAAATGAAGTGGATGATTTTAAACTCATCTGGAGTAGTGATATATAAAATATCCTGACTGATGTGACAAGTGTGGAAAGGTATTAGACCTACAACTTTAAACCAATATGAAAGAATTCTGGTGGCAAAAGATCTTTCATTGCTATATTTAGTTTGAGGTGACAGCCCCTTCAAATCCATCTTTCACACTTTCAGTCAAGTAACATATCTAAACTGTGGATCTGACCATGCCAATCTCTGCAAAACCCTTCAAAAGCCCTCTACAACCTGGCCTCTGCTTCTATGTTCAGCCTTCTCTCTCATCATTCATGATCTAAATTAGTATAGCCCTCATTCTGTTTTACCTTCTTAGCTTTGTGTAGCCACCATTCCAATGATGGGACCACACAGAGGATTAGGATCCAGGGGAAAGGGATACATTAAAATTAACCTCTTCTTCCAAAGCAGGCCTTTCTTCATGGCCCATCGTTTCCTTGCCTAAGTATTGCTTTCATGCTGTTTCTTGAAGTACTCACAGTGCTTTATGCAGATGTTGAAGGTGAAATTTACTGTCTTAACACATTTGCATCTGTCTTGCTTTGTTTCCTCTCTAGAGAGTGAGCTCCTTCAGCGAAGGACTAAGTGTTCTCTTTTGTTACCCAGTTCCTAGGAGAGGGCTTGGGTCAGCATTAGGTGCCAAATTCATAGAATGAAGAAATAACGATCACAGTGAACAAAGGGGACGATTAAGTAATTTGTAACATTGGTTCATAATATGGAAACAAATTACTTTGTTTGGGAACAGACGTCCATTTGTTTGATAGACCTCTGCACAATATAAAATTTAATCTGTTGTTTTCCTCTCTGTTGCATTTTCTCTGGATGACTGACTGTACTTAGAGCACCAACACCACTACTAACATTAGCATTCATTTCAGGCAAAATAATAATATTGTCTTATATAGGGTAGTGACGCAGAGCCTACATTTTGGAGCCAGACCAGCTGGGTTCAAATTCTGGCTCCTTTATAAATCTGAAAGCCACTTAACCTTACATTTTCCTAGGTGTGAAGAGAAGGGAATCATATCTACCTCTCTCACGGGTATGACAAAGTTTTAAATGAGATATTATATGTAAAGCACTCAGTGCACTGCCTTGCTCTGTGGAAATTTTCAATAAATCCTAGCTATTTTTAGAGTAGCATGATGCTAAAAGACTGTCAAGTTCAGTCAAGTCATCTAAATAATCTGCATCCCCTCAACCTCTCAAAGAAAATATAACACCAAAGAGAAACCTATGTCTCTCTTAGTGAGAGGAAAAATGAAAGCTTACTGAATTTTCCAAGTAACTGAGAGATTATCTCTTTACTATTTTGAGATAGTATGTATATGTCACTTTCATCTTTTTTTTAAATGGGGGCATGTTGGGGTGGAGAAGTACTCAGTTAATAATCTAAAGTTTTAGAGACAGAGAAATTCATCTTCTAAATTCCTAGTCTCCTATTGTCAAGTTGTTCAGGAGAAAGGTTGCCAGAGCAAAATACTGTGTTTCGAGCACTCGTCACTACGTTCTATGAGATGACAGCCATACAGCTCACCAGTTTCACAATATATCAATCACAGTTTGCAGCCTATGGATCCTTCCAGACTGCATAACACTGGCAGAGTCAGGTATTCCGTTTTTGAGCTAAAACAAAGCCTCTGATCAATTCTTTTTTGGAAAGAAGATCTGTAGGTTTTCTGGTAACCTCTGAAAACCTAAGGAAAGTGTGCTAAGTGGCTGTGAGCCAAATAACAAGTGCTACTAATACAGCAAAATAAGGGAGGCGAGAATTAGTGAAGGTGAGAGACCATGTAACAACACAGCAGAAATATTGTGAAGAAAACCCATACCAGGGCACTCGGCAGAGCGATGTGGGGGAACGGGGGGAGCTATTCACTTCTTTGCATGTCCAACAATAAAAAACGAGGCTCTCACTCAGGTGGGTCTTTGGGATCAAATCGAGGGAAAGCTTAATTGAAGATGTAACACCAGATTACAGACTCAAGGCTAGGGTTAATGCCCATTACATATGAATTTATCATTATTCCTAGGGTAGCAATCTATTCCCCTGTACCAGGCCTTAAAGGTGACCTACCCAGTTCCCTGTATTTAAAGGAATCTTTTGTGAGTCACCGGGGCTGATGGTTAGAAAATGAAGCTTTGGGCCGGGCGCC
>CM052665.1:11280900-11399523 GCA_028533165.1 Leontopithecus rosalia | reverse complement strand
GAGACCATCCTGGTCAACATAGTGAAACCCCGTCTCTACTAAAGATACAAAAAATTAGCTGGGCATGGTGGCGCGTGCCTGTAATCCCAGCTACTCGGGAGGCTGAGGCAGGAGAATTGCCTGAACCCAGGAGGCGGAGGTTGCGGTGAGCCGAGATCGCGCCATTGCACTCCAGCCTGGGTAACAAGAGCGAAACTCCCTCTCAAAAAAAAAAGAAAGAAAGAAAGAAAGAAAATGAAGCTTTGAGGTGCTTATAAAATGCTAGGTAATAAGTAATAAATAAGGCTTGATAAACATATGTATATATTTCTATATAATGTTAAAGTACACAGTACCTCCATTCTGCAAACTCAATTGTCCATAACTTAACTATGGAGCTGGAGAGGCTTAGATACTATTGGTATCTTTCTAAGCCAGAGTTGTATGGATAGTGAATATATTCAGGGAGTGAGAGAGGGAGGGTAGGGAGGAGGAAGGGAGGGAGGGAGGGTAAGGAGGAGGGAGGGAGGGAGGGAGGAACAGACAGATATAATTGCTGTGGTTTAAATGATGATATCCCTCTAAAATTCCCACTGAAACTTAACCACCAATGCAACAGCATTAAGAGATGTGGCCTTTGGGAGGTGATTAAAATCCTAAGAGCTCTTACATAACAAATGAAACTAACACCTTTATAAAAGGGCTCAACATTTAAAAGAACACTTTCTTGCCTCTCTGTCCATTTCTTCATGTGAGGACACAATGTCCACCCTCTCGGAAGGATGCAGAAACAAGGCACCATGAAGCAGAAAGCAGCTGTCTGTCACCAGACACTAATCCTGCTGGCACCATGATCTTTGACTTCCCAGGCTTCTAAACTATGAGAAATAAATGTCTATTATTTATAAATTACCAGTCCGTGGTATTTTCTTATAGCAGCACAAATGGACTAACACAATATTACACATTTTGTATGCATGTGAGACATATGTATGTGTATACATATAAATGTGTGTGCACACATACACACATACATCTAAGAGGAAACAATACAGACATTCACATTAGGGGCAGTTGTGCTTTTTCCACTGGGACTTATTCTAAGACGCAGGACTATTTTATTCTTTTGTTACATCAGGAAATCTGATGTATGTAACCTCCAATTTGAAATTGTTATTTGTGATGATCTCAACTTGAGGAGAGAAGCACAGTAGAGAAGTATAGGATTTTCCTGTGTATGGGATTTTTCCTTTTAAATTACCATAAGATGGTATATTTTCTGTAGGAGAGAGATAAATGGTGCATGTAGCAGGTTTTGGTTTAAAATCCATAACATATGAGGAATAATACTGTACAGATTAACATATACAGCATAAAATATTTTCTTAACTAGTATCTTTGTTTAAAATTAACTAGTGAACCAATATTAAAAATATCTCTAGTCTTCTGACTCGGTTTTATATTAGTCCATTCTCACACTGCAACAAAGAACTACCTGAGACTGGGTAATTTATAAGAAGTTTCATTGGCTCATAGTTCCACAGTCTGTACAGTCAACATGGCCTCAGGAAACTTCATGGAGGAAGGCAAAGGGGAAGCAAGCAGGTTTTTATGCTGTTAGTGCAGTACAGACAGCAAGAGAGAGCAGGGGAAAGCGCAGCATAATTTCAAACGAGATCTCATGAGAACAGCACGGGAGAAATATACCCCCATGATTCAATCACCTCCCACCAGGCCCCTCCTTCAACAATGGAAATTACAATTCAGCATGAGATTTGGGTGGGGACACACAGCCAAAGCATATCTGTTTTCTAGAAATAAATCAAAGAAAGATAAGTTATCGTTTCTGAGATAGAAGGCTCAGAGGCATGAGAACAGAGGTAGACCTTGCTTAGATGGGTAAAAAACAGAGAAAAAAACCAGAGTGGGTGTATTCCTATTGCTCCCACTCCATCTTTAGGGCCTCAGTTGGGGATACAGCCTAATTAAAGAAAAATTCAAAAGGAGTCAACACCACAGCCACTGACAATCACAAATATCTCAAAGGAAGAAATGTAGCAGCATTTCCAGAGTATCCTATCCTGAGGCCAAGGCTAAAAGAATTAGAGATAGTTAGGTTCAGTTGCTTCTTTTTTCCTTTCCAGAATATTAGTATGATCTTTTTACATTTGTAAAGGATTTTCCATATTCAGTTTGGTAAATGTGGGTGGTTAGAAACAAATGTGGTCAAGTTACATAAGGAATGTCCCCTAAAGTGACTCTTCTCAGAGGTTATGATCATCAGGAAGGGTCTGAGATGAAATCCTTACTGTGAAAGCTAAGCTGGCAGTTTTTCCAGTAGTGGGCATTTAAATCACCTGGTAAAGAGGACAAAAGACATTCTCTCAGCTGGCTTCCAGTGATTCCAGCACAGTCCAGGTCAATCTGTCTACCTTCACTTTTGCATGTTCTTCTTCAGTGGATCTCTATGTTGTATCTCCACAAGTTAAAATCCTTTGATGTAACTTTTCAAAACTACTGCCAGAGCCTCACACTCAGTGATCTGTCTCAAATGGCTGGTTTCAGGCTCTTGGGCTTCAATATGTTAAACCTCCCTAGGTAATTGTAGGAGCACTTCCCTAACTGCTAGCACAATGGCATGCTCATGGTAGGTTCTCATTAAATGCTAGCTAAACTTGGTTATCAGTGTGCTGTGAATCAAATCAGGGCCATTACTTTTAAGTCTGTGCCATTTGGAATATATGCTGTTTGTGTCTCTGAGCATTTTGACAGAGCTTCAAGCCATTTGCAACTGCTCATATTGAGAATTTTGCAGTTTTTCACAGATCAGTTTTACAGGCTTCTATGAGTCATGTTACATTCGGTAGACTTGCCTCAACAAGCTAAAAGAAAATGCCAAAAATTAGCACTCCCACTGTTCAGAAGAGTGTATTTTGTCCTCTATAACTGCCTCAATTCCAGCACTTAGCAGGAAGACATTTAAATCTTTATTGTATTTCTATCTATCAGGAAAAAAAAGAATTTACAAGTTTGACACTAAACAAACACAGATGGAAGATTTGAAGTAAGATTACACATTTTATACTGAAGTCTAATGTAGCTATCAATAAATGCAGACTGACACTTAGGACAAAATCCATCCAACTTCCCCTGTGGCTTTGGGGAGAATGTAACATATTCATTAAAGAATATCCCACAGAATTTTCAAATGTCAAAATACAATATAATTATATTGAGAAAATCCTTTAAGTTTAGTAATGGAAATTTCATAATACTGCTGAGAGAGAAAATTGCCAGTTGGTAATTATGCCTCTTTCTCCACAGGTATCACTCATTACAGAAACTAGAATAACATCATGATAATGAGAGTCCTAAACAAGAAAGCAGGGAAAACACATGTACACGTATCAGATGATCTACATTATAAACAAGAAATAGTTTGTTCTCTATTGCTATGATTTTTGTTTGTATACAAATCTATTTTCATATATTTTACATATATTTGTATACAAATCTATTTATATACAAACAATATAAGAAAGGTAGAAAGGCCACTGATTTAAACTTTTTTACTGAAGAAAATGTATTTTAGATAGCTTCTTATTAATACCCAGCAGCAGCCCCATTCGGGTTTGCTTGCTTTGTTGTAGGAAATCCAAGTTCAACCTCCTGGCCGTTCACGGATGATGAACTCAGCACATACCACAATCTGACCTTTTCTTCTCTTCCTCCAAAATCCTCTTGCTATGTTCATTCAAATTTCTGTTCCAAAACAAGAGAACTTTCTGATATCTTTGAAAACCTTATAAAATTCTCTCTTCACATCCTAGCCTTAAGAATCACCTGGGAATCATTTTAAAATTCTTCCTTTTCAATGCCCGGGCCATAGACAAGACCAATTAAATCACAATTTCTAGAGATTTGTCATAGACATCAGTGGGTTTTGAAACTCCCCAGGTGATACCATTGTACAACAATTTTGAGAACCGATTGTCTATTGGTTCTTTAATATAGTCGTTTTTGCTAGTACTTTCAAAATCCTTCCTTCTTTTTGACAGATGCCTGACAAAACCCCAATCCTTGATCAAAACGAGGAAAAAAGGCACACAACCAAGAGGCTGGTTCAATTTGTATTCCTGATTACAAATATCAAATGAGCACACAATACTACCTGATCATCCTACTATCGTTCTCTTTTATTTCCACTCCTGAAGACGTCTATTTCATACCACCTATTCTTTTTTCAAACATCTCTTACACCTTCCTCCTTTTGCTCTCAAATGATAACCTCACTGAGAATATAAAACTTATCAAACATGAACTTTGTCATCTTCACAAAACCCCACTTACAATCAACCTGCACTTGTATTCATTTTTGTCTTTTTTTCTGGGGAGAAGGAGGGCCTCTGTATAAACATTTATCTTTCCACTTGTGCTTTGGAACTGCAGTTCTCCTTCAGGCAGCCCCTTTCCCTTCTCCATTGATCTTGTTCTCACCGTGGAATCATCCCCTTTGAATAGGGCTTTTCTGAACACAAACATGTCCTTATATTTCATAAGAAAACAAACCTCTCTTGATCCTCTATCACTCCAACTGCTACCTTATTTATCTGCTGCCTTTATTAGATAAACACCTCAAAAGAGCTGTTTGCAAAAGCATTACTTGACTTTTACTTTTAAACCCACTCCATTCTGGCTCTCATGCTCATGATCCTCTCAAATCATTCTTGTGTAGTTCACCACTGGCAACTTCTTTGTCCTCATTTCATTCAACTGCTTAGCATCATTCAACATGGATGGCCATCTCCTTCTTTTTCAAATACTGTGTTTTGGTTTTCATGCTAAACCCTCAGGATATCTCTTCTTTTTTCCTTACCATTCCCTCTTAGTCTCCTTTTATGCCTTCACTTTGCTGAGGTATCAGCATTGCTCTGGGATCTACCCTGGACTTTCTTTTCTTCCTGGTTCATGGTTCTCAATTCCAGGAGCTGACCTCATTAGTATCACGGCTCTAGCAAAATTCACAACTTGAGAAGTAACAATTCTATTTATCCAGCTTTGATATCTTCTGAGTTCAAACTGTCTGCCACTTCAATTGAGTATTTCAAAGAAACATGAAGATAATACGCCTAAAACTAAACTCCTCAATTTCACTTCTAACCTGGCTCTACCTTATTTGTCTCATACAAAGTGGTACTAACATGTAATAGCAGCTTAAGCCAAAAACCTGACGCCATTCTTTGATTCCTCTCTATGTCTTACAGCCAAAGACTATTGCTAAGACTTGTTGAATAAGTCTACCTCCAGAATTGTCTTGACTCTTTGGGCCTCTGTCTCCGCCACTATCATTGTCATTCTTTTGACTACTTAGACAACCCCCTGAGTGGCATCCCTGCTTTAATTCCTGCCCCACTCAATCCTTAAAAAGCACCAAAGTTATATCTGCCAAACAGGTTGCACCCTCATATGACTCCCTTTTAAATGCATCTGAATTTGTAATGCAAAGTCCACCTCTTTACCAAGGCCCAAAATGACCTTTATGATCTAAATCCTGCCTGCCTTTTCTATTTCTTGAGCACTAAGCAGTGACACTAGTCTCCTTTCATTTCTTTGAATTCCCCGGGCTTTTTCCCACCTCTGGGTCTTTGAGCATTCTGTAACCTAAGGGAGAGAGTGCTTTTCTGTGCTCTTTACAAAATATGTTTCAAATATTTAAAGATCTAGCTTACAACCATCTTTGTATTCTCTTTTTTTCCTCCATTCTCCACAGATGGAGTCTTGCTCCTTCTCAAAAAAATGCAGTGACATGATCTCAGATCATGGCAACCTCCACCTCCCAGGTTCAAGGGATTCTCCTGCCTCAACCTCCTGAGTAGCTGGGACTACAGGTGCATGCAAGTATGTATCGTTGTGTATATATACATATATAAATGGAGAGATAACATTTATACACAGATTGTGAGCTATCTAGGTGGAACTATTTACTATGAAAAATGCCATAAACATTCCAGCTGCCGCCCCCCCATATATGTACTCACGTTTTAAAGATATTTAAAAAATACTGAAGTAATTGCATGTGACCAATATTAGAAAGGAGCTACACTTAACATGTCACCTCAATTCACTAGTGGCATAACCATTTTATGGAACATTTATAATTATATGAGAAAAATTTAAATTTTCCCAAATTTCCAAATTACATTTGAAAACAAATTTTTTAATGTTTTGAGTATAGTTATTACTGACATTAGAACAAAGAAGAATAAACAATAGGGGACTTTAAAAACAACTAATTTAAATGTAGGACATTAGGAATTAAATTTTACTTTGGTTTTATCAATAAGATAAAAAATGCTATAGGACATGTAAACTGTGAAATAATGCCATTTAAAAATATCTCTCTTATAGCAGTAATCCATAGCAATATGTAAAGGCCAACTATTGTTTTTTACCTTGTTGTTCTGCCATTTGCATGACATGGTAGTCCACCGATGAGTAGGAGGAAAAGTGGCAAGGGGCAGAGATGTTCATGCCATTGCCATTTAAGAGCATGACCTGTGAGTTGCACATACAGTACTACCATTAACATCCTACTGGCCATAACTGCTGGTCTCATGACCTCATTAGGCTTTAAGAGAACCGGGAGAATGTGCTTGTTATTTTGGCTATCCATATGCCCAGTTAAAATTTGAAGGAAAAGTGTTAATGGAGAAAAGTAGTAGTCATGACCACAGCTATGAGAGAGTAGGCTGGAGTATCTATCACACAAACCACATTAGTAAACATTTAACTTAAAAATTGTTTCCAACATTCAATTCTAATAAAGAAAATAATTGCCACTTTGCTTACTTATTTTATTATATTAATTTTTTTTTTAATTTCAAGATGGAGTTTCACTCTTGTTGCCCAGGCTGGAGTGTAACAGTATGAGCTCAGCTCACTGCAACTTCCACTTCCTAGGTTCAAGCGATTCTCCTGCCTCAGCCACCCCAGTAGCTGGAATTATAGGTGCCTGCCACCACCCAGCTAATTTTGTGTATTTTAAATAGAGACAGGATTTAACTTGCTAGGCTGGTCTTGAACTCCTGACCTCAGGTAATTCAACCACCTCGGCCTCTCAAAGTGCTGGGATTACAGATGTGAGCCACCATGCTGAGCCTGCTTACTTATTTCTATAAAGCCAAAGACAATATTAATTTTCAGACTAAAATATACTGAGTCACTCAGTGTTTCTTTTACAGTGATAACCTAATTAACCTAAGAAACAGAATGTTAAATTAGAAAAAAAAATTCTTAAAAAATGCAATTGACATATTTTACAGAAATGTATGTGATTAATAATTTGTACCATTTGTTCAAAGTTTGCTGATTGCCAAGACAGATTCAGAACTCATAACTGATCTAATGGATCCCAGGATATGATTGTTGTACTAAAATTACAGATGTTCTTTCCATAAGTATGAGTGAGATACTATGAATCTCCAAGCACGAAAGATATTCCGAAAGTTTAACAGGCAAAAAATGAAGGCTGATGGATTTCATACAAAGTAAAGTTACATAAGGTTACCACATGTGTTTTCAAAAAGTGTCTGACCTTTATGATTTAACTCCTGCCTACTTTTTACTTCCTATGTATCAGGAAATGAAAAGGAGATTGGTGTAACTGTACCTTAGTACTCAAGAACTAGGAGGCAGAGATATTGCGTAGGACAGGTAGGTAAGAGTTGGATCATAAAGGTTATTATATGCCTTCATAAAGGTTGGGTATTGCATTATAAGGTCATTGATCATGTTGACTTAGTATGCCTTTAAAAGTCTGAAGTGAGAATTGGAATACCACTAGTTCTTAATTCTCTTAATTCAGTTAGAATAAAAGAAGTTATGGGTTTCTAAAGAGCCTAAAAAAAAACATAAAGAAAATTATATTTGTAAACGTGTCTATATTTGCTGGAAAATGGAAAGTAATTCCATTTTTATTTTGCCGAGTGCCCTTTATAAAAGATAAAGATAAGATGATTGCTTTTAATGGTAGGAATTAGGCATTTAAATTCAAGACAGTATACACTCAGGATCTAAAGTCTTCTTTAACAGGAAAAGCAACATATTACTCTGAAACAAACAAAAAAATGGAGGAAAAAAGGAGGTAAATTAAAGGTAGAAGGATGGGAAAAGAGACAGAATACTAAGAGTCTGACTTCCTGTATCATTTCCTATAGTGTTATCTGAACACACAGCTCCTCATATACCTTTTTACTTATTTCTTCCTTTTATTACTTTTCTCCATTGACGAGAGAAAAGAAGAGACATAAAAATAATGAGTTTGATTTAAATAAATTAATAAACAAGCAAACAAAAAAAAGCAATGTGTTCAGTTGATTCCAGATTTCTTCTGCCATTTCAACTTCTGTGTTAACATCTGATGTCATGGGGAATATGCTTTATGATGACAACAAGGGTTTTCAGGCATCTGGAGCACTGAGCTACATTACAGTAGTGAAATGTTGCTGGTTTTGTTGATTTAACTCTGCTGGTTCAGTATTTTTTTAAATGAGAAATGTGAATCATTTATGTTTTGAGGTATGCCTGGGGAGTTATACAAAATGCATTAAAATTTCAAACCGAGTGAAGTTGTACTCATTTAAAAAGTGCTCTTCTATAATACTATAATCCCCATGAGGAAGAAGAAAATGACAACTGAGAAAGTAAAGCTTCTGTTCCAAGAATAATTCTTGCTTTAGTTCAAAGGTATTCTGAACAAGTCGAATATGAACACCATAGTACTGAAAGTGATTCGGGTCACTCTACGTTTGACTCTTTACCTATACATTATGAAACTAAAGAAGAAGTCAAACCAGGGTGGAAAACAAGACAACTTTCTTAAAAAACAATACTGACAGTAAGTTACCAATAACAAAGACTGCAGTACCCATAAAGAAACAGAAAAATTATTTTTTAAAAATTTCATAAAGTTATCAGATTAAAGACTTGATTACTTGAGAACTGACATGTTTAGGCTTTGTGTCTCCACCCAAATCTCATCTTGAACTGTAATTCCTGTAATCCCCACATGTCAAGGGAGAAATCAGGGGGAGGTAACAGAATCATGGGGGCAGTTTCCACCATGCTGTTCTTGTCATAGTGAATTCTCACAAGATCTCATGGTTTTATAAGGGGTTCTTTTTTTTTTTTTTGAGACGGAGTTTCGCTCTTGTTACCCAGGCTGGAGTGCAATGGCGCAGTCTCAGCTCACCGCAACCTCCACCTCCTGGGTTCAGGCAATTCTCCTGACTCAGCCTCCCAAGTAGCTAGGATTACAGACATGTGCCACCATGCCCAGCTAATTTTTTGTATTTTTAGTAGAGACGGAGTTTTACCATGTTGACCAGGATGGTCCCGATCTCTTGACCTCGTGATCCACCCGCCTCAGCCTCCCAAAGTGCTGGGATTACAGGCTTAAGCCACCGCGCCCGGCCCTATAAGGGGTTCTTTCCCCTTCACTCGGCAAGTCTCTTTCCTGCTGCCTTGTAAAGGCACCTTGCTTCCCCGTCATCATCTGCCTTGATTTTAAGTTTCCTGAGGCCTCCTCAGCTTTTAAATCTCTTTTCTTTATAAATTACCCAGTGTCAGGCAGTTCTTTATAGCAGTATAAAATTGGCGTAATATAAGAATAAAGAAAATATGTGGATCTAGCCGTCCAGTATAACTTTCTCCTTATTGATGCCCAATGTAGTATAAAGTTATAAAGATCTTTCTGAGAAGTCAGAAAATGTTTCACAAAATGCTGCTTGTGACTCAACGACATTTTTATGCAGATTATTTTTTAAATTCACATTTAAAAAGCAATTAGGCATTATTTCATTTTCAAATTTATAATTAATTTTTAAATTTTGCTTAATTAGCAGATTGTATCCTACCTTGCCTGCCAATATTTTAAATCAGCAAGATATGTTCTTAATGCTTATATTTTAATTTATGCTTTACTTGATATTTTTAAAATGTCCATTTATGTTTATAGATTTAAAATGAATTAAATATTTGGTTTATTCTCTTGTTTCTTTATAATTCTATGTAGCATTTCATAAGAAAAGCCTTTAATGCCATTATTTTTGTATTATATGGAATTAATATTGCAGCATCAGGGCTGGTGTTTTTTTTCCTAGTGTGATCACTGGACGTAGTAGGCAATTTTCCTCCCCAACAAAGCATATTCGTAGCAACATTCCCGAGGTCACATGATAAGGCCATATGACTAATCCCTCTGTCTCAGCTGACTGAATTAGAAAACGATAGCATTCCATGATAACCAGATAAGCACCAGAAAGCTGGGCAAAATACATTCATTGAGGTCATCCTACACATAAAGTTGATTCTTTAATATTTATTTTTAAACATGAAACATAGTCAATGATTATTAAAAAGTAGCAAAGATAAATTCATATAGATTCTCAATAATCCCATTTTATTTTTTAAACTAGTCTTTTAGTTATATTATAAATAGAGAAAAAACAAACCATAACATGATCATTGATCATTGATACTAGTTCTTTCTAATTGAAGAGTTCACAATATTTTAAAGTGACTGAAAATCATCTTTTTATTAAACTTGCCAATTAGAATTGCATGGAAATTGTTTTCTTTAGGCCCCAGTTATTATTATTTATTAAAAGTATAATTATTATTATTTATTCAAAGTATAATCATCTTAACTGGCCGTAATCTCAAATTATCACACAAATGCTTCAAGCCTACTCTTACTTAGAGTAGGCTTTTACTGATCTCATACATAACTTTCTTGTGACTTCTTTTTCCAAGTTGGTCTGGCTAAAGCATCTCATATATTCTACCAACAATCTCCAAAACAAGTTTCCTACATATTTGCACAACATTCTCTGCTCACCTCTATCACTGACCCTAGTGCATGCATTAGTATAAAGCTATTTGTCTATTACTTGCCTGTATTTTGGGTTTTGAGGCCTTGAGGACAAGAATTATTTTTCAGCTCTGATTATATACCACTTAGTAATACCTGGTATATAGTAGATACATATAAATGTCTTAAGCTTGAATAAATTATATAAACTGTGTTAAAACACATATTAGAGTGTGTTAGGAATATATTAAATTTATATACCTCAAATTCACTAACTTTTCAGTTTGCCTTAAGTCAATTTGCCTTCTCTGTCTCTGTCTCTGTCTGTCTGTCTCTCTCTCTCTCTTTCTGTCTCTCTCTGTGTTTGTGTGTGTGTGTGTGTGTGTGTGTGTGTGTATGTAGAAATTCTATGCACAAGTAGCATAAAAACAGTAAATTTCATTGGAGGCTCTATCTGATGCATACCTACACACACAAAGGAAATATAGTCAATTTGTAATAAATGGTAACTGATCAATATGATATTGGCTTATCTCAAAGATGAAAAGAAATTGAGGCAACTCTCAGACTTCCTCATACATGAAAGCTAAGGTTGTTTTAGCAGCAATATTCAGTAGACATCATTATGACTGAAAAGCTAAGAAGGTAAATTGGTGAGACTTACTGAAAAAATGGCTTAATTTATTACATAATATAAATTAGTAAAAGAACATTATTTTTAATAAGTCATTACATTTACTGATTTTTTAACATAGAAATGAAATAAAGAATCTTTTATTTTAAACAATGTACTACCAGACAAGATTCTAAAAAACACTCTTAAATAGTATTAGAACATCAGCATTCAGGTATCATATAGTTAATGGGAAAACTGATAATATTAAAAAAGAGTAATAGTAAATTTAAATAGTTAACTAGAAGCTATATGCCTGCCAATTCTGTGTTTAAGTATAAAAGTATAAGTTTAAGTGTTTAAATATAAAAGAATTAAGTCACTGTGCCCTCAAAACAATCTTATGTAGTAGGCACCCACTTTATCATTGAACCAGTGAAGGCACAGATGATGCATCTTACTCAGGTCACACCACTAAAAAGGGAAAATCATAGATTCCAACCCAGTAGAGTATTCTTAACTACTATACTCTACCTTGTCTCTAAAATTTTCATAAACCATATATTTGTGTCTAATGAATCTAGACACTGATTTAAGAATAATTCTCATTCTAATTTTCTCAAATTGGAAATTAGAAGAAGAAAGGCAACTGACCAGCTGCCAACATTTTCTGGTTGTGCAAACTGAGGCACGTATCTATATGTCTCCAAGTTGAAGTTTTAGCAAAACGGACTTGGAATGTCTACTACCTAGCATACCTTTTTACACCTTTAACTTTTGGCTCCAGGTTTCTTTTGAACTAATATCTAGTATAAAAAATGAAAAAGAAATAGAATGTTCAGTTAGATAATAGATCTGAAGTGTTTTAGAAAGTATAAAATGCTATGTCCATGTTAATTAGTTTTATTAACTAAAAATACAAAAATAATTTAGCCATTGCTAATCTCTCTTCTATATTCAGTAATTTCACAGGAGTATACAATATAAGAACCAGAAATACAAATATATTTATTCATAAAACCAATCAAAATAACCTGCAAATCAGAAATGCATAGTAAATATTTCACAGCTATAACCAGAGTGAAAGAATTTGTTTTAATTCAAAATCAGAATATATAGTACAAAAACAAAAGAAAACAAATCAGCCAAACTGGTATTATGAAAAAAACCATGTTAATCTTAATGATTTTTGATAAACAGAACATATATCTGAATGCCTGAAAAATAAATTTACATAAATGTGTTTTTATAAAAATATGTGTTATGCAAATTGAGAGTTGTTTTATTTCTTTTAAATCACTGTTTCTGTTCTGGGGAGAAATAAAATATAAAATTCCAGGAAGTTAACAAGTTTAAAATTGCCTAAACATGAGTAAACAATCAAGTTACTTCTTAGTTTTGATAAAAATTCTTAAATTGCTCTTTTTAAATATTAATTTCTTATATGCCATTTGAAAAAAATACCTTGCTTATAACTAAAGCTGGTGATTACAGCTAATGAACTAATGCTAAAACAGTATTACAAGGCAATACTCCATACACACACACACACACACACACACACACGATTATATATGTATACATATATACACATACAAATGCATGCACATGCAGAGTCATGTGATGGAGTATAATGTTTCAGTCAACAGTGGATCACATATATTAAGTGTGTGTGTGTGTGTGTGTGTGTGATATCCTTTTAAGAAAACTGTAAGAGCCTTGTGATGTGCTAGATAGTTTGCTAATTCCCAGATAAAACACAAATAACCACTGTTTCCTGGATACTAAATTTATTAAGAAAGTTGTGTATTTAATAGTTTTTCAAGTATAATTTTGTTAAATACCATGAGAGGTAAGTAGATACTGCATAAACATGTATTGTAGGGCAAATTAACCTGGTTTGAGGCTTTAGGTAAGATTTCCTTCAGGAAATGACCCTTGAAAATAAAGGATTTGGTCAGGTATGGGAGGAAGTGTTAGAGTGGGATGATTCCAGGCAGAGGATCAGCAAAAGGTACAGAGTGCAGAGTAGAAGGAGGTTAGTGCATTCAGTGAATCAAAAGACCGCTTGCTTAGCTGCAGCAGTGCCATCAAGGGGGAGACCCGTGAGAGAGATTCTGTGAGGCTCACAGGTCAGCTGGAGAGCTTAAGGGTCATTGAAGGTTTTTTAAGCAGGACCATGACCTGCTTAAAAAAAGTGGTCAGAAATGGAAAAACAATATTTAAAATCATGACAGCTCATGAGGAAATATTAAATTTCACCAAATAACACCAGTAATCAGAAATTATAGATCCATTAGAAGATTATTGACTTCAATGTTGGTAGAGAAACACTGTATTTAGGTAAGATACAAAGAAAAAAATTTGAAGTTGCTATATTGGACTTTAAATATTAGAAGGCATTTGTTTCAAGGACAAAATATTAAAACTACAAAAAATTTCTGTCTTATACCAAAGTATAATCTCAAAATCATACTTGATGTAAAAAATAAGGTCAATTTACAGACATAGAAAGATAGGGTAGAAATAACTATATTTGTTTATTTTATTACTATTGAAAGTTCCATAAGAAGCGTGTCTAAAACTGAATAGATGCTCAGCCTACCTTTGTTTGAATAGATATTGTTAAAGTGATATTAATATAGATATTTCTGAACGTTTATGAAGTTTCTGGAGATTCATCAATGTTCTACCTCTGCAGAACATGCTTTACCCTAGGTAAGACACTACCCAAAAATCAATAGGTCACATTATAAAATATCATTAAGCCTTTCTTCATCGAAAAGTTATCAATTTTACATTAGCCTTGACCATTAAGTCTCTGTCAGATAACTTGGTTTTACTCTGAGGCTTGCTTGGAGGCTCTGCTGTGCACCACAGGCCAGATTTGATATCGTCAACAAAGGACAGCAGCAGGAAAAAGGAATATATTAGGCATTTCCTGATGAACAGGTTGTAGCAGAGGCATCTGAGTTGATGTCACTGATACAACTTCCAGACTAGAGTGATAGACTGAGTCAGGATTTCTGTATTTTCATAGGCAGTGGGCTATGAGGATTAATGACATAAGACTGTCTGCATGAATTAGATGTCCATTTTATTTTGGTTCTTTGAAAAATGGTTTTAGTTTTCAGCTATATAAGGAATTCCTTCTATTGATTATAGTAATTTTGTACCTTTGTAAATTAAATAAAGCATTTAAAATATCTCAGGAGGCCTTCAGATTACTTACTTCACATAGTGACATGGTTATTTGCATAGGTTCATAGATTCTACTTACTCATCATGATATAGTTAAACAAACTGGTTGTATAACCAAGGCCTTACTGAGGTGGCCATACCGGAGAATGATGCATATTGAGTCAGATAGAACCACTGTTTTTAAGGAACTAAGGCTGACTTTACTTATGGAATCAATCATTACAAAGTCAACCCAGGAGAACTGACCTGATACCTGGCTGACATGGTGCAGTCTCACAAGTCAGGCAGTTCATTTCCTGCCAGGCTAGGGACGTTAACAAATTTCTGTGAAATAGAAGATATACCCAAAGGTACAGGTACGGCAGGTGAAATCTGTATATGCTTTCTTGGGATTGGCTTCCTTACCTCCAGTTAGTAAACAATAAAGCCTTTTAAAAGTTCAATCTGAGATGTCTTACAAAAATTTCCAAGTAGAAATGAATTAACTCAAAGATCTAGGGCTTTTTTAAAATTAGAGATAGGGTCTTGCTTTGTCACTCTAGCTGGAATGTAGTGGCATGATCATAGTTTACTATAACCTCAAACTCCTGGGCTTAAACTATCCCTCTGCCTCAGCCTCGTGATTAGCTAGGACTACAGGCAGGTACTACCACATCCAGCTCATTTTTTTTTCTTTTTTGGTAGAGATGGAATCTTTCCATGTTGTCCAGGCTGATCTCTAACTCTTTCCATGTTGCTGGCTCCCACCTCAGCCTCCCAAAGCACTGGGATTACAGGTGTGAGAAACCACCTGGCCTGAGTCTTTTATTATAGTAAAATAAATCAGCCTTTTGTATGTATTCCCCAGAATTTGTGACTTTCTCTAGCATAAAAGCTGTTAAAATTTCCTAAAACTCGAATTTTTCAGTGTCTGATGTTCATCAAACAGAACAAACAATTTTTATATTTTATCATTCCTTTCAGACAAAAGTGACCTTTTGGTATTCATATTTTTCTATTTCAAAAAATTACTATTTTGTCTATCATAATTTCTCTGAACAAAAGTTTACACATTTATAACACAGGTATACTGGTATAAAATTATCTCAAAGAAGACCAATAATGCTCAAAAGTTATCTCAAAGAAGACCAAAAATGACCAATAACATATTACTATGTTATAATATGATAATTATATCTTTCTTAGATTTAACGTACAAATACGATAATAATAAAATAAGCTCAGAATAATTAAATTTGGAATAATAATTCTGGATGTTAAAAACAGGTAAGCCCACTTTACAGCAATATTAAACTAAATATCAGCTTTTAGACTATACTTCTGTATCACGTATTAATATAACAATAATCTTACAGTAATTTAATTTTATTTTTGCAATTTAAGCATGACATTATATTAAACAATTATAATTTTTATATTCTAAATCTGAAAAGCCAAATCAAAATATTCTACATGATTTATGTCATTATAAGTTAACATTAAACACACAGATTGGATATGCGTTTAACTCACACTTACCCATGAAATTGAGATAGCCTTCTCCACCAAGCCCATGAGTAATAAGTCGAATCATTTTATGAAGCTGTATTCCACGATCGATAACTGGAGTGAAAGGAGTCAGGACACTCATGTTTGTATACATTTCTGCATCCATCAACCAAAATGCCAGAGTCTTATCCCCAACCAATGCCTATAGAAATGAAAGTAACAGAGATAAATGAAAAAAAAGAGAAGTGCTACATAGTCGTGATTTACAACAGAACAACACATGTTTGCACATGAGAGGAAACACTGTAGAAGAGGTGTGTAGATCAGTATTAATTTCAGGTATTTTCCACTGGTTATTTTCTAAGCTGAAAGCAAGCTGGTAAAATATGTTAGAAATCAACACATTTGTTTTCAGGAGTAATTTTTAAGAGTGGTTGGTGAAAAATTCATGATAAGGTACCTGCAAATTTGTTACATCTGAGCTGACACTTCACATTTTCTGAAACATTTGTTATTTCAGAAAATGTGGAGAATATTACATTAGAATTTTATAATAGTTTGTATATAATGATTTCATTTGCTTTGAAAAAAGTTTCTGAAAAATCATTTATAGTTTTATATATATATATATATATACACACATATATACAAGTAATATATATATATAAATATATTACAATAATACCTTCCTGCCCTCAGCAAAGAAAATAGTTGAGAACTTTTATTTAAGTGTAAATTTGCTTTCTCTGCATTTTCCATTTAATCTAGTTTATTTTACCTGAAAATATAATAATTAATACCTGGGTCAGGTAACTCAGAAATGCCCTGGATAACAGAAGAGAGACCTCCTAAAAATCTGATTTATTTACAGTTAAAACCATCTAACTAATGAAGTATTCCTCATGGACAAAATAGTAACATAGAATGAAATGTATAATAGAAATTAACCCATAATCTCAGTACCCTATTATAATTATTTTCATTTCCTAGAAAAACTTTTGCTTAAAATCTTTTCTATCTTTAACCTACTTTAATTAAAATGACTTTTCTTTAAAAATTGTTATAAGATTTATATGACTGCTTCTTAACTCACCTTCTCTGCTTGTTTTTAATTCTTTAATTATATTTTTAGCTATAATTATTTATTTCTATGTCTGATTCCATTATAAAATTATTTTAATATCTTTTTATGAGGTTCATAGATAAAGCTTATTCTCATATCAGGCTGCCCTCCTAAAAATCCTGTTGAGATACTGGTAAAATTAAGTTAATTTTACAAATGTAATTGTTAAGAATTTGTTTAAAAAGTTTAAAATAACATCCATAAACATTTTACTATAAAGTATATATTTTTATTTATTCGCTTTACATGTATTTATATAAATTTATATATTTTTATCAGGCTTAAGAATCAAAGCACATTTGTTTTCAGAAAGAACTAGTCAACCTGCATTATTTCTGCTATCCTGACAATTCTTGAAAATATGAGCAGAATTACTTGAATTCTTAAAGTATGAAATAATTCTTGGTAAATATGTTTTTTACAGATGAGGTAAAAGAAATCTGTTTCATCTTCAATTTGTTCATGCCACTCATTCGTTTACTCTTTCATTCACACAAAATAAACACAAGCTGAGAATTCATTTGTGAATTTGCAGCAATTGAAATGTGCAACTTCAATGAGTTTGCAATAGAAAGCTATAATTTATGCATATATTTTAATTTTCAAATGGTTATGTATTTGGTGAAAGTTTACCCCTTCAACACCCCAACCATTCACCGATTAAGCTAATACTATTCTTTTCTAGACTGGGTTCTGCTTTTTTTGATAGATATTTATCTTATCTGCTCTATGGACAAGGATAATATAAATTTAAGTTAAGAAAGCACAGCCCCAATTTGGAAGACGCAAAAATTAACATACGTTTACTTCAGAGGTCACCAAGTTTCTCTACATGTGGGCCACTTTCTCTGTCTCAACTACTCAAATGCTTCATTTTGGCACAAAGGAGAATACATAAATGAATGAGCACGGCTGTGTTTCAAGTAACTATATTTACCAAAACAGGCAGCAGATAGGATTTGGCCCTCAGCCTTGGTTAACCAAGCCCCACTCTACTTACACTTTCTTAACAATGAGAGGAGACACCTGAAAAAAATCATGTTTACATTAAATGGCCAATGACTGCAAAAATGATAGAGAAACATTTAGTTTCAATTTTTAATAAAAATACTTTAATTTAGAAAATTTAATTGTCTCCATTTTAATCTACAGAAAGTAAATTTTATGTTGATGTGTAAAATGATTAGTATCACTTTAAATAAGTGACCTTTTTTCTCCATTTTAAAAATATTTATTAAGTGATTACTAGAATCAGTCACAGTGCTAAAGGCTGTAAATAGAAAGACAATGAAAAAAAAATTCTATCCCTAAAACATAATGGAGGACGCGACAACTATTTTTTCACTACATGATCAAGGAGGGCTTCATATAGAATGTGATGTCAGATCCAGGCAATTAGGTCTGAGTAGGAACTTCCCAGATACAGATGCATGCGGAAAAGCACAAGATTGGAAAAAGCTGACCTATTTGGAATGGGTGGGGGTTTGAAAGTATTGAAGCACAGGAGGCTCGGAGAATTGGGCAGAGAATGAAGCTGAAAACTTTGGCTTGGGCCAAATTATGAGTGACTTTGAATTACAGGCTTCAACCAATAGATCTCCGTCGACGAGATGAGCTTTCCTCTTTGGAAAATATCTCAGAGTGTATTCGAGAAGACAAAGGCTGGAAGAAACAGGGGTCAGGGTGATCACTTAGCAGGAGATTTCAGTGATTGAGGGGAAAAATGAAGAACGCTTGTCAAAGCATAAAAGAATACCCCTACAAGGAAACCTAAGATGGAAACTAAAATAACTCTGGATCAGTACCAGTATTCTTCATTATGACAAGGGAAAGAAAACATATAACACTTGCAACTGCAATGCGTAATCTATTATAGTTTGGCAGGACAAACATATTACTGCATTTTGAAACTGGAGTTTCTACATCTACAAATTTAACATTTTTTCTAATATCAGTAGTTTTCCTGTAAAGATACATATTTACACACACACACACACACACACTACTAAGTATAGAAGTTTATATTTTGATATGCTTATATTTAAATATGTTATTAAGGGAAGTGAAAAAGAAAGAGAGAGAGAGAGAAATGAATTTATACACATATTCATTTACCTGATCATGGCTCTCTGCATAAGCAATGCACTTTTCAAGGTAACGCCTGTTCGTGAGAGTGTATACTATATTGCCCATATTCCAATCTTCGTCTTTAAACTCTTTAAGTAGCTAGACACAAGACAGAAAAATTAGCTTCTGAGTAAACTATTACTTTTTAAATTTTAAATCCCACTCTGAAGTATGCATTATTTCGGTGCAAACTATCTGATACGCAGATACTAGCCCACCCGTATAGCAAAGTTATCACTGTTTAAACGTTTAATGCAATCACAGCTTTTATACAGAATGTCCAAGTGACAGTGGTGGGGAGAGAGAGAGACACACACACACACACACACACACACAGAGAGAGAGAGAGAGAGAGAGTGTGTAGTATGTATTTGCTTTTGTGCAGACAGTTTAATCATTATATTTTAGGATCTTTGCAGCTTTTTTTCTGTAATAACTGCTACCTCTTGATAGATGACCACAGTAATGTGTTATTGTACAGTATGTCTTTTTTTTTTTAAATTACATTTTAGGTTTTGGGGTACATGTGAAGAACATGCAAGAGTGTTGCATAGGTACACACGTGGCAGTGTGATTTGCTGCCTTCCTCCCCTTCACCTATATCTGGCATTTCTCCCCATGCGATCTCTCCCCAACTCCCCCTCCCCCAATGTCCCTCCCTATTTACCCCCAACAGACCCCAGTGTGTGATGCTCCCCTCCCTGTGCCCATGTGTTCTCACTGTTCATCACCCGCCTATGAATGAGAACATGCGGTGTTTGATTTTCTGTTCTTGTGTTAGTATGTCTTTCTATAACTTGCACATGGTAGAGGTACACTTGTTACATATTTTTTGTTTACATGAAGAAAAATTTGTAAAAAGTTTTGTTTCATTTTTAAAAAATGATAAAATAACAATTATTTCAAATTTTAAAGCTAATTAACAACAAATAATTACCCTCTTAACAGACCACACATTTTGTGTCTGCATTTCAATTTCCATTCAGCCTTCAGTCTGGCTCTGTCCCTGTAACACTAAACTTTCATGCAACTGAACTTGCCGAGGTTAAGCTTGTAGTCCCAGCTTAAGTTAGTAATTGCTCTTTCTTAAGTAAATACTTGCTATACATGTTGACATTGCTGATCCTATGTCCTCCTCATGAACTTCTTCCTTTATTAGTCTATGACTGAAACTCTTGTTTTATATTGTTTTGATTTTTCCCATTACTCCTGACATAGTATGAATTATCCTCCTCTGTTTGTCCTATAAAGGCTGATGTTCCTCAGAATGATGTCCTAAATTTAGTCTCCCTCTTTAATTCACACAGTCTCATACAACTCTGAGAACATAAGCAGTTCTCATAATGGCAGTACGAATCATCAGGCAGAAGAGCAACCATCCATAGATGGGCACAGCCTAATCCACGATTATCTTTCTAAAAAGCAGGCATGAGTGTTGAAATAAGAGAGAGATTTGAAGACGTAATACTGCAGTTTGAAGACAGAAGAGGGAGACATGAGGCAAGGAATATAGGCAGCTTTTAGAAGTGAGAAAAGGCAAGGAAATGGCTTCTCCCTTAGAGTCCCCAGAAGAAATGCAGCCCTGTCAGTACCTTGATTTTAGCCCAGTAAAACCCATTTCGTTTTTTGTAACATACAGAACCATTGTGAATTTGTGCTGTTTATGCCACTAAGTTTGTGGTAAATAGGCATAGGAACAATAGGAAACTAATATCTAGACCTACCCAAATGTGCCAGACTTTTGACAAAAGGGCCAAAGCAATTCAATGGAAGGAGGGCAGACGTTTCAACAAATGATGGAGCTGAAAGAATTGAATATCCATAGGTAAAAAGAGAAAGATGAAGAACCTTGAGCTAATATATTCCACAAAAATTAACTCAAAATGGATCATGGACTTAAATATAAAGAATGAAAACAAGGGAAAAATGATAAATTGGCCTTCATCAAAATTTAAAAAAACATTGCTCTGTGAAAGCCAATGTGAAGAAGATGAAAGAACAAGCTTCAGACTAGGAGAAAATATCTGATTATGATATATCTGGCAAAGGAGTTGAATCTAAAATATATAGAGAATCTCAAGACTCCACAGAAAATAAACAATGTAATCAGGAAATGGTTAAAAGACACGAACAGATATCTCACTAAAGAGGACATGAAGGAGGCAAATAGGCACATGCTTGGTATCCAGCCAGCATTATAAACCATTTGAAAAATAATATAAATTAAAACCACAATGAGATATAACTACATGCTGATTATAACAGCAAAAATAAAAAAATAGTGACAACACCAAATGGGGGAAGGATGTACAGTAGCAAGTCTTTCAAACATCACCAGTAGGAGCATAAAATGTGACAGCTACTTTGGAAAACAGTTTAGCAATTTCTTAAAAAAATAAACAGGGAATTACTATATGGTTCAGTAAATGTAGTGTTTGAGCACTTATTTCATAATTATGAAACTTTTGTTGATAAAAAACAAGTACACACATATATACAGTAACTTTATTCATAATAGCCATAACCCGGAAACAACCTGGATGTTTTTCAATGGGTAAATGGTTAAACTGTGTTATACCTCTGCCTTGGAATCCTATGGAATGTGCCGTTGATACATGCAACAAAAATGTTGGGTGTAACAGCATTGGATGTTTTCTTGAAGAAATCTCAAGAAAATTTGCTAACTGAAAATGCCAATATGGAAAGTTAACAAACAGTATGATTCCATTTACATAATGTTTTTGAAATGATGAAATTATAGAAATGGAGATCATAGTAGTGGTTACCAGGCGTTAAGGAGTGATTAGAGGCAGGCAAATAAGTTGGTGTTATTCTAAAGGCAACATGAGGAAATCTTCTGGCAATGGAATTATTTTGCACCTTGAGAAAATCAATGTCGGTATCCTGGTTAAAATACTGTCCTATAGCTTTGCAAGACGTTACCACTAAAAACTGATTGAGTATACCAGATCTCACTGTATTATCTTCCAACCGCATGTGAATCCACAATTATCCAAATATCTCAGAAAGTTTAATTAAAAAAACTGTATTTAATAAAAAATAGGTGCTCAGTAAATACTTGGTGGAATTAACAGATCAATCAATGAGTTCATTAGATACAAACATCACCTTAACACAAACACTTCAAAGATGATCTAATTTTTAAAAAGAAAGGAGATACGCAAATTTGGCATACTTTAGATAGTCAAATATTTGTTCATTAAATGCTTAATCTAAGAATGATATTCCAAACCAATGATTTTGAAATAACACAACTAGGAAATGATAAATAATCTGCTTTTGAACAACAAAAACATGAATGAAATCTAGCCTTTTAGCATTCTAATCTAACTCATACTGTATGCATAGATAACATCACAGGCCATACACAATCTGTGTACAGTTATCTGATTTAATAGCTCTTGTGTTTTGTTGACATGTAAGAAGAATGGGACACATTTGTTGAATTGTTTTTAAATGTATAACTTACAAAAGTAGAGGAAAATCACTGTGTCAAAGGGTTTTGTTGTAAAATTATTTTAATTCTAGTTTTATTAATTAAGGGTGGACCCAATTTGGTGATACAATAAGAATTTAAAATAATTACATAAAATAGAAAATGATAACTACTTTCAGAGAATTTATAATCTAAAATAGGATGGTTCATAGCGTATGTTTAGGATAAAACATTTTTTCTATTTGATAACTATGATTATTACAGTTATCATGTATGATAACTAAGTATGATACACTGCCTAATATATTACGTTCAGCATACAAGGTTCTTAAATGTTTATTAGGTTAAATTTCAGTATTTTTTAAGCTGCCATGAATACTCAGAGAGGAAATATCTTACTATGTGCTATTACTGACTGAAAAATAATTCTAGGTTGATATACACCTGAAAAGATTATTGAATGTGAACAAAGAATGAGCGAGGCTTTTAGCAGGATGTTAAAAAGTAAGATTTGTCACTTGTGAGGAAAAAAAGTCTACATGAAAAAATCAGAGCTAGTAAGAGATGGGCTCATATAGAACCTTATACCAAGGTGAGTAACTTGAAGACCACAGCATTTTTTTAAAAGCAACAAATATAAGGCTACCTTCCCATGTATTAAAGGAGAATACATCTTTGTTTGTTTGTATATTTTTAAGTAATAATCTGTATGAAATACTTGTTTTTGGACCTGATAATGTTTAAGGAATTCTTATAAATGTAGGAGCAGAAGTTATGTTGGTTGAAGTTTAATGTCACAGCTACGCATTGCACAAATTGCCCAGGGGGACAGTAAAGACAGCTAAGAAATGAGACTATAGTCAGTAACCACTTCCTTAAGAGCAGGCTCTATGGTTTTTCTGCACAAAATTAAGCCCTTCTTCAACTGTGGTCTCATGGGACCAGTTCATATCTGTAATAAAGGCTCATCAGAAAGCTATGATTTTTTTGAATACATATCTGACCCCTTATACATATTCAGCCCATGACCGTCAACATGGCTGCTACTGTATGTTCTATATCAAACCTAAGTCTCGACTTCAGTAGTTTAGGCAAACATTAACCGAAAAAAATCCAAACTACTTGAACTATCATTAAATTTAATAAAATTTTATTGATAAATGATGTGCAAAGTACTATGTATAGTTATTCATTCCTTGTGTATGGCACATGGTGAGGACTTTTAAATGCTGAATAAAAGAATGGATGAATCCAAATTTATTGAGGAAAAACCATACAGTTAAGCAAGTACTGGGAATTAAGGAATAACTTCTACATTAATGCATGATTTGTAGGCATAAATGAATGCTTTAATGAAGTCTAATGTGTATTAAATATAGAGCACTGAAGTTTCATATAATTGCATTGTTAATGCAAAATTCCATTTATACAGCTAATATTATATTAATCATATTTTCCCCTTGCCTGAATAACATAAGTATGAATACTTTAAATTAGAACTTTTAACATTTTCGGAAGCATCTTATTAAAAAGCATAAGAATCGACAGACTAAAGAAAGAATTTAATACTTCAATTATAATATCTGTAACTAATGATCGTAACTAAGAAATAAATTAAAGATAAATTAAGCAACATAGTATGCACAGAAACAAAAAGTATTTACGTGGACTCTTACCTGAATCCACTTATCCGGAATTGCCATGGCTAGTCGATAGTCGAAACCACCCCCTCCCTGGGAAATTGGAGAGCACAGAGCTGGCATTCCTGATACATCCTAAGACAGAAAACGTCACTTCTTAATGATCAAACTTTTAGTGAATATTCTGACAGTAAAACCCAAGCCAATAAGTGAAAACAATAACAGGGGCATATATTTTGGGGCTGCATTGGTAACATGATTGTAAAAGTAGGTAAAATTGTGATAGCGCATTTCATTTTCCAACGAAACTTTTCCCTACTGTTTCACTCCAGGCAAACTTTAATCTCATTAAGCTATTCTTTTCTTTTCTTCAGTATCACCTAGAGAACACAAAATAGTAAAACCATTATTGTTAAAACATAGTTCCTTATTTTGAAACTACTGTAAAACATTTTTTATTAGTTTTGTTGCTTTCATCAAACACAAAAATGCATGTGGCAGAAATCTGCTATATTTGTTCTTTCTGTAGACAGCTCTGATAGGGAGTGTATTTTTGTGAACACTAGGTTTTGATAAAATAAAATGTAGAGTTAGTATATTAAAAGTGAAACAATACAGTTGCTTTTACTATAGTAGCTTACACTTAGAAGGGGTCTTTGAGATTAGGTAGGGATTATCGTCATTCAGCAAACACAGAAACAGAGGCTTATTAAGGTGAAGGATCTCTCAAGATTGAGAATTTTGTTTTTGTTTTTTTTTTTTTTTTGAGACAGAGTTTTGCTCTTGTTACCTAGGCTGGAGTGTAGTGGCTTAATGCAATCTCCACATCCCAGGTTCAAGAAATTCTCCTGCCTCAGCTTCCCAAGTAGCTGGGATTACAGGCGCCTGCCACCACTCCCGGCTATATTTTTTGTATTTTTAGTAGAGATGGGGTTTCACCATGTTGGCCAGGCTGGTCTCAAACTCCTGACCTCAATGATCCACCTGTCTCGACCTCCCAAAGCCCTGGGATTACAGGCGTGAGCTACCGCACCTGGCCAAGATAGAGGATTATTAATGATAGAGCTAGAATTCAGATATCAAGCTTTTTGACAGTATGTCCTTTCTACTCTTTTATGCCACCACTAGACAATTAGTAATCCAATAATTAGTCAAATAAATAAAATTAATATAACAAAATATATTATTAAGACAATGATAGGACAATATGAGCTAAGAGCTATCAGTTCTAATTCCACAATATCTTTCAAGTAAGTCACATTCTGTTGCTCCATTACCACAGCCACAATCTTATTTAACCTTCATTACTGCTGGCCTAGACCATATCCAAATGGCAGTCCCCATTTCCACGTTCTCTTTGTACTAACTGCTGCCAAATTCAGGTCTTAATGAGAGACTCTGCTCCTATTACTGCCCTTCAATAGATTTCAATAGCCAACAGCAGAAAATTCAAATTCCTTAGCTTAGGATTCAATTCAGCAATTACATATTAAGCATTTCCTATAAGATTCGCTACCCAATTAGCTGCTTCCCTATTCCCTGTTATTATTTAAGAACCATGAAGGCACAAGTTTACAGTAGTTGGTCACTGATATACCCCAAGAATCTAGAATAGTTAAATAATACTTGGCACAAGGAGGTTGTTCAGTAAATATTCGTTGAGTGAATGAGTGAGGTGCTCTGAGGGATTAAAAAATAAGACGTAATATCTGACTTTCTTAGGTTCATAAACTAGGACCTACACATATTTATGGTTTATAAAGTAGAAAAAAGATGATCAGTAGAAAAGAAGCCATTTCAACAGTTCTGTTTATCAAAATCTAAGTCGCATTTTCACCGACAGGATTGGATGAATATGTATTAACTACCAGGCACCACGTTAGGAACTAGAGTTACAGACACAATGCCTTGTAAAAGAGTTTCAAAAGACCAAACTGTTAAGAATGACTGGTGGATGGGCTTGTATTAAAGATCAAGATAAATTTTCTCAAGGCAATATTAAGGCATGTTCTACATCCAGTCTCAGCGTTGTGTTAAGAAATAGAATCTGCTAAGAAAAACATATGGTCATTATGAAACCCAATCATCCCATAGACAGATTTTCTGGATAAACATAGAAATCAACCCTTTTGAAAAGCTGAAAACTATATTTATCCCTCAGGCTTCTCAAAAAAAGTATCAGAGAACTGAAACTCGCCAAATCATGGCATGCAATGAGACGCCATACCAGTCATTCCTCATGATTGCTTCCTTACCTTTCTCTAGTTCTGTTTTCTTACACATTGTTACATTTATTTCCTACGATATAAATGCCTAATTTTAGTTGATCAGAGAGTTGGATTTGAGACTGAGCAAAGCCTTCTTCTTCAGCAATAATCTTGTTTCAGTGATTGGCTTTCTGTGCAGCAAGCAGCAGGACCTAGACGGAAGCCCTGATGTTTAGGTAACAATCATATGGTCCTGACTCTTAAACCTGATTCCTAGAAAGCTGCCTCTTTGATGCATATGAGTTATTTGCAGCCCTCTTTGATAGTAGAAAGTTAGTGACAATTCTTTTAGAATTTTTAAGGAAAAAAAAGGTAAATCATAAAGGTCATCAAAATAAACATACTCTAAATATAAAACAGTTGATGCCTAATCATATGGCATATGAAAATGATTCTGTGTTTGGGATGAAATTAAAATAGTTCTAATTTTTTACTATCTAAAGAGCACTTATAACCATTCCAGAGGGGAAAAAAATGCCTCAATCAAAAATATTTTAATATAGAAAATATAATAATGTAAAATGGTAGATTTATTTGAGCAAAATAAGGTTTCAATTTTTATAACTGTCATTATAAATAAATTCATATTTCTACTAAAGAAATTTATATAAAATTATATTGCTTATTCATTCAAATACATTCCTTTTCTTAAAAAAAAGTTCATGGGGATTAATTCTACATTTTTAAGAGACTCCCATTGGACAGAAAAGTGAAGTACTGAAATTGAAGTAGTTTTCAATTTAAGTAGAATAAATTGAAGGCACATCTTGTTTTTTATAAAATCTAAAACCAAGTAATATAAAGTAGGTTAAAGTCTCAAAGTTTCATTGGTAGAAACACTGATAATCAGACCGAAGCTCCCTGGATGATGAAACTACTTTACTTGAAATGAATGGGAAGATCAATGTAACAATTTTTAGTTTCATATATTAAATCATTGCTTCTTTTTCTTCAGGACCCACTTTTGATTTATGCTGACATCAATTGTTTGTAGTAATTTGTCATTTGTAATATCTCTGCTTCAGATTGCCATAAATATCACTGACAAAATAATTAATTTTTTGATGTTTGACAAATAAAATTCAAATATACAGAAGACAAAAGTTTAAAATATACTCTGATGTTAGAGATATTCAGCACAAAAAATATTATTACAAGTATTAGCAAGATGTGCTATGATCAAATGTAGGTAGGAAGTGACTATGAAATATTACTGGGTTTCTAAATTGTATGATAGGATTTTGTTTGTTTTTTAATTGTAAATAAGAACAAGTTTCAGGAATTTAGGGCTACTGCTCTATTTCCAGAAAATACTTAGAGAGTAAAATGCCTGAATGGAATAAAACTATTCTCTATCCAAGCAATGAAATCATAATATTTATAAAATTGGAGATTTCTGATTTTGAGAAAGGATGGATATAAAAACAGTCTATACAAAAAAACAAATACTACAGGAAAGAAACTGACTATTGCATTTCATGCCAATAAACTAAATACCAACAATGTTAAAATACACCTTAATTCTGACTCTTTATAACAATAGTCTTACTATTTTTATATGCCAACCATTGTACTTTACATAGAAAAGTTTTAACATGCTAATTCAATTTTAATAATAATTCCTAGTTAGAGAACTTAGAAAACCAGAGGGATTTTAGCACTAAATCTAAATTAGCATAAGCATTTAACAAACTTCTTAATTTATCACATTTATCACCAAGAGGGGAATTGTCAATTATGCATATACGGAATTATATCATTACAGTGCAGCTTTGGGACAGTTAATCATGAACCTTCAAGAATCATGAATAACTAGTGAACACTTGGCAATCTGAGAGCAATAACATAAACAAGAAAGGTAATCACATCAGAAAAAGAAAGGCTTCAGAGAAGCTTGCAGGTAGTGATCCATCCCATCTCTAATGATTGAGCCACAAAAGAAAAAAATAATAATAAATGGACAGAAACACATTAATATTCAATTCTTTTCTCTGCTGAAGGTCTCATGGTAGAAGGGCCTGTACACTGATTAGGACATTTAACTTTCTAACCAGTGGCATTTTCTTTTTAACAATAGAATGGTGACAAGTAATTAGTATACATTACCTCTTAATAGGGAAACAGTGAATTCTAAATAATGTGTCACCCATACAAGATAGCTACAGTATACTCAGGGTAGAATTTCATTCACACGATTACTGACAACATGAGATTGATTAATCAAATATGTATGCTGACAAAATGTTCTCTATTAAAGGGGTCAGAAGGGAAGACTTCACCACAGCTTTACCTCAGCAACTGTTATAGAATCTGGATACAACGTGTGAGCCAAATGATTTGCCAACATGAGGTAAGTCAAGGCATCTTCATCTACTTGTAGTCCAAAATATTCACTGTAATCACCTGAAAAACCTTGACCTTAGAAAAAGAAAATCGATATAAGCAAGACTTAACTCTGTACAAATACATCCACCAATTAGTTTGTTTATATGAATTTTGTTATTGTAGCAAAGTTTAATGATAACGTAACCATCAGTAACTATACTGACTAGTTTAATGAAAACATATCCATCAGCAAATATACTGACTTAGAAAAGTACTACACGTCAACATTCAATCTTGCAAATCAATTGTTTGACAAATGCACACACACAAGTAAAACAAAGCACTTTAAAGATTTAATTTAACCAAATTATAAGGCAAAAAAAGTGAAATCAATACTAAAGAGAATTCTGAATATCAAATTTTCAATACATTTTCTGTCACATTAAGATGTTAATGTCAGCTTGTAATAGATCCCTTCCAGGTAAGGAGAAGAAAACAGGAAAACCCTAATAAAATTGAGACATAATATTTACATTATTTCAAACTTGTACTTGAATTTATGCAATATGGAGTTTCCTATGATAAAGAGATTACATACTTTCAAACTTTCTCCTACTTCCTCTTCTGCCACCTCCTAATTTTAGTTAGTTACAGAATATTTCATTGACTGGGGTTATACCACTTACTTTCCATTCTTTCAGTAATTTACTCATTGTTATAATAAAATCAAATTTGTGCTCAACATCAGCCTTTTTTCCTGTTTCTCTATATCTAAGTTCTATTGATTTTTTTTTCTTTTTTCTGCATTCTATCTCTGAGGGATATTTTCAATTATGATTATGAAAGTCTTATTCTTCAAGTTCTTTCATATTTATATTTCAGCAGCAATATAACTGCCAAGTTTCTCATTTTTGTTTGATATCGTCATTCTTTAATTTAAAAATATTAAATTGGCAAAAACTATGTATTCAAGGTTTCCAAGGTACTGATTTGATATAGGTATACACTGTGTACTGATTACTACACTCAAATTAACATATTCATCACCACCCATAGTTACCATTTGTGTGTGTTTGTGTGTGTGTGTGGTAAGGATATCTAAACTCTGCTCTCATCAAATACCAATAAATATTATTAACTATAGCTACATTAGATTCCGCATAGCTTATGCACCTTAAAACAAGTTTGTGACCTTTGATCAACACCTCTCTATTTCTTCCACTCCCCAGCCCTTGGCAACCATCATTCAACTAGCAAATTTTTGAGTCACACTTTGTGAGACTTTTGCAGACATTGCTCCTGGCAATAGAATATTATGAGCCCAATCCCTTTTTTTTTCATGCATGCAGGTAAACTGCAGGGAAATTCATCACCTCCTGATGAATCTGATGAATTTCTCTTTATTACTGAGTTTATAAATTAAATACTGGGTCTTGATATTAATTGGTTTATCTCAACTTTTCTGGTATTATATTTGATCTTTTGCTGTGCAGTTTCAGGGATTTTGTATGTTGCGTTCCCCCATTCTAAGGGAGACAAACATGTTAAGTAACTCAGAATATTTTTCTTTACCATTTCTTGGATTCTTTATCCATAAAAAGCACATCCCACATCTATAAACTTTGGTTCATTTCTCTAATGCCACAAATCCCTGGAATATAGCCCTCTCTCATGAGGGAGTTTCTTCAGGGGCACTTAGGTGTTTAGGAAAGGATTTTTCCTAACTTTTGCCATCCTTGCCTTTGTATACCATAAGTCAGCTTCCCCGAAACTGGAAAATAGATATCAATGAAATCTGTCGTGTTTTACAGATTTGACTTCTTTCCTAGGAACATTTCAAGCAGGCAGCATCATGAATAAGATCAAGCAGTAGCACACGCTGAATGTGTAGCTTCTGTTCTTGGCAATCACTTTTCAAGATTTACATTCAAGTTTCTCACCCCCTTTTTTTCACTGTTTATTGCTGGTGAATACTTGGCTATGAAAAAATAGTAAGTGGCCAGGTGCAGCGGCTAACACCTGTAATCCCAGCACTTTGGAAGGCCAAGGCAGGCAGATTGCCTGAGGTCAGAAGTTAGAGACCAATCTGGCCAACATGGTGAAACCTCATCTCCACTAAAAAAGAAGAAAATACTACCCAGGCATGATGGCAGGCATCTGTAATCCTAACTATTCCAGAGGCTAAGGCAGGAAAATGGTTTGAACTGGAGAGACGGAGCTTGCAGTGAGCAGAGATCGTGCCACTGCACTCCAGCCTTGGCGACAAAATGAGACTCTGTCTTAAAAAATAATAATAATAACAATAACTGTTCCCATGTCATCTACTGAGGGATTAGTATTCTGTGATTCCACTTTGTACAACTTTTAAACTGAGAGTCTGATGAATATTTTTAATTTTCAAATTAATGTATAATTTAATTTTAACCAGGTGAATCTATAATTAAAATATATATCTTATTCAATGTGTAATATGTAAAAACCTATGCATTCACAACTGTTCTCACTTATTATTTTTAATTTTCATTAGAAGTTCTGTAGGGTTCACATCCTGAGGGATAAACGGCTTTTCCTCAAAAAAATTTTTAAGCTACATACTAATAACAGCATATTAAGTATATATATATATATATATATATATATATTTTTTTTTTAAACAGAGTTTTGCTCTTCTTGCCCAGGCTGGAGTGCAATGGTGCAATCTCAGCTCACCCCAACCTCCACCTCCTGATTTCAAGCAATTCTCCTGTCTCAGACTGCAGAGTAGGTGGAATTACAGGCATGCACCACCACGCCTAGCTAATTTTTTGTATTTTTAGTAGAGATGGGGTTTCTCCTTGTTGGTCAGGATCGTCTCAAACTCCTGACCTCAGGTGATCTACCCGACTTGGCCTTCCAAAGTGCTGGGAATACAGGCGAGAGCCACTGCACTCGGCCTTAAGTAGAAATCTTTCAAAGGAAATTATTATCTTTTGCTTACTTATAAAATGTACATAATACTGTACCACCTGTCAAAATTGGATAATAAATTACTGCAGAGAAGGCATACATAATAGATCTAATAAAAATCAAGAAAGCAGCAATGGTCATTGAAGCTTCTGCAATTAACTCCAAGCCTGATTATGAGAGTCTGGTAAAAAAAAATGAAATCAAATCATTAGTTACATCTGCAATATATCAGGTCACCTACCTATTCCATGGTGATGGTAAAGCATGGATGTAACACCATCAAAACGAAATCCATCAAAGCGATATTCTTCCAACCACCATCTTATGTTTGACAGAAGAAACCTTAAAACTTCCCAGCTAAGATAGAAAAGAAATATGTATTTAAGCAAATGTAAAGAGCGTTTCGCTTCATTGTTTTGTTTGCTATTTACTAAAATTATAAGGCTCTATCTCAAGAATCATGATGTTCAAGAAACATAACATATGTAAAAACCAGAAAATTACTAACAAGGATCTATCTCATTTGGTTGATGAAACTTATTCTAAAAGGAAAAATTATTAATTTTTATTCAAAAAGTCACTTAATATCTAAGCAAATTTAGAGAAAAAATTGTTTAACATAAACTCCAAAATCGGGAACCCTGTCTTATTCAATGTGGTGTTCCCTGCAACCAAAGAAGTGATGACTGCATAGTAGTGCTTAAAAAAAGCAAAAGAATAAACTCTATTATCCATTCCTGGATTTTTACAAAGCCTTTTCATGTAATATAACCATAGTTATGTGATTTTTCCTCTTTCAGAAAATGCATTTTCATTATTGGTAGAAAAATGTAATTTCAATGACTTTTTGCTTAAAATATATCCTCATGTTACAATTTTAAAAAAATATGACTCAGAAGTAAAAAAAAAAGGAAAATCAACCACATGGTAAGAAATATTACATCGACCAAACTGTTATTTTGTGGAGGTAAAAAAAGAAAACCTAATTACCAAAAACCACATATGAATAAAGTACAAAGTTTTACCAGTTAAAGAGTCCCACATCCATAAAAACAGAAGGAAAACAAAGAAACTGTATAACTCAATTAAAAACACCACACGAAACAAGTCTGTTTTGGACAATTGAAAATAAAGCATCATCAATTAGTATTTTCTTTAGTCATATAGTTATGGTTGAGTTCTCTCTCTTATTATAACTGTAGTTTTAAGACTTTAATACCTCATTTAGTTTAATGGCAAAGCTCTGTAATAGTGTACACAAATCTTTAGCCCAGTTGAAATTTATGTATTTTTAAAACCTTCCATATATTAAGGAGCGACCCAACATAAATGAAGAGTAAGTCATCAGAGTTAACTTCGGAATTGTAAATCCAAACTTTGGGGAAAGATGAGTGTTGTTCGTAATTCACTGTTTTAAATAAGTTATTTTGACTTTTGAAAACGTACTAAATTAAAAAAAAAAGTAAAGAAAAGAAATCCAAGCAATCTAGTAGCTATAAAAAGGAGTCAGGAGGTTAAGATTTTAAGGTTAAGCAACGTTGAAAGTAATATTTGCTAATGTTTCTATTAATGTACATTCATATACTTTAAGGGGAGAAATCCTGTTAAACAAGAAGACATGAATAGAAACAAAGAGATATTCTTGAACTGTATAAGATCAAAATCACTCGATTTTGCATAGGAATTTCAATTACTGTATTGTTTATAGTTTTCTCATAATTAATAAATTTTATTTTTTAGAGTTTTGGATTCATAACAAAATTGAAAAGAAGGTACAGAGTTCCCTGTCCCCAAATGTATATATATATTTTGTAACAAGTTTGGTATATGAGAATTTCAGAAAGACTTGAATAAAATTGCATACAAACAATCATTTGAAAATAATATATTCTTATAAGAAAAGGAAAAATAAATGAATTATATTGCAATTCAGTGAAAAACAGAAGAGGGAAATCATGTAACTTGATCACTGAAAAGAAAAATTGCCTAGTGTAACTGATGTTATTAAAGGTCAAGGTAGTAAAAGTCCTATTTATTTCTTTTCCCACAATATTTAATCTATTCTATTCTTGACCAAACGAGGAAATAAACTGTGTTTAAAATATTAAAAGAAAAGGACACATTTGGGAATAACTATGTTAGACAGATTCTTGGCATGTATGAACAACAACAAAGATTCCTGTGATAGAAAAGAAACAGTAGTAACAATGGAGCATATAATTAAAAAGTTCTCATGGGTTAAAAAATGCATTGTATTCTCAGATCTCTGAAATATTATTACACACTGTCTAAAAAAACCAGTCTGTTAAAAACTACTACAAGTTTAAAATTTCTAGTGCTTTTAAATTTATTTTATATTTTATGAATCATTAATGAAATAAAAAACAAAATTTGATGAGAGTAAACTATCTCGAACAAAATAGTGAAGAACTAAAATCTAGAAAAGTTTTATTTTTTAATCAAATATCAGGAAATGGATTTAGAAAGAAAAGCCAAATATAAAATTTTAAAGTTAGTAGCCGCAAGTGGAAAGCCAAAGTTAAAAGTATTAATTCTCTGGCTAAATAGGTTTTCCAAAACTAGATTATGAGTATCAGTTATGCAAAAATAACTAGTCCTATAAGGGTAGCATTTTATAAATAACTATCTTTTTTGTGCAAGAAAAAATGTACTGCCAGTTTCTAAGAATAGTAATCTTAGTCATGCTATATTAAATGTTCTGCACAAAAGCACAATCTTTTCATATATAATTATAAAATACTTAGTATACATTACTGGAAAGAAAAAATTCTTCCCAAATCATTTTGTCTCAGAGGTACCCAGATCTCAAAAGTAAGTGGAAGATTCTTAAATATACATTAAAAATCCAAGTATGTAAGGACATCCCAGAGACATAGCCTGTTGTGCACCCTAACTTCCAGGAGTCACATGGACCATGGAAAGGATAATCTCATACAGGAAGGAACTAGTTCACTGAATCTAAGATTTGTCTTTGAAACAGAACAAGCTAAAGGAATACATCACCAGTGAAAATGCTGATTTCTGCAAGATGTTCAATATTATTTCTCCTCTCATAATTTCCAAATTCAAAACTCATAAATTCAATTTTTCCTTTTTTGGGGTGTTGAGAGAAAGAGGAGTTATGAAGTATTCCAGACTGACTGAATTAGAAATACTCCTCAATGTGCTCTCTAGTAATATATGAACCAAATCAACTGAACCGAAAGGTTTGCCTTGAGTAAGAGTATGAAAATGTCTGGCAAAAAGCACAATAAAAAAGGCAATTTACTTCTTCTACCTCAAAATGTCATCAAACAGCCCATAACACAGTTGATATATCCAATTTATTAGAATCTCATAAAAATATACAGCAGAATTTGAGACACGGTTTTACTTTGGTGCGTTCCAACTTAGATTACTCCAGTGGCATACAGCTTTTAAAGCCTGTCCTTACAAACTACTTACTAGGAGCCTAATTTCTGAACAACTGGAGGAGCTAGATGCTAACTTCTAGAAGGTGATGCCAAAAATGTGCATACCTCACAGGTCACAATGAATGTGTTTAAGAAGTAACCCATTTTCGTTCTTAGCTTTATATCTTAAACTAATTAACACATATATTAGAAAAAAGCTCTGTGTCATTCACATTGCACATAGTCAATTGATTAACACACTCCCAATTTATTTTTTGAAGCAAAAGCAAAATCTCTAGAATACAGCAAAAAAATAATGAAATGCAATTGACTTTCCTATGAATCATAAACCACTAAAAATGTTTAAATCAAAGATTCCTAAAATAGAAACTGAATACATTGATGGATAATACATACATTTAAGGGTTCTGGCAATCAAACTAATCATGATTCTAATTGGCTTAGATGTCTGAAATATTCAACGTGTAATCAAGTAACGAGGATTTATTAAAGAAATTTTGTCACACACAGATAATTCCAATATTAGGGTTTTTAAGAAATATCCTTAAAATCAAAAACTGTTTATTGTCTCACATTCTGCCAATAATCTTTATAATGAAATAAAATATAGACAAATTTTCTCAGTGAGCAACTATAATCAAATATAATGACATTTATTTAATGAAGTTACATTTTGTAATCCAAGCTTATTTGCTAGTGTTCTATTTATTTGTGGTCCAGAAAAACCTCTGAGACTTTTAAAATTTGCAACTTAGTTCACTGGATGGTACTAAACCTATTAATATTGTATATTGATAAATAAGAGACATTACTAAGCAATGGCTAAATATAAAAAAATTAAAAATAAAAAGGAAAAAATCATGTTCCTCTTAGATATTCCATAGGCTTTTAGGCTGATGAATATTAAACAGTACAACATAAAACAACAAATCAAAAACCTCGTGTTTGAATCTATGTATTTCAATTGAGGTAGTAGATTGTGAGAAAAAATGAGAAAGGTATGGAATGCCAAAAAATAAAAATAAATAAAAATAAAGCCTTAAATGAAAATAAAAATGACATATTTTAGGAAGATATTCATATATATATAATTTTTTTAAATTGCATTTTAGGTTCTGGAGTACATGTGAAGAACATGCAGGATTGTTGTATAGCTACATACATGGCAATGTGGTTTGCTGCCTCCATCCCCATCACCTATATCTGGCATTTCTCCCCATGGTATCCCTCCCCAACGCCCTACCCCACACTGTCCCTCACCTAATCCCCCCCATCACAGACCTCAGTGTGTGATGCTCCCCTCTCTGTGTCCATATGTTCTGATTGTTCAACACCGGCCTATGAGTGAGAACATGTGGTGTTTGATTTTCTGTTCTTGTGTCAGTTTGCTAAGAGTGATGGCTTCCAGGTTCATCAATGTCCTTACAAAGGACATGAACTCATCGTTTTTTATAGCTGAATAGTATTCCATGGTGTATATGTGCAACATTTTCCCTATCCAGTCTATGATCAGTGGGCATTTGGGTTGGTAAAATGTCACTGTTTAATAACAGGTAACATCTAACTACCTGATTGACTTTAAAAAAATAAAACAATTCATCAATCAACTTAATTTTAATTAAATTAACCAACAATTAAAAATAAAATTGTTTTGCTTATAATTTATATAAATTATATTACAAACTCAGCCAATTGCAATTAAGAGAAAACTTGAAATGATCAAAAAGTACTCTAATACTAGATAACAGTTTCATCAATAATAAAATATATCTGGATTTTAGACACTGAGAATTATATAGAGGCTATTGTACATATTAATTCCAAATACTATTAGTTAACGAGAAGCACAAAACTCTAGTGAACAAACTAGTTATTCAACTACTAAAAATCTGTAATAGCAGAAACTTCAGAATGTAATTATGGTTTTGAATTTTTCAATATCACATAATTTTCTGGATTTTATTCTGTGCAACTTTATTTTTTATAAACTAATATGTTGTTTAATCAGATTATATCCACTGAGCCCCAGTTACATATATCCATTAACAAAGTAAGTGTTTTCTTTCCCATAAGGCCTAAATTGTACTTAGCATATTAAAATTAAATACTTCATTAAAATTAACTCTATTTGTATTATATATCATTCCAATCAGGTATTCTCTAGGAAATAAGTAGAAAAGGAAGATATGGTGCTTTCATAGGCTAAATGATTCCAATTAGCTTTTTACAATAAAATAAAATACTTGAGAAATTTTCGAGTTTTATTCTTCTCTAATTTTACTTGTATTATTAAGATTGGTTATTTATGAAGTAAGATTAGGAAAAGGCAAACTTGAAGTATCTTTGACTATGAGTGTATGCACATAAAGAGTGTGAGAGAGACAGAGACAGAGAGAGAGAGAGAGAAAGAGAAAGAGAGAGAGAGAGGGGGAGAGAGAGAGAGAGGGAGGGAGAGAGAGGGAGGGAGAGAGAGTGTTTATTTGTAGGAATTGACAGTTGACCGCAGTGAGAACAAAAGTGAATGCTAATGGTCTGACAGGATGGAAAGAGACAAATGTAAAAGAACAAATACCCCCTCTGAGAGAGCACAACTATACAAACCTAGACGGGGTAGCCTACTACTCCATACCTAGGCTATATGCTATATAGTCTATTGCTCCTAGGCTACAAACCCATATAGTATTGAATATTGGAGGTAAATGTAATGCAATGGTAAGTATTTGTGTATCTAAACAGAAAAGGTACAGTTAAACACAGCATTGTAATCTTATGAGATCACCATCTTTAATGTGGTTGCTTTTTAAAATGTTATGTGGTATATGACATTGTATGTATATGCCTGTATATGTATATACCTGTGACTACATACATATAGACACAGGTATATACATACACACACACGTTTTTCAAACAAGTTTAAAAAATCCTACCTTATCTACAAAATAAAGCTAATGACTAGTTCAAATCAAAATAAGTGACAGTGACTTGAACATATGTAATATACATCATGACAAAAATATTAATACCATAATTGGCAATCAGCTTATAAAGAGATTATTTTAAAGGTAAAAGTTTGAAAAAGTTAATACGCAATATACTCTTATTTTTGTTTTCTCCCTTCTGGATTATTTCTAATAAATTAACCAGGATATTTAAATAAGCTACTATAATAATTTTATTATTGAAAAAATACATTCCTCAACTTGATAATTTCCCATTATCTCACTTAAATTTGTAATTATGTGTATAGATTTATTTACCTATTTTTAGCCAGTTAGGCCTGAGCCATGGTGTCTGGCTCTAATGAGTATCAAAAATAAATTAGAATAAAGATCTTACACAAACATAAAAGTATCTGGGAACTGGTTTTTGTTCCAGACTGAAATAATTATTTTAAAGACTACTGACTTTACATACACTACAATAGGACTTTCCTTCACTATCATCTCAGAATGATATGTTAGGACAATATTCAAGGAAAACCATATTACAATGTATATAAAGATGTAGATATTTAAGATAATTTTACAGTAGTTATTTTGAAGATGCAACAATGTACTTTGAGACCGAAAATGGATAAGAATTTTAGGCGGGAGATGAACTGGAAAAAGCTAGCTGTACAGCGATTGAGGGAGGGCAAGCTGAAAGTACAGAGGTGCCTAGCTCTTCAAAAAATGAATAGTGTGTGTGTATGCATGCATTCAAGTGTGTGTATGTTTTAGGAGTGAGAAATCAAGGAACATATACAGGGTCTGTGATTATATTTAAATTTCAAATATCACTTGTCAATGGTATTCAAATTTGCACTAGCTTTGCTGAATAATATGTTTGTAATTATATTTGGATAAATTCTCACAAGCAAAAAGCAAAAGGAGCTAGTTTTCATTGGGCTGACTGGAGTGGACCAAAATAGAAAGGAAAAATGTGATATTATATAGAAAAGAAAAAGGAATTGAAAGTCACCAAAGTGTCTACTAGCTTTCAGAGTCCCCATATTATGCAGCCTCCTTTAACAAGGCTGTGATATGGTATTCTGTGGTTTGGGAAACCGAGGTTTAGAAAAGTTAAAAAATAGTGTACAGGTCATTCGAGTAATAGGAACAGGTGCAACTCAACCTTTTGAATCTGAAACCACACCTCTTAACTACAATTTTATATTCTATATTCAGCATGACTACATTAAAAATTATTTCTTGATTTTGGCAATTTCCCTGGTACAACATTTTTTAAACCTTGTAATTCCCACATATCCATAATTTCAATATGTGGTCATACTAGTTATATCAGTTAATCTTCTCTAAGCCTTGGTTTTCCATAATGTAAAATGGAAGACATTTCTGTACCCTCCTGAATGGAGATGAAATGAAATGTATATAACGTCATGGCACTATTTGATATAGCGCCAATCAATGAGCGTTCCTATTAAATAATAAATACATTTTGAATATTTGTTTAAATATTACATATAAATTTCATTTATGGCTATATCAATGTGTTCTTCTATTAGTTGTGATTTTTTACACTGAAATAAATCATAAAGATAAGCATGTCTTAGCTAATATCAAAGCTAAATAATCCTTTTTTAAAATTCAGCATTTATTTTTCCTAGAGTTGTATTTTATTTACCTATTTGTACATTGAAAATGCCTTTCTTAAGTACTGCTTTGTACCAGGCGCAATGCCAGGTGCTGGGTACACAGCCATGAATAGCAAATACAAAACATCAATTTGTGTGGAGTTTAGAGTTTAACAGGAGAAACAGATATTTTACAACTACGAACACAAACACATTTAATTACAATAGTAATTAATAACACAAAGAATACGTATGGCGGTATGAGACTGAATTGAGAGAGAAACAGTCAATCTATTCTGAGGAAGTGAAGTAAGCTTCTCAGAAAGTGATAGTGAAAGTTGAAGCCCATATATAACACTCATTCAAAGTTATTGGAAATAATCTTACATTAGTTCAGAAAAGCCCCCAAACCACTTTTGACAGGCACAGCAGGAATATATTTTTATTACATACTATCAGTTCACTAGTGTAGTCTTTAAGATAGGACTTCCTTTAAAGACAGATTCAACATGGTGAACAAAATTAGATTTTATAGAAAGGCATCTATTATATTAATCATCTTAGTTCAAGCCCCTATATCAAATTGTCATAGACAGGGTAGATTATAGACAACAGAAACTTATTCCTCATAGTTCTGGAGGATGGGCATCCAAAATCAGGGTGCTAGCATGATTAGATTCTGGTGCCCACTTGTCACAATCTGCACATGGTAGAAAGAGAGTGAGGAAGCTCTCTGGGGTCCCTTTTCTAAGGGCACTAATCCATTCAGAGTGTGAAGACCTCCCAAAGGCCCCACCTCCTAATATCATCGCCTTCGAGATTAGAATTCCAACATACAAATTTCAGAGGGATAGAAACATTCAGAAACAAAAGGAAGAGAGGAAGAAGAAATAATAAAATAACATTTTTCTGTATTTGTTAATTTTATGTGACTGCCACCTCACATAGTGCTTAACTATTCTTTCTTGTTTTAATCACATTTCTTTAGAATTTTTCTATTTAAAGAATACTTTTGAGACAGTCCTTCCAGCAGCATACGTATCTAGAACTTCCCACTTGATGCTCCTTCTGTATACCAAGTCTCAACTTTTCTTGGCTGATTCATGCCCCAATTCTTGTCCTCTTCAACTCATACTCTGCTCGCTCTCTGCTTTGAGAATGTGACCTTTTCCTCCTTACTCCCTGTGGCTCCTCAATTTCTAAACTAGCTCTCCATATGGCCTCTTATTCTTATTCCTTCCTTTTTCCTCTTCTAACCTCTTCTCCTCTCTCCCTTTCCTCTTTCTTAGCCGCAGTTCCTTCTTAGTTTTGATTGCAGAAGCAAAAGTAAAAGCCTGTCTAACTATAGTAGCAATTGCTTGTAATTCATTAAATATACACATTCATATACGATTTTGCAAAAATAAAGATATCAGGTACTCTGATGTGGTGAATTTTGTGAGAAAATTATGTCACACTTCACTTAATGAAAATTAAGCATTTATAATATACAATGAAATAATACTGAATTGGGAGTCAAGAAAATTATGTTCTAGTCAATTTGTTCTAGAAAATTATGTTCTAGCCAAAAAATCAGTATATTAACTCAGAATCTCTTTGAACATCAGTGTGATAATTTTTTAAAAGTGGACACTAGATTATTTGCTCTCCATCTTACATATTTTTTATTTTATTTTATTTTATGACAGAGTTTCTCTCTGTTGCCAAGGCTGGAGTGCAGTGGAGCGATCTTGGCTTACTGCAACCTTCACCTCCCGGGTTCAAGAGATTCTCTTGCCTCAGCCTTTTGAGTAGCTGAGATTACAGGTGCTCCCCACCATGCCCAGCTATTTTTTCGTATTTTTAGTAGAGATAGGGTTTTACCATATTGACCAGGCTGGTATTGAATTCCTGACTTCAATATCCACCTCGGTCTCCCAAAGTGTTGGGATTACAGGCATGAACCACTGTGCCCGGCCTATAAATTTAAATTTAAAGATTAATTTAAAATCAACATTTCTGAGTTTTAGCATACAGACTACATAATTTGATTGATTTCACTATATTCTACTAAATTACAGATACAAAGGTTTATGATATTAAATGCGCCTTAGACAACAATAGAGTAATAGCCTGAAAAAAATGACATCCACACTCAAAAATATTATAAAACCAAAACCAACCAGCACCACATTCCACAATCCCAACAGAAAGCCCAGCACAAGGTTCACAATATCTTCTTGTTTCTTACATTAATGCCATGTGAGAGACAACAAAGAGACAAACTGGTTCATGCAAGTTAAGTCCTGTTTTCCCAATTTAATCATAAATTATTGTCTAAATGTTAAGTACCATATCTTACACCTTTCCTTTATATTAGCTTTAAAAAACTGACCTGAACTAAATTAATAACGTACATAGAAAGCAAGCTAAGACACCCACGTAATAAAATATTAACCTTTTTTTTTTTTGGAGAAAGAGTCTCACTTTCTTCCCAGGCTGATGTGCAGCGTCACCATCTCAACTCACTGCAGCCTGGACCTACTGGGATCAAGTTACCCTCCCACCTCAGATGCCAGATAGCTGGGATGACAGGGGTGCACCACCATGCCAGGTTAATTTTTGTAGACACAGGGTTTTGTCATGTTGCTTAGCCTAGTCTTGAACACCTGGGCTCAAGCAATCTGCCCACCTTGGCCTCCCAAATTGCTGGGATTAACTTACCTTTTAAATCCAACATTAACTCTGAAGCAGTAAAAATAAACAAACTGAAAAGTAATATATAAAGTTAAATACTGTTTTCATAGTTATTGGAAATGGAACTGACAAGAAAAACAAAACTCTTTACTTCACTAAAATAAAGGCACATAAGCAATGATTATGATACTTTTTGGAAACCTACAATAGTGGTATTTTCATGAGAAAACTAAATAAGAAGTTATTTAATTGAAATGTTCAAATAGGCCGGGCGCGGTGGCTCACGCCTATAATCCCAGCACTTTGGGAGGCCGAGGCGGGTGGATCACGAGGTCAAGAGATTGAGACCATCCTGGTCAACAAGGTGAAACCCCGTCTCTACTAAAAATACAAAAATTAGCTGGGCATGGTGGTGTGCGTCTGTAGTCCCAGCTACTCGGGAGGCTGAGGCAGGAGAATTGCTTGAACCCAGAAGGCGGAGGTTGCGGTGAGCCGAGATCGTGCCATTGCACTCCAGTCTGGGTAACAACAGCGAAACTCCAACTCAAAAAAAAAAAATAAATGTTCAAATAAAAGATTTTTATCTTATTTTCTTCCTCCCCGCCCCCCACAGTTTACAATTTCTCTTTAGAGACATTTTACAATGTGTTTAACACTATAAGAAGTAAAGTCATTCAACTCTTCACCTATCATCTTTCCTCATTGTTTATTAGAAGTTTTTACACACATGGGCATTCATGCAAACATATACCCCAATTTTTTTTTAATCTGAAAAGAAATATGGCCAGCCTCTAGTGAGAGTAAGTTCATATTGGCCTGAATGTATTGCCTACATTGGAATAAAAATGCTTATGATTAAATATTGAAAATTTCCCCAAATGTAACAGAAATCTCTGGTGATGACAACAAAAGGAAGAAACCACAAAAACATCAGAATCCTCAAGGAATCATCAGCTTCTTTTTGTTTGCTCCAGTTATAAATTTTGCATTTGTACATTGCTGCCTAGATTTTCAAAGGGTCCTGCAATGATTAATTTAACAATCTACCCATATTGCTGTAATATAACCAAAAACTTTTACATATACATAATTTATAAGATCTGCATCACAGATAAATTAGTGGCCAAAATAGGACTTCCATCATCCAGATATGTTATTAATGCAGAAATGGGCAAATGTCACCAAAATATGACTATTTAAAAACATACTTCTCAAGCTTATGTGCTTTACCCCTAAAGATATAAGGAAATACACAAAATGGTACGTATTTACGACAGTCAATTTGACCTGATTATTTGACAGTAAGAAATGAATGTGTAAAAATTCTAATACTTGCAAATATATATTGAATGCTTACTAAATAAATGGCAGACCTTGTACTGAGGGCTTTGCATGAATTATTTCATGTAATTCCCACAACAACCCTCAAAAGTGCACATTATAATAGAGGTTGGCACACTTTTGTACAGAGCTAGAAAAAAATATTTTAGACTTCGTGGCCACGTAAGGTCTCACTCAATATTGCATGACTCAACTCAGTTGTTGTAGGGAGAAAGAGGATACAGGCAATATGTAAAAGAATTGGCATGGCTTTATTTCAATAAAACATTATTTACAAAAACAGGCAGCAGTCACATTTGGCCCACAAGCAATACTGCTGCAGCACCCTGCAATTAAAATTCTCATTTTACCACTGTTAGTATGTAACATTCATATGGACACACAGCTGGCGAAAGAACTCAGGTGTCTTATTGCAGAACCAAAGCTGCTAACTACTGCATATATCTGCTGCTTGATGGCAATTTTAAGAGCTATTCTATGGGAAAATAAAGACAAATATATTCTAGAGTTAAAGGCAAACTGATATATTTATAAAAGACAAAACAAAATATTACCAGAACCTTTGCATTTGCAATGCTAGTAATGCAGACTCTAGGAAATAAAAGCCTATGCTCCCCAAATATCAGGATATCTGAAAAAATTTAGAGCATTTAGTCTATGCTTTAAAAATGAGCTTTCTTTAAAAAGTTACATACCTTGCAAAGCCCCATGGAATGTTTTAGGGTTCTTCTTCGTATATAATGACACAGGATGACCTGCCAAAACCATGAGCCAGGTGCTATACATTGTCATCAATGTCCATGTCCATTGCAAATGTACGGTGTATGCCCAGACTGAGAATAATGATTTATGCTCAGGCCAAAATCCTGCCAAGGCAGGAAGACCCTGCAGTATTTAACAAAGTCTCACCTCACTTGGAATAAAATCCAGTTCACAGTCCTGGTTACAAGTCCAGTATAATCTGACGCAGTCTAATATTTTAACTATTCCCACTACACACCAGCTATAGTGCCCTTTTTTTCTGTTCTTGAAGCACAGACAAGCTCATTTTAGCGATAGGTACATCTTACCAGCTATTCTCTCTGACTAGAGTTCCCTACCCTTGAGTCAGACCCCTGCCCAAATGTCAATCAGATTTCATACAAATATGCTCTTTTAGAGGACTTCTCTGGACACCCAGTTACTCTGCCAACCATATCACTCCAAGTTATGTTTTGCTTAGCATTTATGTAATACTATGATCTTTTATTGGTTTATTATTATTAACTTGTTACGTGCTATTATATAGCATTTTAAAAATTCATTATCGATCTTCCTCAATATAATAAATCTAGGCTATAGAAGTACAGATGTCATGTTTATTTAGTTGCTGATGTATTCCCAAAGCCTAGCAGCTTGTCTGGTGCTCAGAAACTCCATAGTAAATATTTGGGAAATGAATAAGACATACTACGTTCTGCAGGCTACACCATATTGCCATTTATGGTTTTATTCACTTTATTTTGGTGAATCATGCACAGAAAAGAAGAAAAAGTTGCTTAGACCTCACAGAATTCATTTAAAATTCACAGTGTCTTGTTATTTTATTTAAAAAAGTAGAAACATTAGTTTTCTTTTTATAACTCACAGTTGTTGGCTGTCTCAAAATGAGAGCGAAGTGGGGAGGAAACTATTGTTTAAGCTCTTCATAAAGTTTACCTAAAAAGTAAATATGGCAAGGCCAGGCACAATGGCTCACACCTGTAATCCCAGCACTTTGGGAGGCTGAGGCAGGTGGATCACAAGGCCAGGAGATCAGGACCATCATGGCAACATAGTGAAACCCCGTCTCTACTAAAAATACAAAAAGTAGTTAGGCATGGTGGTGTGCACCTGTAATTCTAGCTACTTGGGAGGCTGAGACAGGAGAATCACTTGAACCCAGGAATCAGAGATTGCAGCAAGCCAAGATTGTGCCACTACACTACAGCCTGGCAACAGAACTAGACTCCATCTCAGAAACAACAACAACAAAAACAAAATAAGTATGGCAATTAATTCTGCTAATCATTATTTTAACTTAAAATGTATTTTAATCTTTAATTTCTTCTGCATACTGTTGCCCTGTTTATGTAATTTTGCCAAAATGTTTTCCCAGTTTAAAAATCATTTTATTTGACCTTAGTCAAGTATAAAATGTCATCCATTTGCAACTGATAACTATTTAATGCTTTTTTCTTAAATCTTTTCTAACTGAATTTCCCAAAACTTAAGCTTTATTTTAATTCAACATTTGTGTTAGAATTTTTATCATTTATTAATTTTTTTTATTTGTTATTAATTTCTAAATTTTATTGTAGGAAATAAAAGGTATAGATAAATGAAGATCACAGATAAGAAGCGCCAACTTTACATAAGAAATGTTAAGCTCCTGTTCATCTATGATTAATTACATATTAGTCCCACTAGTCCCTTAGAACTAAATCTACTTTTACCAAAATTCATGCTGTTGAAAGTCACCACATTGGATACTCACTGAATCTGATGTTCTCTTTCAGAATGTCAGCATGTCACTATTCATATAACCATCAAGGGTTTTCTGAGTCAGTGTTCAACTTTCTGATGCCAAACCACTGATTTCCAAAAAGACGGAATATGTAACCTCAACCCTACCGCCTCCTCCTCTGTAATCTCTGCTTATGAGCTATGCCATATGTCAGTACCTTTGCACAAAGAAAGAAAGGGAAGTACCATCTAGCTAAATCCACTGTGCTTCTCCCATTGAAAACCATTCTTGAGAAGTATTTTATTTAAGAAATATAAATTCTGAATGTTATTATTTGATTAAATCAGGCATTTAGGAAAGCCGCTTATTTGTGCAACACTATCTTTCTCCTTTTCAGAAAAGCCCTCCTAAACTACATTTTCAAAACCTCTTTCAACCTTCACTAAAGGTCACGGAATACATTTGCGATATTTGCTATTTCACTGACATGTAGAACTGTCATTGTGAACACTTCCCACAACATTATTCAGTGACCCCCAAACAATGCATTACATGCGATAATAACTGTCAGTTATGATATATCTGTTAACTTTTTAAGATGATTTCCTCTCCATTTTGGCTGCTGGGAGTCTGCATGCTGAGATAAAGAAGAGAAAACTATCTTTTATTGGGAATCTAAAATGTGTCTGGTGTTTTATCTGTATAATCATATTTAATTTTCTCATTACACTTTTGGGTAGGGTAGAGGTGAGGCAAAACCTCTACCTTTAACTGCTTAGGGTTTCCAGCTGGGTCTAAGAATTAGATTGACATAAGAAAAATTTATAGGAGAAAACCACACAAATTTATGTAAAATAAGAGCCTTCATAAGGAAATGTCGACTCAAGAAGTAGCAAAACCTGAATGTTTACATGCTGGGTTGAAGGAAGAAGCACAATTACGGAAAAGTAGCAAAACGAGTAGAGTTGTTTCTAACGAGGTCTGTTTGTGCAGAATCCTCTAGTCCTATCTCTGGTGATGAGAACATTTCTTTCCTCCTGGCATTGGGAAGGCAGCTCTTACATAGGAGTTACATCTGCTTTCAGGAAGAAAAGGGGAGAATGAAAGTGTCCTTCTTGCGCCTGTTTTTCAAGTGCCTTTTACTGAAATCTCAAAACCAGTAATATGCCAACATGGCCAATTTTGGGGTGATGTATCCTGAGCCCCTTTAAGGGGTTATTATCCTCTAATTACTGATGAGGAAACTTAAACAGATGTTAAGTAATTTTCCAAAATCATTTGGGCAAACAAGTGAAGGACTGGAATACCGGTCTACATCTGTCTCTCTACTTTCAAAAACACTGCTCAAAGACTTTCAAAAAAAACTTTTGAAGTCAGATTTTACTCTCAGACACAGAAAATATACCAATGATTAGAGATAAATACATTCCTATACGTCTAAAATCTTATTTTCTAATGTTTTCTTCCTAGGATTTTTGTTTTGTTTTTGCTTTCTTGCTTTCTTTTGTTATTTTGCTTGTTATTGATATATTAGTGAAGTTAAAGCTTTGGATGTTGCCATGAGCAGCTCAGGGACTTCATGGCAATCCTCCTAACCTTTGTTTTCTGGAGCCCACTTATTCACAAATGCTCTCCTTTGATTTATTAGTTACTTTTACAAAGTGTTTCATTGTTGTTATTGTTGGTTTTGAATGGTCAAACCTACTTTGGAAAGAACTGCAGTATTAGATAATTTTAGTGCAGATGTTAGAGGTCGTAAACATATAAATTGCTCACAGTAGAGCTCAAATTTGGCACACAGACTTATTACTAACATAAAAATGTGATTCAAATTTATTCACAACCAGTTGCATGAGGGATAAAGGAGGGAAAAAGATTAAAAGGGCATTAAAAATCAATAAAGATATAAATGTGAGCAAATAATGCAATAGGCACAGAATCATGTGAAAGTGTCAAGAAAATAATGGATTACACAAAAATTTGTACTGCTCTAAAGTATAAAGTCTTCTCAAAACTATCTTACTTTTCCAACTATAATGATGCCATAGTCTGGCCCATTGGTTCAAATTTTAACTTCTTCCCTAGAGCAATAGCAGTAGTAAGTCAGCAACTCCTTATCATCATCCAAGGATACATAGCATGTTAATCAATGAATTATTTTAAGAACACTTTGTTATACAGACACTTGCGGTTTTACAATAAACTGTAAAGCATCTCTTTTAAAGTTGAAACAGGACTAAGTAGGTGAAGACAAATATATTCTCATGAATAAAATTTTGTCCAGGTTCATAGACAAAAGTTCTACATTTGTTTCTCATACTCCATAAACACTTTCTAAGAAAAGGCCTCTTTGAAGGTTGATTATATTATTAAAACAGGAAAGAGAACACAATTTTTGAGAAATTGGGGGTGGCATACATATTTCTAATGTGGCTTCTGAGAGACAAGGTTTGAACATGGCCCAGGAACTTCAGAGGCACTGTCATCACAATGGCTGGCAGAAACAAAAATGCACCAGCTCTCTGAAGCTCCAAGGCTTGCGATAACACCTGTGACTGCAGGTGGCTCTACTTGAAAAGAGCTGCACCACTTTCCTCTTCAATGGCGGGCACTGTTTTCCACAGGGGGTCAGAGGTGACCAGGGTGCTTTCAAGTTTAGTTTTATAATTTTGAAGAACTGGATTGTGAACAGTGACAAGTTCCCAATTTAGCCCCTTAAAAACATGAAAGTGGTCTGCATTCCCTCCTTTAACATAAACCTTCATTCACTAACTACAGCAGGAGATTTAATCTAGTGACCTTCTTTTGAAATCCAATTTAAATTAAATGATTGATTTTGAGATTTTGCCAGACATATACTGAGGCTTAAAAAAAAAAGTAATCTTCATAGTACTCTCAATGGAGATTAAATCAGGTTAGAAAAAAAAAACACATTGTCACTAAAGAGAGATTTTTTTTCCCTGCTACCTTGTATAGAAATTATTTTTAAGAGTCTAGAAGACAGAACAGCACCAAATCTTAAGACACTGAAAGTATTTTGACACAATTGAGCTTTTCAAGTATAAAATAGCAAACAAGAATTTGGTGGATGCATTCCTGTACTGGGCAATGGCTAAGAAATTTCTGACTAAAATATAATATGAAAAGTCAGAACTCATCTGGTATAGTACATTCAGTTCAGTATGCCACATTTAAGAGGGATATAGACAAATTCAGGTTTGTTAACAAATAAGAATTCAAAACCAAGTAATGCCATAGGAAAAATAATTGGGGAAAAATGGAAATACAGGCTCTGGAAACAGAAAAGTCCCACGGTATAATTTTCAAAGGCACACTATGCAGAGCAGTGATTGGATCTGCTTTGTGAGCTTCCATGGGTTACAAATTGGTAGACAGGTTTTAAACTCAATACAAAAAATTTCTAATGAAGAGACCCATCCAAATACGAAATCAGCTATCCTATAGTATCAGTTTCATCTTCTGAAGATATTCAAGGAAAAAGTGAATTAGGGATGCTAAAGACTAAAGATTAAACTCTAATATTGAGGCCCTTTCAAAGTCTTGAGTCTAAATTTTTCTGAGAATGAGAACCGTCTATAATGAAACAGCTCTCAAATGGATAAAGAGAGCATCACAAAGTAAAATACTGGCATATAACAAATAGCATTAGTTAATAGAAGAAATAAGTGTAACTAAAACATAGTTTACAAATGCTTTTTGGATGAAGTCAGAGAATATCCAAACACAAGCAACATGACAAGTTTTCGAATTGTGAAAACCAGGATGTACTGAAGAAACATGAGAAAAACCTCAAGACAAATCATATTAGGAAAAAAGTATTTTTGACATGCTTATAAAAGCAAATACCATGACTAGTCTAACGAACATGCATTAATCAGTACTAATTCAGCAGCGGTGGGAAGAAACAAACACTAGTTTAAGAATGCAAACTTTCAAATTATAGGAATAAAACTTTCTAGGCAGGAATGGTTCATAAGACATTTACTTTATCAGGATTACATATCTACTAAGATCACACCACTCTGATAGTGTTAAATCGATGTTTATTTAAAAAAAGTCCTTAAAGAAGCTCTCTGGTTCCTCATGTTGCTTTTTGTTTTTTGGTTTTTTTTTGCCTTTTCCTGCTGGCTTTATTCTGTGTTTGACTTGAAACGTTTCGTCAAATTCTTTACAGATTTCCATTTGATTTTGGTGGACTTTGAAGATGGATCACCACTCTCATTCAGATGAAATTCTTTGGAGAGAACTTTATTTTCAAAGTATGGATTTTCATCAAAATAAAAACCTATTCTGTAATCTGATTTAATATCTTCAAATTCTTCACTTCAACTCTGGTCTAATAATGCCGTGCCTCTTCATCTCCTCCTCAAGCAGTGCAGACACTTGTAGATGGTGGTCAAATGTTGTTACCTAAAAATCTGGGATTTGGTCAATGAATTCTGACCTCTTTGAAAAAGTGGTTATCAGATTTTGGTATATTTCTGTTCTACTTTCAAAATCTCCTCACTGGCTTGTTCATTAAGTCCGTCTGTTTCATTTTGTACTACATCAATGTGTTCAATTGCTTCTTGCTATTCTTTTTCTCCCTTCTTCAGCAAGTCTGCAGAGGCCAATGTCCTCCTGTCCCAGAGCAGAAGATGGTCCAGAGAGTTTCTTTACCTGGTTTACTGATCATTCTGATGGAGGTGTTGATGAGTTAGGAGAGGTCATCAAAGATTATATGTGGCCAAACCCATTACAGCACTACCTGGTTCCGATATGGATGATGAAGAAGGAGAAGGAGAAGAAGATTATGACGATGAAAAGGAGGAAGAATTAGAAGATACTGATGAAGAAGTGGATGAAGATGAAGATGATGATGAAGGAGAGGAAGAAGTGGAGGATGAAGGAGATGACTAATAGAACATTGATGGATTCCAACCTTCCTTTGTAAAAATTTTCTCCAGTCCCTGGGAGCAAGTTGCAGTCTTCTTTCTCCTCTTGTGCTCAGTTGCCCTGTTTTTGAGGTCTCTTTTCTCTAGACCATGGTTCTCAACTTATTTGGGGGAAATACCTTGAGGAGAATACAACTGGAAATGAGTCTCTATCCCTTTCTGTTCGAAATTCATTTTTATCCCTTACTATCTGAACAAAAACTGCATGGAATCAACACCACTGAGCTTTGTGGGAAAAAAGGAAAATCTGCTCCCTTTGCTCTGCTGGAAGGGTGCAAGGCCCCTGTGTAGCAGTACACAGAATTTTAGCTTTTTTCCTCCTTTCTCTGTATATTGGGCTCAGAGAGTACACTGGGTCTCTATGTGAATATGGACAGTTAGCATATACCAACATGTATCTGTCTACTTTCTCTTGTTTAAAAAAAAAAGGAAAAAAAACTTTAAAAAATGGGGTTATAGAAGGTCAGCAAAGGGTGGATTTGAGATGTCTGGGTGGGTTAAGTTGACATTTTGACAATATGGTTTCTCCTTTGGCATGTTTAATTGTGATATTTGACAGATATCCTTGCAGTTTAAGATGACACTTTTAAAATAAATCCTCTCCTAATGATGACTTGTGCCCTGCCACTCAATGGGGAAATCAGCAGACTATGTAGGATCTTATTTGCTATTGACATTCGCTATTGTAATTTTGTTCCTGTTTATTTTTAAATATTCTTTTTGTTTCACTGGAAAGGAAAGATCATGTTCAGTTTTAACACTGAAAGTGTAGAAGTTGCTGTGTTACAATGAAACTAAATGTGTATACACACACACACACACAAAAAAAAAACCACTTAAAATTACTTACTGTATTCACTAACCTTGGAACAAACTAATGTAAGTTGCTTAGTGAACACAAAAATCTGAGTCACCTTCTTTGTTTTTTTAGAGTCAGGGTCTGGTTCTGTTTTCCAGGAGGCGGGAGTCAGTGGTGTGATCATGGCTCACTATAGCCTGGAACTCCTGGGCTTAAGCCATCCCCTGCCTCAGCCTCCCAAGTAGTTGGGACTACAGATGTGCACCACCACTCCTGGCTCACAATTACTTTTAAAGCATATATCTCATCTAATATTAGATTAAAATTTAAAAAAATATATTTCTCTATAAATTTAGTGAGTGTCCCCTACGTCAATCTAAGGGGAAAAACCCTACCATAATTTCTGAACTCTGAAATTGAAGATTGGTTCTGAATTAAAATGTTCTTTATTGGCATTGACGTTCTAAGTGACTACATAAGCAGCAGATGTCCCTGATTTCACTACATTGAAATCCAAGTTGCTCTTTAAGAATCTATTTGAGGTCAGACTCACTGGCTCATGCCTACAATCCCAACACTGTGGGAGGCAGAGGCAGGGGTTACTGCTTGAGCCCAGGAATTTGAGATTTCTTTTCTATGAAAATAAAAGAAAAATTAGCTAGGTCTAATGGCATGCGCCTGTGGTTCCACCTATTTGGGAGGCTGAGGAGGGAGAATCATTTGAACCCAGGGCCTAGGAGCTCAAGGCTACAGTGAGCTGTGATCACACCACTGTACTCCAGTCTATGTTACAGAATGAGATTTTTTTCTAAAAAAAAAAAAAAAGATTTTTGTTTTATTTTAATAATAAAGAATCTATTTGAAAACTTATTAGCTATGTCAATAGGTTTTTGAAAATGAAGACTAATGCCAAATGCCATCAAGAGGGAATACTTAAATAGTTATTAATCTTGGGTATATTTTCTTCCAGCTGTTTTAGAATTCCCGTGCAAAAAAAAAAAATTAAACTTTTTATCTTGAGAGGGCTGTAGATTTACAATTCAGTTATGAGAAATGATATAGAGAGGTACTGTGTTCACTTTCCCCAAGTAGCATCTGGAAAACTGTGGTACAATATTACATCCAGGATATTGGAATCAATACAGTCAAGACACAGAACAACTGTATCACTAGCAGGAATCTTCTTATGCGTTCATAGTCACATCCACAGCACTCCTGCTTTCTCACCACTATCCTTAGCCCTGGAAAACACTAATGTCTTCTCCATTTCTTCATCTCTACAAGAACGATATATAAACGGAATTAAACAAAACAGAGTATGTCCCTTTTAGGATGAGTTTTTGCTACTCCACACAATCCTCTGGAGATTCATTCAAGTTACTGTGTGTATTAGTAGACTACTCATTTTTATTGATGAGTAGCACCTCATGGTATGGATGTGCTACACCCTGCTTAATATACTGAAGGAAAAGTGGGTTGTATTCAGGTACTGGCTACGATGAATAAAGTTGCTATTAAAATTTAAGTATACGTTTTCATGTGAAAAAATTTTAATTTATTTGGAATACATACTCAGGAGTGCAATTGCTTGCTGGCATGTAGGAGAGTTGCATAATTTAGTTTTACAAGAAACTACTATGCTGTCTTGCAGGGTGATGATAGCATTTTACGTGCACACCAGGAATGAGCCAGTCTTGAATGCTCACCAGCATTTGGTGTAGTCACTCTTTTTATTTTAGCAGTCTGATAGAGATGTAGTGGTAGTTGTAGTTTGCATTTCCCTAATGATGTTGAATATAATTTCATCTGCTTACTGGGCATCTATATATTCTGTCATCTCGCCATTTTATAATTCTTTTAACTGTGGCATTTTGATAAATTTATATATTCTGGATTTGAGACCTCTTTGGATACGTGCTTTGCAAATATTTTCTGAGTTCATAGCTTGTCATTTCATCATCTTAACAAGAACTTGTTAGCAATGTAGTCCAATTTATCGATTTTTCCTTGTACTGACTGTATTGTGTCAACTCTAAGAACTCTTTGACTACCCTTACAGCTGAAGATTTTTCTCCAGTTTTATTTTTCTAAAATTATTCCAGTTTTACAATTTACATGTTAATCCATGATCTATTTTTAGCTAACTTTTGCATAAGGTAGAAAATTTAGGTTGAAGTTTATTTCTATGGATGTCCAACAGCTCTGGCATCATTTATTGAAAAGTCTACCATTCCTCCACTGAAATGCTTTCATACTTTTGTCAAAATCAGCCGTGTATATTTGTGTAGGTCTATTTCTGGAGTGTCTATTCTGTTCCATCAATTTGTGTGTCTATCTCTCCACTGATACCCTATAGTCTTGATTACTGTTAACTATGTAAGTCTTAAAATTGGGGAAACTGATTCCTTCCACTTTATTCCACTTTTACAAGATTGTTTTAGGTGTTTTAATCGTTTGTCTTATCATGTAATTTTGAAGTAATCTCTATGTCTACATCTATAAAAATATCATCCAAGATTTTGATAAGAATTCTCTTAAACAGCTTTTTATTTAGCGAGAAATGACATCTTTCCTACTTTGTGTTGTCCAATCTATGAATACAGTATAGAACTCCATTTATTAAAATTTTCTTCTTTCATCAGTGTTTTATAGTTTTCATCATACATTTCTGTATATTACATATTTTATTCGATTTACACCTTACTATTTCTTATAAGAAAGAAAACAACTTGGAGAGAGGGATGGAGGGAACAAAAGAGAGAATGAGAGAGAGAACAAGTGTTTATAAATATGCATATTTTATTTTAATAACCACATATTCATTACTAGTATATAGAAATACGGTTGCTATTTTAATATTTTTCTTGTGTTCTGCAACCTTGCTCATCTCATTTATTAAATTCTTGAGGGGTTTTCTTTCGATTACTTGGTATTTTCTATATTATATATATACTATCATGTCAACCACAAGGAAGAAAGCTTGATTCATCCATTCTCCATTCTGATCTCTATGTCTTATTTCCCTTTTTTTTCTCCTTGGCTTTATTTCATTAGCCAAAATTTCCACCACTGTGCTAAATAAGAATAATAATGGACATGTTTGCCTTGTTCGCAAAGTTAGAAAGAAAGAATTTAGACTTTAGCCACTAAGCATATCGTTACATTTCAGTTTTTAATAGATCTATTTTTATTAAGATTTGGTAGTTTCCCTCTATTCCTATTACTCTGAGCCATTTTATTTCAAAGGGGTGTTTAATTTGACAAAATACATTTTCTTAATCAACTAATATAATTGTTTTCTTCTTTCGTCTGTTACTATGTTAGGATTTTAAATACAAAGCAAGCTGAACATCTCTAGAATAAACCCTACTTGGTTATGGTGTATAATTCTTTTTACATGTTGCTGAATTGTATTTGCGAATATCCTGTTAAGAATTTTGCATCTACGCCCATGAGGAACATTGACCTGCGGTTATTTCCCTGTTATTGTCTTCATCTGGTTCTAGTATCAGGGCAATACCGGTGTCACAAAATGAATTCGTGTTCCTTCTTTTTCTCTTTTCGGGAAGAAACTATATTAAAGTAATGTGAATTCTTCTTTAAATATCTTAGAAAATTATTCACTTAAAATACTTGTACATGTAGATTTTCCTATGTTGCTTGCTTTTAAATTACAACTTAAATTTCATTAACAGTTATAGGTTATTTTGTGAGCTATGGTAGTGTTTTTATTTTTATTTTTATTTTTTTGGAAATAGATCCGTTTCATCTAAGTTGCCAAACGTATGTATATAAAATTATTCCTAGTATTCTTTTACTATTATTTTAATGTCTGTGAGGGACTATGTTAACCACCCTTCCTGGGTCCATAGGGGCGTCGTTTCAAAGGCAAGAACTTCCTCGTGCCATGCCTCCATCCACCTCCCCATCTGGGAACCTAGAGTTCTTTATCTAACTTTCCTGCCTCGTGGGCTAGGTAAAATTACAGGTGTGCTCTTTATTATTAAAAAAAGCTCCTGACAGCCGGGCGCGGTGGCTCACGCCTGTAATTCCAGCACTTTGGGAGGCCGAGGCGGGTGGATCACGAGGTCAAGACATCGAGACCATCCTGGTCAACATGGTGAAACCCGGTCTCTACTAAAAATACAAAAAATCAGCTGGGCACGGTGGCGCGTGCCTGTAATCCCAGCTACTTGGAAGGCTGAGGCAGGAGAATTGCCTGAACCCAGGAGGCGGAGGTTGCAGTGAGCCGAGATCGCGCCGTTGCACTCCAGCCAGGGTAACAAGAGCGAAATTCCGTCTCACTGAAAAATAAATAAATAAATAAAAATAAAATAAAAAATAAAAAAAGCTCGTGAAAAGCTCTGGGAGGAAGGGCCTCTGTTCTGAGCCGGACGGTCTATCCAACAGCAGAGTCGAAGATCAATCACTCCAGAGAAAGTTTGAAGGAATTCCTCTCACTGGACAAGAACATGAACAGGGCGTGAATAACTAAAAGTTAAAACTCCACTGCACCTTACCTGCACTGATTTCCCTCTCTGGGATCCCCTCCTACAACAATGTGGGAGCTGTTTTTCCCTCTGTACCTGTGCAGATATCCCCTTCGGATTCCCCTCCCACAGCAGCATGGGAGCTGTCTCTCTTTGTCTCTCTAACAGCCTAATCAATCGCTTTCTGCTAAAATCTTTGGGTCCTATATTTACTTGAACTGTAAGCTCACTTTGCCGCCAGGGCGCCTTCCCCATTCTTGGGGCAAAGAGAGGCCAAGAACTTTGGGCACGTCAAATGGGGTTGGGGAGCTCAGCCCCATCCTGTCCCGTGACCCGGTTACATCTACACAGTGACATAAGTTAAAAATTAAAAATTAAAGAGAAGGAAACTTTATCGTATTTACCTCTTTCTATTTTTTTTTTCTATTTCATAGACCTTCCATTAGCCATTCTAGAATAAGTCTGCTAGCAACAAATTTTCTTAGTGTTCTTACATCTGAGAATGTCTTAATTATCAATATCTAGAAGATATTCTAGAAGAATATCTTCACTGTTTTCTAATTAATAAATTTGAAAGGAATATCTTAATGTACAAAGTATTCGTAACTTATAGTAGGCCTACAGCCTTAGAATAAATTACCATATATTTAATAATTCAATGATCATGCTCTAGTACTTTTTAACCTAAGTACAGTTAAATTGTTTTCCAAAAGGCTTGTAGAAAATTAGACACCATAAAAAAACTCTGTAAAGAAGTGATCCCTAGTTGACCTCAGAAAACTCACTCCACACTCCATGATTCTACAAGATCCCTTTGAGAAGGATCATTTATCATGTTAATTTTTAGGCAATAAGAGGAATGAACTTTGAACAGCTGTGAGGAGTTTCTTTTGCCTTCGACATTCTAAATCAGGACCTGTTTCCTCACATTCCAAGTCACCTTGGCATTTTTGCTTCACTTTTCTCTCATAGTCGAGAAATTTCATTGAGGATCTATATCCTATCCTGAATCTCCCTTTGTATAAAGAAGCTAGAAATGAATTTAGACCAACCTTCATTTTTCACACATGGAGTAAGTCCTTGAAAAAGGAGAATTACTTAAAATATTGATATATTTAACATGTCTCTGCCCTATAAAAAATTAACAATAATATTTTACAGACGTTCAGTACCACAGCTAAACTACGCATGTAGTATTCATTCTATAAATGTGTGTGTGTGTGTGTGTGTATGTGTGTGTGTGTGTGTGTGTATAGTGGTGGCTCACACCTGTAATCCTAGCACTTTGGGAGGCCGAGGTGGACAGATCAGGAGGTCAAGACATGGAGATCATCCTGGCCAACATGGTGAAACCCAGTCTCTACTAAAAATACAAAAATTAGCTGGGTGCGGTGGCTCGTGCCTGTAGTCCCAGCTACTCTGGAGGCTGAGGCAGGAGAATCACTTGAACCCAGGAGGTGGAGGCTGCAGTGAGCCAAGATCACACCACTGCACTCCAGCCTGGCTACAGATGAGACTCCAACTCATATATATATTTGTATTTCCTTCACATTATTCAAGTCTATATGAACTTGATACAAATTTATCTGCAAATATATCTACACACACACACACACACACACACACACACACACACACACACATATATATGTTAAGAGAATCTACAATTTTCCCACTTAAATGGAATAAAATGGTTTTATGGTCTTCTGCTATATCTGCCCATGTTGAAATTGGAGTAAAAAGAAACCTATTTAACATATATTAGGGGTACAACTATAGATTATCATGCTAACTTTTTAAAAATGATAATTATTTATTTCTTCATTTGAGTACATATGTCATTTGCATTTTAATATAAATTATTTATAAATCTAAATAATAATGGCAGTTGAGTCTATTAGTCAACAGAAAATGAGATGAGAGGTTGGAAATTATTTAACATTTAACACACCAATTCATGGGGGGGTCATTAAAATAAAGGTTCAAAATTATGACTGTATGTGGGATGGAAGAAAATTATGACCCAAATAATTATATATATAATTGTTTAAAAATTATCCTCTACGTGGGAAACACATTTAAAAATTCTTTAGGGACTTAATTAAAATAGAATTATCACTTTTCAAAAATATGACCAAGAGATTTAATTTTGGCTTTTCACATTTATTTTGACATTTTAAAATGCATTCTAATGTGCGGAAACAAAACACCATTTTACATTTGAAATAAAGTTTTTATTTTTACTTTTCTTTAAAACCTTTTCACATTAAGTTAAAAAGCATAGTATTAAAATGTCATCACCACTGAGGAATATATAAATTTATATGCTAAAATATCTTCATACTTAAAAAAAACTATGCTTTACAAATTAATATTTTAAAAATAAATCTTAATTTTTATTTAAAATGATTGCTTTCAAAAATTTCTCAGGAAAAAAATTAAATCTATAATATAAAACAGAGCTATTTAAAAGGCTGTCATATATGACAGCATGGGAAGATCAAATTATTTTTGACATGGAAATAATTTTTAATAACAAAAGCCAAAATAAATTGCAGAGCATTTTGCTTTAATATATAAAATTTGAAGAGTATTTACTCAGTATATATACTTTTATTTTAGAAAGAATTCTAATACTTAAGCATTTTTTTGAGAGCAAGCGTATGCTGTGGAAATAAAGTCAAAAGGCAGGTCACTGAAGTGACATGTGGGCCAGTAAAAAGATTAAAATGGGGAGGGTTTTTTTTTTCTAAGAATAATATATACAATATTAGACCCATACATGGTATTTAAGTAAGAAGGGGAAATCCTGGTTGAGTTGCAATGAGGTGGTAGGGATAAATGTCAAGCGGGTAGGAATAAGGATGAGGACAGGAGATCTTCTATGAAAGTTTCTTATAAGAGAAGAAAGATATTAGGTCTTAAAATATAAGATAGTCCATAAAGCAAAGTAGAGGAGGGGATGCATTCCAAATGAAAGGAAATGTCGTGTGTAAAGTCACAGAGACTCAGGATATGAGAGGACAGCAAAACCTAGGAACTCTGCAGAGATCCCATTAGCAAGAAGGACCTCATGGAGGTGGGCCCCTGACTTTGGAGTTCTTAGTCTCTATCACTGTAATAAATAAATTCCTTTTCTTTATAAGTTACCCAGTTTCAGTTATTCTGTTATAAGCAACAGAAAAGACACCACTGAATGTTTTACATTTGTGAGTTACATATCAAATCTGCATTTTAGAAAGCTTACTCTGGTAGCTGAGTATATTTGGTGATGGATTGAGTGTATTCGAATCAATTGTATCTCAAGGTTACCTTATAATTATACCTCCTGCTGTGGTTCATTATTTAACACTATAATTTAATCGATTTGACCTAGAAAACTGAATCTTTTTATTGTTGTTGTTACCATTTTGGAAAAGTTAAGTATATGAAAATGTTAAGGGAAATGGCGAAACACAACTGTCATTCATTTTTGAGAGCCTCCTATGAGACTGCCCTCCTCCTGGCGTTCAAAGAGCCCTGGATGTGACTTAGGGAAGGCACAGCACGTTTCAATCACATTACAAGGCTGCTTGCTCCATAAACCAAAACATTCAGTGCCCTCATCCAACAATTCACACACCACAGGAAATTACTCTTAACCCCATCTTTTGCACCTACTATCCTTCTTCTGCTTCCTGTCCATGCTTATCCAACTAAGAATTTTCATGGTCCATTACCATAATCACTGTCTTACAACACTCTCCTAATCCTAGCAAAACTCCACCCTTAGTTAAATTCCATCACTAAGGAATCCTATCACATTTTCTTAGTCAACTACTCTCCCACTCTTGCAGTGGACAATACCTCACTTCCTCTCACTTGGAATTTTCAATACCTCTCCTTTATTTACTTTCACTGGATGACCTTGGCTTTTACTTAAATGAGAAAATAGAAGCAATTAAAAAACATAAACAATCAAATCTACCTCCCTCCCTACATAAAACCAATATACTTCACCTCCTTGTTTCTTGTGTCAGAAAAATTGTCCCTGCATTTTCCCAAGAACACTCTCTATCAGCTGAATCCCATCAGCTGAAATATCACCAAACTTAAAAGAAACTTTTTGACTTTTAACCCCCCATTCCTGCTACCAAACTCATTTTTCTGCTACTTTTTAAAGAACATCCTCTCTCTATATATAAAACTTATCTACACTTGCTGCCTTCACTTTCTCACTTTCCATTTTCTTCTGAACCCACCTGAATCAGAATTTCAGCCCAACCATTCCACCAAAACCCCTTTTAGTCTAAATAAATGACCTTCATGCTAAATCAACGGCCAATTTTCAATCCTCATCTAACTTAAACTCTGCAAATGCAGCTGACATTCTGAATACTACTTCCTTCTTAAAACATGCTTATTTTAATAGGTCCTCCTATTTCACCTGCAGATCCTTCGTTATCTTCTTAGCTCTCATCTTCTTGTTTTTCTTCCTGACCTCTTTATGTTACAGTAAGTTGCAGCTCAAAAGCTCAACCATGTCTTTCTTCACACTTACCCTTTAGATAATCTGATACAAGCTCATAGTTTTGAATGCCTTTTATAAAAAGATTATTTTTGACTCAAATTGCCAGTCTAACACCTCCACTAAATTCCAGGCTTATATATTTAAGTGTCTACTCAATATCTCCATTTACATGGCAAACATGCATCTTACACTTGTGATATCCAAAACTAACCTCTTGATTTTCCCCCAAATCCTTCTCCTCCCAGTTCCCCATGGATCTGTGAATGGCTACAGTGTATCTTATGCCAGACAGGGCATTTTCAGATGCCTATTACCTCTGGGTCAAAAACTTAAGAGTTAATTTCTTCTTTCTCCTCATATTCAACCAATTCCTCAGCAACTTTTATTTTGTTTTGTTTTATCAGTTATACCTTCAACATGCACACCATATTTAATTTAATTAATTATAAAAGCCCCTGATGCTACTACACTGATCTAATACAGCTTCTGACTGGACTATTGCAAATAAATATCTCAAATCTGCCTACCAATTCTACATTTGCCCAACATCTCTCTTCCTTCTAGAACAGAAAAAAATGATCCTTTCAGTAATGTCATACCATTCCCCTGATCCAAGTATTTAAAAAGCTGTTAAAACAGCTTCCCATCAAACACAGAATAAACTGAATAAAAAAAGAAGAAAATCGAATCCCCTTACAAGGGCCTAGAAGGTTTTACGTGATCTGCCAACTGCCAAACTCTCTGCAGTCTCGTAAGTTCTCCCTCACTTGCCATTCTACATCCCCCTGGCCTTCCTTTAAACACACCAACCCCATTTCCCCTGCTGGAACTTCACAATTCCTTTTCTCCTCACTGTTTGCTTATTCCCAGAATATGATATTGCATGTCACTGCATTCAGGTCTCTGCTTAAATACCACCTTTTCACAATCCTTATCTTGATCACACACTGACAGACAGCCACTTTACAACACAACACTAAATATTTCCAGCTGATTGCCTTTCTCTTCATGGTACTTTTTGCCACCTGGAAATTTACTTTGTATTGTTGGTCTTCCTCACCAGGAAGGACTCTGAGGGTTGGTGTCTTAACTGTTTTTTTCACTGCTTCATTTCCATAGTTCAGGAAGGTTGGGTATCCAGTAGGTACTCAAACTTTTGTTAAAAGAGTTAATTTGGCATCTGTTATGTGCCAGACTTATTATTATTATTATTACTATTGGAGAGAGGGTTTCACACTGTCACCAAGTATAGGGCAATACCATGGCTCACTGAAACCTGGTTCACTGGCCTCACTGCAGCCTCCAGACTGCCTGGGCTCAGGCAATCTTCCTGCCTCCGTCTCCTGAGTAGGTGAGCCTTCGAGTGTGAGCCACCTTGCCTGGCAATTCTTATTTTTATTTTTTTAAATAAAGATGGGGTATCACTATGTTTCCCAGGCTGCTCTTAAACTTCTGGCCTCAAGCAATCTTCCTGTCTTGACCAACCAAAGTGCTAGAATTACAAGCCTCAGCCACTCTGCATGAAAAGGCTTATTTTTAATATACAATTTGTATTAGTTCATTTTCATACTGCTGTAAAGAACTGCCTGAGGCTTGGTAATTTACAGAAGAACAGGTTTAACTGACTCACAGTTCAACATGGCTGGGGAAGCCTCAGGAAACTTACAATCATGGCAGAAGGTGAAGAGGAAGCAAGGCACCTTCTTCACAAGGGAGCATGAAGGAGAAATGCCGAGCGAAGGGAGGCAAGCCCCTTATCAAACCATCAGACTTCATGAGAACTCACTATTGTAAGAACAACATGGGGAAAACTGTCACCATGATTCCATTACCTCTACCCGGTCTCTCCTTTGACAAGCGGAGATTATGCAGATTACAATTCAAGATGAGATTTGGGTGAGGACACAAAGCCTAACCGTACCAGGATTCTCAGAAGCGTGTTACTTAAGCATTAACATTTGTTCATGATGCCTCTTGCTCCTAACATGTAATATTCATGTATTTAATACAGAAACAGTATTTCATATCTAATTTAAAATAAACCTCCCACTTGCACAGTCTAGAAACGTATATTCTTGCCTTATTGTCTATAAATTTTAGGTGTGTTGATATTATGAATTATAGTTATCAGCAGGAAACCAAAATATTAAATAATATATGATTAACAGGTATAAACTTTTGGACTTCAGATGTGATACACACACATACATATACACATAGGCAGAAACATCTAAATAAATGTTAAGAAAATAACTTACTGGATATTTATACGAACTAGTTCACATCTATAAGGTAACATAACTTAAAACACACACAATACGAGAAGTAGATCTCCACTTCCCATGAGATGTTAATGCATCCTGCAGAAAGAGTGGAAAAGGACCAAGTTTCCCTCTGGTTTGTTCCCAGTGTGTCTGAATTAGCTATGTTTATGCTCAAATAGCCTCAACAATTCACATATCTTAAGGCAACTTTCTAGCAGCAGCCACTTTTTTCTACACGCTAAAATTATCAGCATAGCAGGGAAAAGAGCCAACCACAGGAAAGACAAAGAAGAGGGCCCCAAAACAAAACCACAGCTACACTTTTCCTGATATAGACTCAAATCCTCCCTGCCTCAGAATCCTGCCTGCCCTTATGATATGAAGCGGGGGGGAGGAGGGGGAGAGGGAGGGAGGGAGGAAAGAAAAACAAAGAAAAACAAATAAACAAAGGACAGAATGCTTCACTCCTGCCTTGATAGGAGATATTTTCAGGTCTTTATCAATTAAGAGAACCTATCTAAGATGCTAGACACAAATGATAGCTTCTTCTCAGGATATTTGATTCTGACATTCCTATTTTTGCATTGGCTATGATCTTTTAATATTTTACACTTCAATCACTTGAGGCACCTGGAGTCTGTATATTAAGAATTTCAAAAAGAACTACCAATAAAACATAAAATAATGGACTTTATTTTTTTTAATACTGTGTCTCACTCTGTTGCCCAGGCTGCAGTTCAGTGGCATGATCAGAGTTCATTGCAGCCTTGGCACTCCAGGGCTCAAGCAACACTCACACCTTAGCCTCCCAAGTATCAAAGGCTACAGGCATGCACCACTACGCCCAGCCAATTTAATTTTAATTTTCTTGAAAGACGGGGTTTTGCTATGTTACCTAGGCTGGTCTTGAACTCCAGTGCTCAAGTCATTCTTCCACCTCAGTTTCCCAAAGTGCTGAGATTACAGCAGAGTCACCATGCCTGGCCCTTGATATTTATTTCTGGCTTTTGGCTATCTTCTTTCAAATATCACAAGGCTTAATCATCAAATATGCAGCTGATATCTACTGGAGTACAGGGAGAAAGGGAAAAGGAATGAGAAAGAAAGAGAAGGAGAGGAAGAAAGGCAGCCAGAGAAACTTCTGACGGGCTGATGAGGAAAGGCTGAAATAGTGTTTTATTTCAAAAAGTGTAAATACTGAAGCAGGTTGTGCTATTATCTTCTGCTAGAGAAAATAACCATTAAGAGACTTCATTTCCCTAACTTGTACTTTGTAAATAAACAGTACTACATGTTGATGCTAGTTTAGGGGTGGTAAGATTTCAATAAGGTAAACAGCAAAACAATGATAGGCACTGCTCAGTAAGGAGCAGCTCATAGCTCAGAAACAGCAGAGGCTGAATGCCGAAGCACATCTATTCTAATTGTGTCCCATCACTAGCTCACGCTTTATCACTGTATCTGTATCAGCTGAGGTAGCAGTAAAAACTGTTATTTTCTTTCAAGGACGTAAGATTTAAACAGGATATTCTTTATTTTAAAAAAGACTGTAAAATAACCTTAACAATGTTTATAGTCTAGAATTTACATCTGTATACTTATGCAATGGAATAACTCTTCAAGGTTAAATCAGAAGAAAAATAGGTAAGTTATAAGTATTTCAAAACATAAAACACAAACACAATCACAACTTTTAACTACAGATTATAAATAAGTAAAGGATAAAAAGAGGAAGCTTTGAGCAAGCATTCCCAATGATCTGATTTTAGACTGGTGAATATAAGGAGAAGGGGCTTTTACACTGAGGACCAGAAAATAAACAGGAGAGGGATACCAGGAGAATACTCCCAGCAAAGAAAAAAGCATGCGCTACAGCTTCAGTGCAAGAAAGCACTGGAGGGGCTAGAGCTTAGTAAGCAAGAGAAAAAGGATGTCAAAATGAGATGAGCCAGATCCTTCAAAATCCCGTAAGCCATGTTCAGACCCACTTAAAAAAAAATCTATGTGCATTTGAAGTGCTTCAAGGTCAAATAAATTTGAAAAATGAAGTATTATTGTATAGCATTTACTGGGAGATTAAAAATGCATATTAGCTAATTAGATTCCAAGACTTTTCAATTGTTGAATTTTATTTAATTTGGGGTTTTCCAAGTGAACGAGCTCTGAACACGTTTCATGTGCCGCACTTCTTGATAACCTGCTGAACTTTCCGCCTTGGTGGATTATTTCCCAGTTTCCCAAAGTAGTTATATGGAGAAAAGAGGTGTAACAAATCTGGATGCCATTGTTATCTCATGAATGAACTGAAACACCATTTTCTATATCTGGGTATACAAGGACCTAAACTATTCAAAAAGTATTACTTCATACAAATAATGGGCTTCATTTCTACTCATCTGGACAAACTTTGATAATCTATCTACTCTCTAGCGAGTTCTGAGGTACTTGCTTAAGGAAGAGGGTTATAAGGCCTATATTCTAATTTGGGAGAATTAGCAAAAATGTATTCATTTATTTAATCATTCAACAAATACGTGTTTAAATGAGTCAAGCACCATTGAAGTCCTGAGAAATAAAGTGGGAAACAAGATAAACATGGTCTTTGTCCTGCTGAAACTTATATTGTTGATTCATATAAAGGAGAAAACCAAACTAAATATAATAATAATGCAATGCAATAACTGGTATAATAAAACACGTTCTCACATGCAAGAGAACAAAGAGTCAAGGTGAATAATAACCGCACTGTTAACACAGGCTAGGGAGTAAGAAAGAGAATCTGGATTTCAAAAATCATTTGGAAGTAAAATAAAGAGGGGAGGAACTGTAACAGTTAAATGAATGTGTGTTGTTTATATGATACATCAATTTGAGCTCCACTGACAAGTCTAATTTTAGAATAAACCATGGCAGTTATAAGAAACAATACTAATTCTTATTATATGCCAAGAACTGTTAGAAGAAAAAAATTACGTGTGTGTGTGTGTGTGTGTGTATGTGTGTGTGTGTGAATATACATAGTAGAATATATATACAGTAGGCAAGAGGTCTGGGAAATCTGAAAACTGATTTATTCATGTGATTACTAAGGAAGAATGGAAAATGACAAAAAATAAAAATTCTGGTCAAAGGCAAAATGCCTCTGTGTGTGTGTGTGTGTGTGTGTGTGTGTGTGTGTGTGTGTGTATTTTGTTGTTGCTGTTGTTGTTGTTTCCACTTTTCATCCAGACTGGAGTGAAGTAGGCAGTGGTGTAATTATAGCTCACTGTAACTCCAAACTCTTAGCCTCAAGCAATCTTCCCACCTATGCCTCGAAAGCACTGGGACTACAGGCTAGGATTATAGGAGTGAGCCACATGATTTGGCCACATATTTTTAATATTTTAAATCTTATAACAGCTCCAGGAGGCAAGCACACTTTAAATTAGCATTTTAAAGAAGAATCTGAGACCCAGAGAGTTTATGTGACTTGCTCACTCCAAATTAGAGATTGGGAGGGGCCATTTGTTCCAGGGGCTTTCATGGCAATTCCACTCCCCTTTCAGACTCAGGTGGCCCTCTTATATGTGCCTTCAACTATCAATATGTCAACCTGGGCTATATTAGTGTATATATTGTGTATCATCCTCTTCAGACTTTCAACTTTCAGATATAGGTATCATGTCTTCTCTTCTTTAAGGTGACCAGGTCTAGCATAATCTCTACAACAAAAAAGGTACTGAATTGATAAAAGAAGGACTCTCATAGCCATGGAAGAGATAACTCAAGAAAAGCATACAAATAAGAACATGAAGAAGACCCCAGATGGAATCTTGTGGACTGTAACACTGAGGGCAAGAGCTCTAGGAAATCTGAAAACTGATTTATTCCTGTGATCACTATGGAAGAATGGCAAATGATAGAAAACAAAAATTCTGATCAAAGGCAAAATGCCAAAGAGCCAGTGATGAGTATCTTAATTACTGCTAACATTGCTTTCTGTATGTAAATGATTATGTCATATTTGTAAAATTTAATTAATGAAACTTCTTTGAAAATTCATGATAAAATTTAATTCAACAGTCTACTTCACATATATTTATATATTCTACCCATCATTTAAGCGAATAGCCTACCATTTAAAACATAAAGGAGAAAAAACTATTACATATATATATATATATATATATATATATATATAGATATTTTGCAACTGAGTGTATTACTAAATTATTTATTTCATCCTAATCCAAGAATAACTAAATCATTCATTCTAATTCACTTAGGTCTAAGTCATTTGTGAGAGGGAAAACAAGACAAGATAATTCTTTACATGTGTTTACTGAGTGACAAATTGGTGATTTTACTGGTAGTTATATGAAATAGTTCTTGGAGACTGATTAATACATGTTAGTGACTATTTTGCTTAAGTTACACGTTTAATTTCTTGAGAAACTGACATTTAATCCTATTCACAAAACATACACTTTTTTAGTTTATTGCTGCTAACAAAGTTTATTGAAAAATAAAATGTTATTATAACAACCTAACTCAATAAATGGATGTAGATTTACCCAATGTAATGATTATAAAATCATAACAAGAGCATTCAGACTACTTGTTATATCTGTGTCATCCGTGCAATCTATGTAGGGCTACGGCGCTCTGGGAAACCAGGCTAGGGAGAGTGCAAAACTGGATGTTTAATTGTGGTTTGTATTGATGTAGATTTAAAACCTGACAGTTCCATTACTGCAAAACTTAAGTATGTCTGAAACAACTGAAGTAAGTATGGTGAATCCTCTTTTCACTGTAAAATTATGAATTTTAAATACATATTAAGTATTTCTGTTGAAAAATTAGCATTCAATTGAGATGTGCTCTAAGTGCAAAACATAAACCAAATTCAAAAACTTAGTACCTCTAAAATAATATCAGTTGTTTTCCAACTGATTTTAACATTGGTTTTCTATTGATCATGTGTTAAAATAATACTTTATACATGTAATCAACAGAGTTAAACTAGACAATATAAAAAATAGCTTAGGCATTACACACAAAAAAATTGTCAACTAAGTCCATTATTGAAAAAGGCAAAGAAAAATTGGTTTAGAATAAATATTCTGAGAATAAAATCCTGTTTTCTTCTCAGAAAAGAGCATCAGAAAACAGGATCCTAAGAAATCCACAAGATGTTCCCTGGGCTGGGCATGGTGGCTCCTGCCTATAATCCCAGCACCTTTGGAGGCTAAAGTAGGAGGATCATTTGAGCTCTAGAGTTGGAGACCAGCCTTGACAACACAGGAGGACCCCATCTCTACAAAAAGTAAAAATAATTAGCCATGAGGCATGGTGGTATGTGCCTTTGGTCCTAGCTACTCAGAAGGCTCAGGTGGGAAGGTTGCTTAGGTATGGGAGGTTCAAGGCTGTCATGAGCCATGACTGTGTCACTGCACTCCAGCCTGAACAACAGAGAGAGACTCTTCTTTAAAAAAAAAAAATATGTTCCCTGATATAAAATGCAAAATAAGCAAGGAAGTCAATTCAACAACTGATTAATAATATGCCTTTAGCACCTGAACATTTACAACATAAGTGGAGGAATGCTTAATTTATTCTGCACTGGAGGGAAACAAAGTAGTCTACATAAAATCTACACAGTCATCCTGCATTAAAACACAGTTGACAGGTAATTTTAACATAATCCCTAAAACAATGTTTAAATATTTAACATTTTTAAATGGAAATATTTTGAAATTATTTTACGTTTTAAATTATACTTTAAGTTCTGGGATACATGTCTGGAACATGCAGGTTTTTTACAAAGGTATACATGTGCCATGGTGATCTGCTGTACCCATCAACCTGTCATCTACATTAGGTATTTCTCCTAATGCTATCCCTCCCCTTGCACCACAACCCCCAACAGGCCCTGGTGTGTGATGTTCCCCTCTCTGCGCTCATATGTTCTCATTGTTCAACTTCCACTTATGAGTGTGAACATGCAGTGTTTGGTTTTCTGTTCCTGTGTTAGTTTGCTGAGAATGATGGTTTCCAGCTTCATTTATGTTCCTACAAAGGACATGAACTCACTCTTTTTTTCGACTGCATAGTATTCCACGGTGTCTATGTGCCAACATTTTCTTTATCCAGTTTAACATTGATGGGTATTTGGGTTGGTTTCAAGTCTTTGCTATTGTGAATAGTGCTACAATAAACATACATGTGCATGTGTTTTTATAGTAGAATGATCTATCCATCTGACAAAGGGCTCATATTCAGAATCTACAAGGATCTTAAACAAATTTACAAGAAGAAAACAACCCCAACAAAATGTGGGCAAAGGATGTGAACAGATACTTTTCAAAAGAAGACATTTATGTGGCCAACAAACATATGAAAAAAAGCTCATCATCACTGGTTATTAGGAAAACACAAATCAAAACCAAAACGAGATACCGTCTCACGCCAGTTATAATGGTGATCATTAAAAAGTCAGGAAATAACAGATGTTGGAAAGGATGTGAAGGAATAGAAATGCTTTTACACTGTTGGTGGGAATGTAAATTAGTTCAACCACTGTGAAAGTGTGGTGACTCCTCAAGGATCTAGAACTAGAAATACCATTTGACCCAGCAATCCCATTACTAGGGATATACCCAAAGGATTATGTATTTTGCTTTTTCATGGCATCTTTTAAAAAATTTTTATGACTTGAAGTTTGTTTCTTTTAATGACTCAGGCTCATTATGATTAATTATTATACCACACTGCAGTCTAATGATGTCCAGAGGGACAATTACATTGTACAGAGCTGTTTGCTACTGTACCTAAGTGGCCTTACAATGCTGTGCATTCAGTTCTGGTTTCTGACCATGATGCATTTTCTCTTTCTACCACTGCTAAAGCTGTGACTTCTCAATACTCTTACACGTTGATCACAATTGGTCAGTTCCACCACTGTTCCTAATTTTGTCCTTCTACCGAAAACACCTTGACTTCCTTTTAAAAAGAGTGTGATACAACAATGAACAAAGATCCATAGCCATTACGGTACATGTTTTGGCTCATGAGAAAAATATCATTACTTGGTTTCATGGTTGTAGTTACGTTTCAGAGAATGAAGCTGGCTAGTTATTCTCGACCACAGATAATCATGACAATGACATTGTGATGATGATGACAATAACAATTATCACAACTATAAGTGAGACACTAGGAGCAGTGTGTAATAGAATCTTCACAATTATAGGAGGTATATAAACTATAGTCTTATTAATGTTTTATGGGGGAGTAATTAAACTTAAGCTTGGAAAGATTCATCTGGCTATGGTTACATGCTAGTAAGTGGTGAACCAGTATTTGAGCCCAGGCCTATAATCATTCTCTATACTATCTGCAAGGTCAGTATCTATATTTATATTTTAACAAATTACTTGCAACGTAGATGCAAAGCATTAAAAGAAACAAAGGTTACCAAATTTTAACTATGTAGATTTCTTTAAAAAAAATCTGTATTCTGCTTTATTGAGCCTGATGTTGAAAGACATTTATTGTGTTCATTCATCTAATACTTAAAATCAAGGAGACATTACACAATTCTGCTAAGTGGTACTAATAGTTGAGGTTTATCAAATTATCATTGCTGATGCAAAAGAAATTGAGTAATAATACTGTATTTAAGCTATGAAGGTATAGTTGTCTTACTGCTTCATTTATTTGGTAGTTCGGTAGAATCTGATTCACAACCTAAGGCTCATTTTGGAGCTTAATAGCCAGACAACTTGAACACTCAAAAGTATGCACCTGTAACAATACCTGAGTTTTGGCCAATTCCAGTGGCCCTACTTCCACAACTCATAGACTGCTGAATGTTCAAACTGCATTCAAATAAGGCAAAGGCTGAGTTGTAACCAATCTCACTCTTTCTGTATCTCACTTCCAATTCCTGTACGTCACTTTACCCTTTTTGTCTATAAATTTGTTCTAAACATGAGGCACCCCTATAGTGTCTGTGAATCTGCTGTGATTCTGGGGGCTGCCCAAGTCGCTAATCGTTCATTGCTCAAACACTTTTAAATTTAATTTGGCTGAAGTTTCTTTTAACACTATAAAGCTCTTTATTTGACACCATGGGCCATCACTGTTACTTGATCTCTTTGAAAGGGTAAGACAGCCTTCAAGCCAGGCCAGGTGTCCTTTCAATTATGCCGGAGCAGGTAACCTTCCTTGAGGATAAAATCTGCCAAGAGATGCCACTTCCTCATCTCTTTAATATGGAGCCTCAGCCAAGTTTTCATCTAATAAATATTTACTGCTGCAAACTAGGAGACAGAATCATCTATAAGGAATGGGCTCTGCCCTTGACCTCATGGTGTGGTTGGAGCAATTAGTTCTACACAGCTCAAGAGCTATACACACACAGAATAGAGGTTCCCCTGTCCCCCCACATTTACAATTGCCAAGCGATCTCTGGAATAGATACTGTGGGTCATTTAAAACTAAAGAGTCCTTCTCAGGCCATATTTATTTTGCTCTAACAATAGTTTAAGAAAGACATGAGAAATTAAGAGACAGTTCAGAGGACAGCTGTCATGATAAAGAGTTTAGAAAAGGACGTGTAGGAAGACGGGTCAGGGGTGGGGGATATTGGGATTATTTAAGCCTGACAAGAGGAGCCCAAATAAAGTATGACAGGTACATTTGCAGGGATGGTTATATAAAATATAGAGCAGATGTTCTCAAGGTGTTTTTTTTTTTTTTGATGCCAAGGCACTCAGGAAAAGATTACATTTACATGGTCCATGGTGTAATCAGGTGAGGTTGTTTAAGACCACTTTCTGCCCTAAGGCTTTGATATGCCTGGGTCCTCCTTTGCTAGGAAAGACTGCTGAGATCAGTAGTGTCATCCAAAAGACCAGGAAGGCTTAATAGTAGAAAGGAGAGCCTCATTGCTTTTCTTAGTTTGCAACCCAGGAAGGGAAAGGATCCAGGGTGGAATGAAGGTACTGCTCTCTGTTGGAATAGGGGAAGGACAGGTTGCAATTTATAATCATATTCATACATATTCAACAAGTTTGAGAAAAAAGGTATACATATTTATATGGGAGCTGAACGCACCATAATGAGTAAACATATGTAACATGCATCCCATGTTCACTTTGGAATGGGGTTTTAGCACTAAAATGAGGTAGAATTTGGCTCTTTACAATAAAGGGTGAACTACGGGATACAAAGGTGGTTTGTGTGCAGCCTCTTAGAAGCTGGCAGAAACTGGCAATCTGTAATTTTAATAGCTTATCAGAAAAGAGTATTTGTAAGGCTGGTCCTCTGCCCAATCAGAGCTGAGAGCTGCTATGGTTAAAGGGATTTTAGTTATAGAAAGTTAGAAACTTGCCATGCCATCCAGGCTCTGAACCCTTGACCTATAGGGAACATTGTTTCCTTAAGCCTAACGTCTGTCTTAGTTGATAAAGGGGCATCTATTTTGGTCTCTCAGATCACAATAGCTCAGTGCACTGTAATCTATTCCTGGTTTAAGGGAGTTGCTTACTTGTTACGAAATTGATGTAGAGGGCTGGGACTCTGTTTTTGAGGTAGAGTTAGAAAATGGTCAAAATGACAAATAGGAGATTGAAATAAAAGAAGGAAATATTCGATTCTGGATTTGAAAATACTGCTCGATGTGTCACAGGATGGGTGTGTAGGAATGTTTTTAAAGGAAAGAACTTTTATCTGAGGAATGTGAGTCCTTTTAAGTTACCAGGCCTAGACAGACATTAAAGTGAGACAGCAATCACGGCCCTACTTTCTCCTTGAGCTGTGTATTCATCTCTTGAAATTGCTTGCTATTGCCACATGGAGCTATATGTTAACCCAATAACCCCACACCTGACACTATAACCCACACCCTATAACTTAACAATGTATAGCCAAACACTAATCAATATCACTTCGTAAACCAATGAGAATTCCTGATAACAACTCTGTATCAGCCCACTTCTAGTCCCATGTTTTGACTTCAAAACCTGCTAGTTACTGCTGCTAATTGGAGTGTATATTTAGGGTGACTTGCATCTGTGTTCCCAGGTTGCAATCCTCAAGCCTGACCCAGATGAACTCTCTATTTATGATAACTTTGCCTCAACTTCTTCCTTTTAGGTCGATGTATATGTGTGCTTGTGTATAGAGTATGTTCCAAAAGTGCTTGAAAAGTTTAAACTTCACTAACTTCAGAAAAATAAGTGTTATAATGTACTCCCAAGATCCCCTGAAGTTTAGTTATGTACATTTATTGTACACTTACTTTCACTTTGTAGATGTTAAAAATGAACTATTAGTGAAACCATGCCCCAGAGTTAAAGAAACCGATGACCAACACAGATCATCCGTTTACAGGATGGCATATTAAACAACAACTGCAACAACAAGAACTTGCTAAAAGGCCAAAACTCTCCCTGCTTGTGAGATTAAAAACTGGCTAAAATGGATTAAAGTGGATATTGCCAACTGAAGTTTGCACAGAATAAGCTGGCTGACATCACAGCCCAAATTTCTACCACGTTTTCAACTAACTCCCCACAAATGTGCACGTGTGATCCATGAGGTGGCATTAAAACAACTGGGCATGCCTGAGGACTTCGCAGATCTCCTCTTCTCTTCCACTGACCACCCATCATGCCCAGGGACCACTCCCTAAACCTTTTCTAACAAAATGACTGCATGAAAGCCAGCACACGGGACAGATTTGAGCTGGACTCCAGTCTCGTGGTTAATTTACCATAAAAACCTGCTTTTCTCAAAAACCCAAATTGGACAGGGAGTGCCTTTTCTTTGATAATATTAGTTTTAATTGTTTGAGTCACTTCCTCTGATTGGAAATAGTAAAGGCTGACTTTAAAGTAAAAAATTTACTGTTGACATTCACAGAACAAAGTAAGTATAAAGGCACGTTAAGTTTCATATCTGGGTTAATGTGAGGCAAAAACACTCTGTAGATAAGAGGGACTGGAGGGCACTTGGGATCCTGAGAGTGCCCATGTCTGGGTACAGGCAGTATTTCAGGCTTTCAAGGCGGTGGTGTTGGTGGGGTTGAAGTTAAGGGCTCCAAACAGTAAAGCAGGACTTGGGTAATACCTGGTTTACTGTTGGAGCAAACAGAAAATTCCACGAAAATAAATATATGACATGAAGAAAGGATAGAGTTGGGAAATGGAGTGGGAGGGTAAGGTAGAGGGACCTGGAGGGCACAGGAGGGGTGGGGTCGGTTAGGCTGGTGAGGTCAAGGCTGTGGACACACCCTCCTCTTGCTGCTCCCTCCACCCTTAGAAACCCTTTGTGACTTCCATGTTCTATGATGCAGGCCTGGGCTTATAGTTAAGCCTGGGCAAACTCAGGGTTCAGTTGCTTCAGGCAGCCATGCTATTCAGATCATGGAGAATATCCTCTGTTTTCTGTACAGTTATACTGAGTCAGGGCTCAGCCTTGGCTTGGCACATTGCTTGGATATTGACCCCAACTTCATCTTCTTGAGTGGGTTGGGGTTGTTTATGCTGTACTTGTTCTACGTGCTATGGACTCTCTATTTGTCACCAGCTGGGAAAAATAATGACATCCCAATGGTAAGGAACAGTGGGTGAACACCCAAGGGAGATTCCCTGTTGTTGCCCAATCCTATTCCCACATTTCTAAGTAAATTTGGTTGGTACAGAGAGATGGTCTTAGATGGGAAGTCTGAAGAGAGGATAGAAATTCACTCTTCTTTGGAAGAGGCTGGGTAGACTTAGGGCTTCAGGAGGACTAACGTTTCCATCTGAAGCTCATAGACTACCTATCTGGCTGTGGTGGAGAGTTCCAGATAAAATTCCAAACACAGTAATTCTGTGGTCCCTGATTGGACTACATAGAGAGTGTGGTCTCTCTGAAGAAGAACAATTTCTGCTGAAATTTGATCATGAGTCACATTCCCCTGTCACCTTCATTCAACCAAGCCTTCCTTCATATTGGGTTGACCAGGGGAGCAATGCTGAGAGTCTCTGAGCAGAGGCTGGAGGCAGAGCTCTGTTTGGGACACTTTTCCTATGAGGGAGCACAGATGTGACTGTTGCCCTCTGAGTCTGTGCCCTCCTTGAGAACTGCTAACTGAGCACATCAAGTGTGACTCTCACAGGCAAAATCCTCTTTGAGTTTTTCAGAGAAGGAAAAATTAGAAATATTTGATCACCTTTAATAATTGATAACAGGAACATATTAGCATGAATTAAGGAGTCATATTATGCTTGTGTAATGAGTGAATGAATGAATGAATGTGTCTCATAGAGAGTGAGATAAATGAGTCCCAGCCTCTCATTGTCTTTCTTTTGTTCTCAGCGTCAGGGCAGAGCCAGGAGGAGAAAGAAAGGTGGGACATTTAAAGGTAAGTTCAGCCTACTCTATCTGAGCTTCGAGCGTGACCCTTCCTGTTTCCGTCAGGAGGACTGAGACCCATTTCTTAGAATTTCAGTTACTAGATACAGTCTCAGAAAACAGAGCACTCAGCAGAGAGGCTTACAGAAAAGCAATGAGACCTGAGACACTGCTCATAGGCCCTGCTCTGCCCATCCATAGGCATGACAGAGTGATAGACCTGGGCACTGGGTATTGCCTAATTCGTGGGCAAGTTAGATATCAAGGAATGACTACTGGCTGGCTTGGAATCAGAGCTTCTGTCTCACAACTTTGCATTAGTACTTGGACTTCCTCGATGCTCGGATTCCTCTTGGAGGTAACCACTGACATCTGTGTTTCTGGTGGTGGTTTTGAGCATCACATGTGGTAATGTATGTGAAGGAATTTTATAAATGATGCCACGTACACATGGGAACCTGTTAATAGTATCAATGACTATTTGCCCTTTTCTACTGATACTTCGGGCTATCAGAGTTGAATATCCTAAAGATCTTCCAGAGAGCGACTTCTGTATGATCCCTGTGCCTCTACTTTCATTACATTTAACATACTGTTATGGTTTCCCAGACTGGACAACCTTCCAGAAAGAAGCTGAAGAGGAAAGGAAGCTGGTTTCTATTCTGAAAAGGTGATAAATTGTTCCCTTCTGTCCTGTTCCCACCCCAGTCCTTTTTTTAGTAAGTTCTATTCACCTCAGGGATTTCTTGTAGCCTGCTGTAGTTGTGGGAGTGGGTGGCCATAGGAACGTGTATGTGAATGAATGCGCTGAAGCCCTAGAGTGCATGGTGAGGTCATAGGCTGGGGGCAGTGTGAAGCGGGTAGCAGGCACCAGGGTTCCCACCCCTGCCAGACTAACAGACCCTCCTTTCCTTGTTCTGGTCCTGGCTGCAGCTTCGGGCCTTCTGCTTTCTGCAGTCCCCTGGGCCAGCATCATGAAACCACCGGCATTCGTCGACTGTTATGCTCAGACCCCCTCTGTGTGGTGTGTAACAGAATAGCTGCTGAGGCTGAGCGACTGATGTGTTGGGAGTCCCTGAAAGATGCTGCTCCCTCTGTGTCCCCTTTGGCTTCTGCAGCTTCTGTGACTGAGTCATCGTTCACTCTGGCTTCTGCCTCCTCAGCCACCCCTCCAGAAGACTTAGTAGTGTCCCCTTGCCCTGACCCTTCTCCATCACCCCCCTTAATTCTCTCACCTGACCTGATCACCCCTTTAGCTGACTTATTTTCACCCTCACCACTGAGGGACCCTCTGCCACCAAAGCCTGTTTCTCCCCTGGATTCCAAGTTCCCTACAGACCATTCCACACACCAACAGCTTCCCTTTCCCCTTCTCCCACCACATCACATTCAGAGAGCAGAGCCCAATCTCCATCCTGAGGCCAGTTTGTCACTGAACACCATCTTTTCATTTGACTCTACTCTATCCCAAGATATGAACTCTTTGCCAAATATTTCCCAGGCCATGAATCCCTGTGATTCATGTACTTTTCATTACAAACCACCAAACTCTTCTGCTTTACAAATGCAAGATTGCACTGTGACTCAGTCTGAAGCAAATCTCACCATACTGAAGCCTTTGGAAAAAGAGACCTTATCTATAGGTGGCTCTGGTAGGTCAACCACCTCTGCCCCTACAATTGGAGACATTGACCATTCATGCCCTGCATCTGCAGAATTCTCCTGGTGGCAGCCTCATGCCAAGGACTCTTTTTCTTCCAATTCTGTACCATCTGATTTTCTGCAAGAGCTCCTTAGCCTTCATTCTTCTGAGGCCTTTTTAGGGGGGTACTCAGTGGCCGACCTCATAGTGCCTGTTAAGCTCTCATTTCTCAGCCATGACATTGTGGCACAGCTGGAAAGACAAGTCAAAAAAAGGGTTGATTTTCTGACGCATAAAGAAAATGGAAAGAAACCAGGAACTTTCCCAAAACATCTTAGGCCAAACTACCAACTAAATTCTTCAGGAAAAATGTTAGCTTCAATTGCTGATAAGCATAGCTTGGCAACCTCCCTTCCTTTTGGGGCCAGTAATAGGAAAGTAGAGCAGCTGCACATCCATCAGCAGCCCCCATATTCTATGTGCTTTGAGGACCATTTAGAGCAAAAACATGTTCAGTTCTTCCAGGGTCTCCCATCACTGCAGAGCGAGTCTCAGAATCCTACTGTTCTCCAACGTGGCCATTCCTCCATGTTTGCATTCTTCAATGAAACTGCGAGTATGTCTACATTCCAGGAATCCCCAGTACGTCCCCATCCCCAACCTCTGTCCTTGCCTATTACCCAGCCTCTCCCCTTGCCTCAAACCCTGCCCCAAGGTCAGTCCCCGGCTCAACATCCAACATCCAACATCCAACATCCAACATCCCCGGCTCAACCTAGTCCTCTATTCCAGATTGGAAACTGTGGAGTGTGTTTTCATAAATCTCAGAATGAGGCACAGTCTCTTACGCCATCTGAAATTAACTATCTGGAGTGGAACGTGTTGCAGAAAAATCAGGAAAGTGTGTGGGGCTTACCCTCTGTGGTTCAAAAATCCCAGGAAGACTTTTGTTCTCCAGCTCCCAGTCTTGCACTGGTCAAGTCCTTTAAGGTTTGTTGTCCCATCTCCATCATTCCTGGAGATTTTCCACTCAGTGCTGAGCTTAGTAAGAAACTAGAGCACCACCTTCGAAAGAGGCTCATCCAGCACAGATGGAGTCTGCCCCGCCGAGTCCATGAGTCTCTGTCACTGCTACGTCCTCAGAGCCCAATTTTAGAGATATCTGAGTCAGAAAACAGTGAGGGACCCTTACATAGCTCGTTGGTTGACAATGATCTCAAGAATTTTAAATCAAGGAAACCTAGAAGCTTCCACAAGAGAAGCTCAAATATGCTTTCCCTGGAGAATGTGGGGAAGTTTCAGGAATACAGCCGGGAGAATGGCCCAAAAGATCATTCGTTGCATGAACCAGAGACATCTTCAGAGGATCTGAGTGCTAATTCCGAGAGCAACCTAGGAGGTCATATGATGCATCTGCCAGCAAATGATTCAGGGGTGAACATAGGTCAGAAACAACTTGCAAATGCCCTGACAATACATTTGAGCAAGAAATTTGAGGAAATCAATGCGGGTCGAATGCCTAGGAGTGTGCAAAGTTCAAGGCATTCAATGAAGCAGACAATGTCTCTTCCTGAGAAATCCCATAGCCAAATAAAACATCAAAATTTGTCAGCACTGGTGGGTGAGAACCAATGCGTTGATACTTCCCAGGAGATGTCCTTCCTTGGTTCCAACAAGCAAAAGATGTTGGAAGCCCATATTAAATCTTTCCATACGAGGATGCTGTGGGGTCTTTCCAGCAAGGTCCTTGAATCCATAGAAATCTGTGAATCGAAACAGGACCTTTCCAGCTCCTTTTCCCAATTTGACCTACTCTCCTCAGCCACATTCATTTCTCAGAGAGATTCCAAAGATGGGTCTCTTAGATTCAGTACTTTTCAAGAAGAAAAGTTGGGAACAAGCTCAGTACTTGTCCTGGATCGTCCTGACCCTGTCACCTTACCTGTGGGCAAAGAAAGACAGGGGACCCTGAGAAGACAGCTTTCTTATACTGACCGTGACCTTACAGAGATGGATTGCAATGATGGGGCCTCCAAGCTCTTTGGAAGAAACACTACAGATTTTCAAGGAGAAAAATTAGAAACAACAAGCTTATTTTCCATCCTGAATCATCCACACCTCATCACCTCACCTGTTGACAAGGAAAGGCATGGGGCTCTGAGAAGAGAATTCTCTGATCCTGATCATGAGCTTACAGAAAGTATCCAGACAACTGATGATGGCAGACAGAGTTTTCTGCCCTGCACACACAGCATCATAGACGAAGTCAGTCAGAAACAGACTATATTAGCTAGTAGAAGCAACCCAGAGCTGCCCATAATGCAACCTGGGGTTGGCAATGAGTCAATGGATAAAAAAGTGAGTTTCAGTAATAACATGGAAAGGCTTCAGGGCAGTAGAAAGACCTTTCCTGTCACCAGTGGGTCTAAGGAGATGTTCAAGGAAGAGAAGCTTAAACATCAGATGCTGAGTGAGTTAAAGTTGACCCAGGGGGAGCATAGCCAAGCTGAAACCCATTTCACTGACATGTCCCTTGTCTTAGATAACTTGAGTTCCGAGGGCTTACTGACTCATGCCCAGGGCATCTCCAGTGGGAACATGGCAACTTCCCAGGTGCTGAATGTCCACATGGAGGACAGAGGGATCCATGTGGAACAGCAGGAGCCCTTGGTCCCTAAGCACGTCTTACAGAATTGTCAAGTTAAGAATTTCCCACCAGCTACAAAGAGAGTGAGCACCCCCAGAGTCAAAGGAGGAGAGCTTGGTGGAGGGAATGCAGGGTTGGGGACATCCCAACCCAGGAGAAAGAGCCATCCTGTTCAAAAGAAGACATCAGAGGAGGTGCTTGGGAGAAAATCTGCCCCAACTTTGATAACACAGCCTCCTCCTGAAAACCTTTTCAGAAAATGGATGAAGACTTTTTCTCAGAGGTTTAAGAAACTAAGCACAACATGTGAGGAACGAGAAAGTTCCCAGGAAAAGCATAGCTCCCTGTCATCATCTGTGCAGAATAGAGGTCAGATTAAGAATAGAGCTGCCTTTACCGGGACTACTGAAGCTGAGAAATTTAAGACTGACATTGCACATTTCCTAAAGGAGAAGCTAGGGCATAGGGACGGGATAGATATCACCTGTCCCCAAGAGCCCCTTTCCTCCCCAGTGGAGCTTAGAAAAGCTCAGCACAAGCCAGTACTGCAGGCCAGAGCAGAGCCTGTCCAGGGCTATCCCTGCAACTACACGTCTCCCTCTTGCAAAGTGACATGTAGCAAATCTTGCAGCCAACCAGCTACCTTAGTTGGCCAGAATTATCCGACAAGGATTAGACAGATCACAGACAAGAACAGACAGCCCCAGAAAGTTGAGGCACTTAAGGGCAAGATATTGTCAAAGGCATCCCTAATCCATGCCCCACAGGAAGCCTGTTCCCCAACCAAATCCCACTTGCCAGTGTCAGGTTGACCCAGTGCCTCCAGCCATTCCCAACCAGTGCTAAAAGCAATACGTTCAGTGATTTGTCATTATTAATTACACAGAAAATTCTTCTGAAGCATTTCCAGGGAGGAAAACTCCCCCCCACAAAATAATTCACTCCCTGTGGAGAATACTGGTTCTCCCCAATAAATGTTCTAACAAGAATGATGTCTCTTCTGTGTGTTATGTTGTGGGGTATAGATTTTGGATAACCCAAGCTTGTGTTTAGCGAAAGGTAGGAGTTAGTTCAGCTCTTACTGACTGCTTCTTTTGACTTCTAAAAGGTGACCAATCCCCTGGAGCTCTTGTGGAGGAATGAGTATCATGTGTCTCCAAAAGCCCCTTCTCTCCCTGATGAAGTCTGAGGAGATGGGCTTTTTTCTGCCTCTTTGCTTGAGACTTACTGATTTGGTATGGCAGCCTGCATCTTCCTCTCCATTCACTGCTTCATAGTTAGAGCAGTGAGGAAGACAGGCCTTCTGTATGTGAAGAGAGGGTTAAGGACAGGTATATTTTTCGGAAATAATTGTTTAGTCACTATTTAAAAAAAGTTTTCAGTGACCAGAGGATTATGTAAGTTGGTGGAGTATTGAGGGTATTGCTGGTTGGGGTAGGGTGTCAGGAACACCAAGGATACTGCTTAAGAATCTGAAAAACAGAGCATGCTTATAATTTAGGGAAGCATATTTTGACTTCATTGTTGAGGCTTTTCTACTAAAAAGTCACTTTGGGGAAGTAGTTCCCCTCCTTGGGTATTTCTCCAGGCTGCCTGGATTGATGACTTTTTTCTTTTTTTGAGACAGGGTCTCACTCTGTCACCCAAACTGTAGTGCAGTGGTGTGATCTCAGCTCACTGCAACCTCCGCCTTCCAGGATCAAGTGATTCTCCTGCCTCAGCCTCCTGATTAGCTGGAATTACAGGTACACCCCTGTAATTCCACGCCTGGCTAATTTTTTTATATTTAGTAGAGACAGAGTTTCACCATGTTGCCCAGGCTGCTCTCCAACTGCTGATCTCAAATGATACTCTTGCCTCAGCCTCCCAAAGTGCTGGGATTACAGTTGGGACCCACTGTGCATGGCTGATTGATGACATTTTTACAGAGCAAAACGATCCTTTATCTGTCTGTGGCAGCAGTGTTGACCAGGCAACCACCTATTTCATAGGGTAAAATTAAGCTGAGAATAAAGAAAAAAGTACCTTAGAATGAATGAGAAAGTAAGAAAAAGGTGAAGATAGGAAAGGATGACCCTGCTGGTGGAAAACGGTTTGTGCCCCATCATGTCCATATCACGACCCTTTCTCAATCTGGATCTAGGCACCACCCACTTGAGGTTTACCAGGGCACTGCAGAGATTAGAGATGCCATTTTGCCAGCAGTGTACATGGTTCTATTTTTCAATTACTGTAATAGAATATGCAGGACTGTTTTCAAGCATGAGCTCCCTCTCTTTAGAGAAGATGATCTTTATGCCTTCTCTCCAGCCATGTTGATGGCAACATACAAGATCTTCCCTTAGTGTATACGGTGCACTTATTAGGATGGAGGTGTCACCTATGATCTTCATGGACTTAGTGGAATATAAACGATATTGTCTAGAATACCTGCAGTTCATGATCCAGAGGTGAGTCCTGAACTAAGCATGAGCATTACAGATATTTGGGGGCTCACTATGGAGTATTACTAAATGCTCCTTATGGTCAAGAGTGTGCACATGCCCACCCTTAAAATATTAAGGGTCTGAAGAGAAGGCAACTCCACTTACACAGACTGGAACTAACAAATGAGGTGAGTTTTCTTTCTTTTTTTTTCTTTTTTGAGGTGAAGTTTTACTCTTGTTGCATACACTGGAGTGCAATGGTACAATCTCAACTAACAACCCCAGCCTTCTGGGTTCAAGCGATTTTCCTGACTCAATCTGCCAAGTAGCTGAGATTACAGGTGCCCGCCAGCATATCAGGCTAATTTTTGTATATTTAGTAAAGACAGGTTTTCACCATGTTGACCAGACTGGACTCGAACTCCCGTCCTCAGGTGATCCACCCACCTCAGCCTCCCAAAGTGCTGGGATTACAAGTGTGAGTCACTGTGCCTGGTCATCATTTGTTTTTATAAAGCATAAAAGGGAGGTGTTTATGTCTAAAATGATGCTCTATTACTTCAATTATAAAACAAATCAATGCTTTGAAATCTATCCAATGAAATTAAAAAACAAATACATTAGCTCTTCATTATTTTCAGGATATACAGTCCAAGACTGCTAGTGGATGCCTGAAACCATGGATAATACCAAACCCTACCCATACTGTGTCTTTATCTATACAGATAAACCTATGATAAAGTTTTATTTATAAATCAGGCACAATAAGAGATTAACTATACCTAATAAAATAGAATAATTATAACAATATACTATAATAAAATTTATATGAATGTAATAGCTTTCTCTCAAAATATTATACTGTACTTACCCTTCCTCTTGTGATGCTATGAGATGATAAAATGCCTACATGATGAAATGAAGTGAGGTAAGTGACCTCATTGTGACCTATCATTAGGCTACTATTGAAAACTTATGAATTGCTTATTTCTGAAATTTTCCATTTGATACGTTCAGGCTAAAGTTGAGTATGAATAACTGAAATAAGAGAAAGCAAAACCACAGATAAATCGGGGAATCTACTGTACTCTGAAAGGAGTGATTTTTTTAAGTCTGTTCCCAAAATTTCTGATAAAGATATGCTCCAAGCATGTATATTGAATAATGCTTCCTAGTATATGTGTATCTTTAACTTTACTAAATAATACCACATTGTTTTCAAAAGGGGTTGTACATGTTTATTCTTTGTATGTTATTGTTTCTGTTGTTTTGTTGTTTTTGTTTTTGTCATTGGGTGAATGGTTCTTTTTGTATTTCAATGACAAAATTAAAAAGTAGTATATGGCTTAAAAATCCTCTTAAAAATAATTTTAGAGGTTTTCATTCATGTCATGGTTGCTTAGTTTTTAAATAATCTTGCTAATCATGATGGTGTTATATGCTTGTTAGCTAATATACTGATGCATAATAATCCTCAAATTAAGATTTATCATTGAGAACTGATTTGGTCATGATATAATATCACATATAAATATGCTAAAATTTTCTTTAGAATACTTGCATATATGTTCATGGGGGCCTACCTCAGGAATGCAAGACTGGCTTACCATTCAAAATCAATGAATGTAAGACATATGGTGAGATAGCATCGAATAATTATCTCAGATACAAAAATCCACTCGGAGCAGAGAGAACCCTGTGAATTTCCTTCCAAATAGTAACTTGTAGAAAATGCCCAGCATGGTTAAGGAAGCCCCCACTATTATAGTATCTATACTAAGGAGTACTTTTTTCTCCATAGTTATGATGCTAAAAAGATAAACTGGACTCACTTTTCTTTCTGAAAACAACTCTGGTAGCTCAAGGGAAGAGAGTGTCTTTTAGCCTAACGGTTACCATATTATGAACTCAAGCTGATGAAATACAACTATAGTAATTATGTAACCAAAAATAAGTTTAAGGAGGGAACAAAAATGAGCAGTAGACCCACTCTGCTATCTCCTTTAGAAGTCAGTATTTTATCTTTGAAAGAAATATTTAACAAACAAAATATATTCATTTGAAGATTTAGTAATGGTTAAGGCATAATGGTTACTTAAACTCAACAAGTTTTCACTTGTCTTATTGTTTTATCAAGTGCATTTATATAGTGCCAGGAATATTCAAACAGAATTTAAAATTGGGACCACCAAATTATATCCATTATTACCAATTCTAGAAATTCCTAAAACTTATGAGTGACAGACTTGTCAGAAAGTTCTCTTTACCAAATAAAGGACAACCTAATCTCTGTTATGAACTGTCATTAGTAATTTAGCAAAGCTAGAAGGCAGTTCAGCCAAGTAGACAGAAAATTAAAACATGGGCGGCTCCTGATTGAAAATTTATTCATAGTAGGTAATGAAACAGCACAGTCAGGATCTCTGGCATTACTCAGAGTGAGAGATTTAATTCTGATAACTTTGATGATGGCACTTGAATCAGAGATTATAAATGTTGACAGGTTGTGACATATAGATAGGATAAAATGAGCATTAGCAACATGGCTCTACAGAAGCAATTTTATAACAGTTTTTTCACACAGTAAATATAATAATTTCAAAAATTATGACAAAAGTTTTCAAAGAAGATGCCTAGGCCTTAAGCAAGCCATGTGCCATATTTATGTCTATTTGTCAATGGGTTATAAAATTAATCAGCCTAATAAAGGTAAGAGGTGGAAAAATTAATATTTAAAATATGAAACATAAATTGGAGTTACTAATTTCATCTGGATGAGGAACAAACTCAAAATTACAGGCAGAGTAGCTATTACATGAAGAGGGTGAAAGTGAAGAATTGAGTTATATATTTATATGCATGTAAGGAATATTCATTAAATGCTTTCACCTATAGCCAAATACAACTATGCTGCTCACATTTTTTAAATACACTTTTTTATTTTGGACTTTGCGTACCTTTTATATTTTCTAATTATCTACAATAGCATTATTTGAAAGGTGTATTTTTTTTAATTACATATTTCAGACATAACTCCGATATTTCTCATATCAGAAATACAACTGAGTAAATAATATTTCCACATGGACAGGTATTTCAATACATCTCTTTTGAAATTGTAAAGTAGGATATATGTTGTATGTGGTTAAAATTCTTTAATGCCCCTTCAAAGTGAGGGGTCTTACGGAATTTTAAGGCTAGGTGCAAAAATTATCCTATCTAACAAGTTTTATTAAACTAACAAGTTGTCATGCTTCTTTGAAACTGTGATTGACTAGTAGTTTTCAACAGAAATGGCACTCTGCCATGTTCTAAACCCAGACCACATAAAATGGCAGCCTGCACATCCTTTCTTTTGGAACTATCACTCTTGTGAGAAAGCCCACACCGTCTGCGGAGTTGGGTATGAGGAGGGGTTGCTGAAGTCCTCAAACTCACAACCAAGGCTGAGCTCCTAGCTGACAGCCTGTACCAACTGCAGGCCATGTGAGTGAACCATCCCGAAAGCAGATGCTCTGTCCCCTGTATAAGCCACCTCAGCTGACAGGAGAAAGAAGAGTGGTCCACACTGATGTATACCCAAATTGTGAGTTTAGGAACAAAATAAATATTGCTGTTAAGTCACTAAATTTTTGGCTTGTTTATTAAGCAGAAATAAACAACCAAAAGAGCCAAGTAGGACTTTGATCATGAATGCTAACAAGTGTTTGTTTAAATGTATTTATATACACTGGCTTTGGAGGATTTTATCTATATTGTTTAATAATGTCATAACTAATTGACTGTTTAATAATGTCACAATATTGACTGTCAACTTGATTGAAGGATGCAAACTATTGTTCCTGGGTGTGTCTGTGAGGGTGTGTCCAAAGGAGATTAATGTTTGAGTCAGTAGACTGGGTCAGGCAGATCCACCCTCAGTCTGGGTGAGCACAATCTCCAATCAGCTGCCAGCACAGCCAGAAAAAAAGCAGGCAGGGGAACCTGGAAAAACTAGATTGGCTTAGTCTTCCAGCCTCTGTCTTTCTCTCGTGCTGGGAGCTACCTGTCCTTGAACATCAAATGCCAAGTTCTTCAGCTGTTGGACTCTTGGGCTTTTCACCACACACTGAAGGCTGCACTATGGTCTTCACTACTTTTGAGGTTTGGGGACTTGGACTGGTTTCCTGGCTCTTCAGCTTACAAATGGCCTGTTGCAGGAACTGACCTTGTGATCATATGACTCAGTTCTCATAATAATCCCCTTCATATACATATCTATCCCATTAGTTCTGTCTCTCTAGAGAACCCTGACTAACACACTAATAGTATAAACCTATAGAGTTAATACTACTTCTATAAAATTGGCAAATCTAGATATTGGTCAGATAAAATGACACAGAATAATGCAAATGCAATTTAATAAAACCATATTTACAGACGACTAAGCCTATATGACAGCAAAAATAAAATAAAATAAAATAAAATGGTCACAATTTAAAAAATTAAGCTAAAACCATACGATGCTTCATTTACCAAAAGTGTGCACATAAGAAAGATTAATAGTTAATTCAATAAGAAACCAAGTATGAAATAACAATGTTAAGTTTGTCACAATTTCTGTATTAGAAATGTTTTTGAAAACAAGTATAATCCCTTTTGTTTAGAAAATTGGCTAAGATTAAATGCACTTTCAGAGTTCATGGTACAGCAAATCACACTAGGATAAACATGTTAATAAAATAAAAATGTTTTACAACATAAAAATTCATCCACCTAATGTATTTCTTTTTAAGGTATAGTTCTACATAAAAAGTTTTAAAACATAAAAACTAACCATTTAACAAATACATTTCTTTCATAAGGCACAGTTCTATAGAGTGAACCCTCATTCATCCAAATATGAACGAGGGAGTTCAATTAATTGAATTTCTTGTGAATATTCTACTTCTATAAGATTTACTCAATTAATTAGCAGAGTTTTATAACTGTAGTGTTTTGCCAATAAAAGGGCAAAAACCACAATTACTTTTGCACCAACCTAATATATCACAGAATTAATGCAGATTTAGTCTTTTTAATCTGCTATCAATATGTGGCATAGAAATAAATGTTCAAAAGGTCACATAAATACAAAATACCTTCATGAACAAAATTATCTTAGCCCCCAAACTCTGCCTACTTCTATAATAAAAAGCCTGAGAATACGAATGATTAATCAGTTTGTACCAGAGTGAGCCTAGCCACGAATCATGCTACCATCTTGTTTCTCTTCTCACCTATTACACTGTCTCATCTGGCAAGAGTGATTCCTGAATGGCTGTGATATATGAAATAATGTATGATATTCAGAAGTAATGTACACATTTCCTTCATATATAAATCACCTATTTTATGTTGAAAAATGAGACTTCTGGCAAGCAGGATAGCTCACGCCTATAATCCGAGCACTTCGGGAGGCCAGGCAGGCAGATCACAAGGACATCAAGACCATCCTAACTAACAAGGTGAAACCATGTCTCTGCTAAAAACACAAAAAATTAGCCAGGCCAGGTGGTGCGCACGTATAGTCCAAGCTACTCGGGAGGCTGAGACAGGAGAATTGCATGAATCTTTGGAAGCAGCAGTTGCAGTGAGCCAAGATAGCATCACTACACTCCAGCTTAGGAAACAGAGTGAGACTCTGTCTTAAAAAAAAATAAAAAGAAAGAAAAATGAGACTCTTCTTCATTTAATAAAAATATTTGCTGAGACATTTTTCTATAGTCCCTATTTTTCAGGTATATGTATGTTTATGTAGGTGCAACACTAGAAAGAAAATTCACTAATTTTTTTTTAAAATACATATTTGTATATATATATATAGTATATATATACATATACGTATTTTAAATAAGTATATTATAAAAATACGCATTAAACATTACTTGATACTGTGCTACTTTTAATATGCCTGACATTTTCATTTCTTCACTTATGATAAACAACGAATACAAGTTCATGGTTTTTTAATTTTTCTTTTTAATTTTTGCTATATGCTATTTAATCACCTAAAACATCCTTCTACTTAGATGGTAGAAGAGGTCAGAGATCTGTTTGATCTTAACAAATGGTTTCAAACACTAAGCTTTAGTTTATTTATCTGAAAGATGACCATAACAATAGAACCTACTGCATGTAGGTAGAGTTACTACACAGATTAAAAAGATAAAATGGGTAGCTAATATATCTAAAACACTTGGCATCAAACATGAAACATATACTAGTAACTGCTGTTTGATAGTTATAACTATAATCAGAACCACGTAATTTTAAGATATAAAGCAATGAGGTATGATTTTTTTAAATGGCCTATTTAAGACAGCATATTTCTCTATTAAAAGGATACCTGCTATGGTTAAAGTTAACTCGATAAAGTGGCCTTTTAGATATTTAAAAAAAGTTTCAAAGTAAAATTTTTAAATGACCATATAACCAATATGTTTTATTGGTTATAAAATAAATATAAGATACCTGTGCCATACAAAAAACAAGGTAAAATCCACTGTACAATAAAAATAAATCCAATTAAGAGCATTAAGTATCAGTGAGAGAGTACACACATAATAAATTTAGTAAAATTCTTTAAAATTCATATTAAGCAGCAATAATAGAAAACATTTCTATATTGTATGTACCTACCTGGAGTAGGCAAACAATCTGCTATCCCAAAGATCATGAGTCCCTCTAGGTCCAGAATGAAAATAACAGGAATCTGTCCCATCAAACATATTCAATCCATCTGCTGAATTTTTTGAAGCATGGCTGTGTACCACATCTAGGAGGACTATGATATCCATGGAATGAGCTGTGTCAACCAGTTCTTTTAGCTCTTCAGGTGTTCCATAACGGCTACCAATAAACAACACAGCACAAACAGGATTATATCAGATTTAGAGGAAATAGCTAATTGTGCATCAATTGTTTGACCATCATAGTACTAAATACTTTAAACATGCAAACACCATGTCATATAATTGAATACAACTCAAATTTGCTTAATATTTGTTATTAAGCAAATTTAAAAGCATTAAATTAGAAAATAATTTAAATCAGTTTATTAAATGTAGATTTATGCCGCAACCAGAATTCACATTTTGAGGATGTAAATAACATAACTCTGCTTCTCTATTTTCAGCTTCTGATTTCCATCTGCAGGTCTATCTAGCCCTGGTCATTCCTGCTTTCATGTCTGCCAATTCCTTTCAGTGTGTACATCTGGGATTGAGGGCTCTTCAAGAATTTCTCCTGCACTTATCCAAAAATAGAATGCCCTCAGTTACCAGTGGGCTGAGAAAATGTGTCATGGGTGTATTACTTGTACCACCCAAGTAATACAGATGGATAATTCACAAGCAGGTGTTTTTGTGTTAAAGGTAGCCTCCTAATCTGAATGAAACAGATAACAAACATTATTTACAGAGGAAGGCCTTTCTAAACCTGTATAAAATTTTGACATTATAGTCATCCATAGCATCAACTATGCCCTTTAAAGAGTCACCCTTGCCTTCAATTGTTTACTGTCTGTCTTCCTCACTCGACTATACGCTCCTTGAGGGCAGTGGCTGTGACCATCTGGCTCCTCACGATAAGATACAGTGCTAAGTACAGCGAGTCTCCTGAAAGCCAACTCCACTGAGCAGCAAGAGCTATCTTTTAAAACTGCAAATAGGATCATATCACGTACTTAAAATCATACTTGTGCTCCCATTGTTCCCAGGGTGAAGACCATTGTCCTTATGACAGCCTACTGCCCCATCAACTGGCTTTGTCCAACAATGTTAATTAACTTAGACACTCTCCCCACCCTCTTCTTATGCCAGCCACCTATTCATTTTTATTCTCATTGACAACATGCTCAATAATAAACAGCATTAAAGTTTTTTTATTTAGCCATTCACTCATTCCTTCATTCATTCCTTTATTTGTTTGCCAAATACTTAGTAAAGTCATCTACCACGCACCATGACATTTTCTATGTTCTGGAGATACACCAGTGAAAAACATAAACACCACTGACCATATGAAATTTACATTCTCATTGGGAGACAACAAGCAGGCAAAATATGCAGAATGTCAGATAATAATAAGGGTTCTAAAGAAAACAAAGAAAAGCCACCGGTGGGAAGGGAAGGTTTGCTATTTTAAATAGGGTCATCGGTGAAAGTTTCATAGAAAAGGTAATATTTAAGGAAGAAAAAAGTAAGAATCAAGGCATAAGACTACATAAGGGTAAGAGTATTTGGACAGAAAGGAATAGCAGGTACAGGGCACTGGGGCAGGGATGAGCTAAGAGCATTTGAAGAAAAGCAAACAGGCTAGTGTAACTGGAATGGTCAAGAAAGAAAGAGATGAGCTCTGAGAGTCAGCCAAGAAGCACATCAAATGAGTTCTTGGGGACCAATGTAAGGCCTTTGGCTTTTGTTCTGAATGAGACAGGGGAGCCATTAGAGGTTCTGAACAAGAGAGTGACATAATCTGACTTTCATTTTTAAATGATTACTCCAGTCACTGTGCAGAAAAGATTAACCATAATAACTGGTAGAACAAAGGTAAGAGAGGGGAAAGAAAACGAGAAAACAGAGTGACCAGTTAGAGCTGTTGAAACAATCCAGGTAAAAGATAATCACAACTTGGACACGGGTGGCGGCAGTAGGGGCTGTTGAAGCAGCCAGATTTGGGATATATTTTGAAGTTACAGATGGCTAGATTTTATAATAGTGAGCATGTAGGGAGGAACACAAAGGGACAAGCCAAGTATAATGCCAAGATTTTTGGCTTGAACAACTAGAAGATGAAAATGTAAACTGAATTAGGGAAGACGGTAGGGGGAGGAAGTCAGAAGTTATGATTAGAAACTTAATTGTGGACACACGAAGTCTGAGATATGTATTAGGTACCCCAACATCAAATTTTCTCTATATACTTTCTGAAGTTCATAAGATAGGTCAGAGAGACCTAAGTTTGGGAGTTAATGTTTAGCATACATTTAAGCTACAAAAATGGATGAGACTTGATGAGATCCTCCCAGGTATTTAATATACATAAAGAAGAGAATGGAACTAAGTACCGAGTACTGGGATGTCCAGTATTTAGTGGTCATAAAGATCAAGAGGAAAGAGCTACGGAAATTAACGGGAAGCAACAAGTGAGGTGGGAAAAGCAACAACAGGAGGTCAAAATATTCTGGGATCCAGGGAAAGAAAAAGGTTCCAAGAAGGTGAGAGTAACCAGCTGTGCCAAGTGGTGCTGACAGCTGAAGTGAGCTAAGACTTGCCTACTGTCCTCAACAATGTGAAGGTTACTAACACCCTTGACAAAAGCAACTTCAGTGAAGAGGCAGACAGCCTACTTGGAATGGGCTCAAGAAAGAACCGGAGTGGAGGATTTGGAGGCAGTACTATAAATAACTTTCTCAGGGAGAACTAACAGAAACAGAAACAGGTAAATGGGCCAGTATCTTTTTTCTACGTCTGGAATGTTACCTATTTATGCCCACTTCACACCCTTCCCCAGTTAACTCTTAGTCATATTTTAGACCTCACTTGCAATATTAGTCCTGATCTAAACTGATCAGACCTCTGATCATAGCTCCCTGTCATTTTCATTTTAGCTTTTATTACAGTTAAAAATAATAATATATGTGTATGATGATTGGAACAATGGCTATATGCCATATATCATAAACTCCACAACACTGAGAGCGCTGGACTTCTTCAGTCTGTGGTCATTTAGATCAGTACCACTTTAACTGCATAGAACCCCTTGGTGTCTTTCTGCCCAGAGAGCAACATTTCATCCATTTCAGCCTGGAGGGAAGGGCAGTCCTTCTGTGAGTAGTAACTGTCCCACCAAGGGCCTCTTCAGTGACCTTCCTAGATGAGTCAGTCTCTTTCCAGAAAATGATGTGCTCTCTCACAATAAAGGCTTCCATAAGACAAGGTTTTCTGACTAAAACTTGGACCTCCAAATATGTGACAATTACAGCAGGTAATGACATTCTATATCACAAATCATCCCAAGAAGAGCAACATAAATTCAAGGACAATTTTCAAGGCTGGAAGGGAAGAAGGTCTATGACCTTAGTAAAACAAAATGTTCAGCTTCTATTAACTCTGTTAACTCTCAAATGTTACACAATGTCATATAAAATGTAAAATTTCATTTTATTTCTTTAAACATTTTACTAAAAATAAAAACAAATATAATGAGTCTTTGATGTTACCTTGAAGCTGCAAAGAAGCTTGTGATTTGGTAACCAAAGCTGGCATAGTAAGCATGCTCCATGATTGCCATCAACTGAATGCAGTTGTATCCTATATAAGGCAATGGTCAAATATAAATTAAAAGCCACAAATTTTTTAAAAAAGCAACGGGGAAAAAAAGCATCCTTAGTCCAAATACATTAAAATTGACAAGCAATCTGGAAGCTCTGATCACTTGAAAAGTTCTACTACATCAACATTCTTTGTTTGACCTTCTAACACAACACTGGATAGTTAGTCTCTTAGAGCTTTATTCTGACTAGCTATTTGATATATCTTCATTTTAACAAGCAATAAATAATATGCAAATTTACTTAATTTGGTTTTAGCATATTAAAGATGGCAATCTCCATATGCTAAACATCAGTTACATTTGTAATATTCATATTGAAGACTATGAAAGCTAAATAAAAATAATCAATTGCATGACATATACTTTTTATTTTGGCTCTTTCTATATATTTCAGTCCATTTTATCATATAGCATAAGAAGTATCATCAAATCTATATTTTCCACAAAGGAGATTTTTTTTTTTTGAGAAGCAGTCTCTCTCTGTCACCCAGGCTGAAGTACAGTAGCATGCTCTCAGCTCACTGCAACCCCTGCCTGCTGGGTTCAAGCAGTTCTGGCTCAGCCTCCCGAGTGGCTGGGACCACAGGTGCATGCCAAGACACCCAGCTAACTTTTTGTATTTTTATTAGAGATGGGGTTTTACCATACTGGCCAGGGTGATCTTGAACTCCTGACCTCAGGGGATCCACCTGCCTCGGCCTTCCAAAGTGCTGGGGTTACAGGCGTGAGCCACCATGCCCAGCCCACAAGGTAGCTTTTATACAGTCAGCATTAATGCTTCTACTTTCCACTATATAATTTGCACCTATAAAATTATTTCAAAGTTGCACACATGATGCATGTGCACATACAAACATGTATCACCTTCCTTTCTCCATCGAAGGCTTTGCTCTAACAGTAGATAAAGTGACTCAAAAAAGCAGATACTGTGTTAAAAATCCACAGCATTAAAAAAATTCTAACATATTTTTAATATAAGCAAATAATAAGAGAAAAAAGTGTTGGTCTTTAAAAAAGCTAAGAAAAACAGGTTTTTCTTCTTGAAGGATAATTTGGTAAAATTTTCAAATATTATTTCATTACTTTGGAAGTTACATTTCTGTAACATACATAGAAAATATTATTATTCAGCTCTCAAAGTCCAATTAACATAAGTTTTATGATTTTCTTAAGGTTTACCTAAGTTCATTTTTAATGCAAGTTCATTTAAATATGCAACTACACTTGTAAATATACTTCTAAACAAACAAAGGTATTAGATTAGTTTCTTCTTCTGCGTTGACATCTTGTAGATTTTCCATTTTTACAAGTACGTTTTTCAGTACATTGTTAAAACTGGAACAATTACAAATTCACATGCAGAATTCAGGATTTATACATTTAAAGAAGAGCATAAACTTGTCCATGACTTAATAATCTACTGAAAAATTATTACTATTGGCTTTCTATTGTAAAAAGTCTAATTAACTCTACCAGGCATGATAAATATAAATATAAACTTCTCAAGTAAATATGCTAATTATTAAATCCTATAACAAAATATGGAGTTTATGGTTATTTGTCTACTGTGCAATAAATATCATTCTTATAATCAAGCACAAATTTATAGTTTTAGTCTTAATTTTTATGACATTAATCATTCCTGGATTCACTTAGATTCCAGGTGCTAGGCTAGGCAATTGAGACACAAAGATGAATAAGAGAATCCTTGTGCTGCTGTACGTTCTGCAAGAACTGGGTCATAAGCAATTTATTTCACTATAATATGAAAGAATATATCAAATATAATAATTTAGCATAATATCTATTAGTTACAATTAATACTAAATTATCTATATGTTTAATTAATTTTGGTTCCTGGAACCTGACTTCACCATCACGGATAATCCATACGTAACTGAAAACCTTAACCATGACTTACAAACCTTTGTTCTAGCCAAAATTTGGACTCCCTAGCAGAAGCAGTGTAATTAAATGTGCTGTATCTTCCTGCCTAGCCGTTGAAGCAGGTGTTAAATATGCTGTTATATTATTTTAAACAGAATTACCTATAAAAACAACAAATTTAAAGCACACTGAATCAATAATTCTGCAATATAGTATTCACTCTCTGGTTCATTATGAAGACAGGATGTGTGCTATTACAGTTAAATATATGAACATCTAGCACAATGTGTCTCACGTAGATATTCTATAAATGTTTGCTAAATAAGTCATCCAGGCAAGGGCTATATGCAATAACTCTGATAAAAAATGAGTTCCAGGCACATTACAAATATAAGATTTTTTTCCCTAACAGACTAAAATGAACAGGCTATAATCAATGATCACTTAAATTGATAAAGGTTTCCTCCAGTAGAAAAGTAATTATGCTTACATATTTATCTATAATTTTGGAAGTCATCAGTTCACATTACTTAAAATTGAAATTGGAATAGTATCTTTAATTCTTATGCTCTATCTTATTCCATTTCTCTTTTCTATGCTATCACTATTACAGGGCAATTTGAGAAGCCTAAAATAAAATGCATTTCTATTACATATTTTATCTCCTAACACAAAAAAAGAGACACTTGTAATTAGCTTTTCTAATAAGATAACAGACTCATTAAAATTTTATCTGAATAAAAATCACAGTTATTACTTACCAAGGTCTTTGATTCTTGGTAGTACATTGCATGTGAAATGTTTATAAGAAGCTACTTTTCCTTCATGGGAAGAAATTCCCACATGAGATTCATAAATTCTTAGACTTCGTGGCTTCTTTGGTCTGGAATGCTTAAACTAAAGAATATAAAATTACATATAAAATTAAACCAGGAATTCAGGTGTGACCCTAACTGATCAAGTACATATTTTTTTAAATGGTGAAGAAACTCAAACACTTGGAGCTATTCTCACAAATAAAAGGCACTGGATACACTCACTAAATTTTCTTTTGGGGAAAAAAGTCCTTCTTATGGTCCAGATAGTGGACCTATTTTAAAAGAGAAATCCCTTAATGGCTTATGCCTTATCATTGAGTAAAGATTTTTTTTTTTAGCTTAGGCCTTATAGAGAATGTAAGAGCCATGAAATACATACAGAATTATCAAATGCAAAGCATATGTCAACGAACTCCAATGATGTAAAGGACAGAAAGTGAGTTCAAACATACACAGAACACTTGTCAATTATATGGCAGTAAAAATTGCCCTAATTAATACATTCATAAGATGGTCTTTCCTATTCCGTGCTTCTAAGGACATTGATCCTAATTCAAACCCATGACACTGAGACATGCTGTATTAATGAGTATTTGATAAATCAGAAATTGTAGTTTTAAGAAAAAAAACAGTATCCTTTACTGATCAGTATGTTGCAATTTAGTATTCTATGTTTTCCTTAACCTCAGAAACATACACAAACACAAAACTCACTTCTATATTTTATTGGCTACAGAAGACAGACTCTGATACAGGAACGGTATAAGAGAAATACTATGATGTAAAATACTCAACTGTCAGTGAAGAGAAGCATTGAACATTACTATAAAAGTATAAAAGTAAAAACTAATTTTCCTGGAAATATTGGAACAAGGATTTATTTAAAGATTTGTTGTTCTCACTTTATATAGGTGCTCTGGATCCCAGTGTATCCAATCATAATTCACGTTATCAGCTTCACGAACCACATACTTTGCCCACGGTGAAATACGATACAAGATCTCTCCACTTTTACTCTTAATAACTACCTGAAAAAAGAATGAGATGTTATTGCTTTAAAATACTTTCAAAACTCTGATAATACATAATGGTTTAGGAGTATTGCTACAAGCAGGAAAGGAGGAATGATCTTAAGAATCTGGACCAACATACAGATCTGTGACCTTCAGGAACATATTGCAATTCTATTGTTGTTGGTTTTCTCATCTGCTGTTACTGTATTATCCTTAAAGTAACTTCCTAGTTTGAACATTTAACATTTTCTGGCAATTACCACCACTGCAAACCAGCCATGAGGATGCATAATTAAACAGAGTAGATACTAAAAAGACAAGCATATTATTTGGAAGCTGCTGTCAATAAATCAATAAATCAATCAATGAAAGGAAATCATTCTATTTCACTTAAAAAAAAGGAATTAGTGAGTTATATAACCATCTCTTTTGTTTCCTTTATATAGCAACTAATGATAACATGTTCAGGAAGCTAAAGGAGAAAAACGGGTTTGATTAACAATGTGTGCGCACAGACACATACATTTTCCACACCTCCTCAACTTCTTTTACCTCCTATTTGCTGTATTCTTTACCATATAAAGCCAAACATTACCTCCTTTAATCATCTGTTCATGTTTGCCAACAGTACCACTACTGTTTTTGATAATAAAAAATAACAATAAAAATTTTTATTTTTATACTGAATCTACCATTGAGACTTGAACTGAATAAATGATTTTGAATCTATCCAGCCACATAAATGGAATTTCCAAATGATTGACATTGTAGCTATTTATTTATTTATGTATTTATTGATAGGGTGTCACTCTATCACCCAGGGTGGAAGGCAGAGGTAAAATCACAGCTTACTGCAGCCTCAACCTCCCAGGCTCAGGTGATCCTCCCACTTTAGCCTATAGAGGAGCTGGGACTACCGGCACGTGCCACCATGCTCAGCTAATTTGGGTTGGTGGAGGGGTTTTGTAGAAATGTTGCCCAGGCTGATCTTGAACTCCTGGACTCAAATTATCCTTCTGTCTCAGCCTCCCAAAGTGCTGAGATCACAGGCATGAGCCACTGCATAAGGCTGAAATTGTGGCTTTTACACAAAATTGTTTTTTTTACTGAACTTTCTAAAAAATAATGGTAGAATCTGATGAAAAAAATGTCCATATTAAGAGCTATATTATGCTCTCAACATTGAGAAAGTCTCAATTTTTTTGAGTAATTCTTCAGTCTCCTCTAATAGAGAAAAGCTTAAGTACTCACAATTCTTGGTAATTAAATATTTGTATAATGCTTTATAGTTTATAAAGGACTTTTACATTCTTACCTTAATTGATTCTAGAAAATCTTTATGACCCAAATATTTTAAGTGAGATTACGTAAGTTGCCAAAAGTCCCAAAATAGCCAAGTGGCAGAGCCAGAAGTTGAACACAGAGCTTCTAATACTCAATTCTTTGCTCTGAACAGGATTCCATGGCACTTTCTTCATGTGCCAAAAAATAACACATCATGGTTTATGAAGGAGAGGCCACGTAAGTGGTGAAAGTACTGTGTCACTTACATGAATACAATTATTTCTCCTTCATTATGCCTCCCAGCTACTACAGCTTATCATAGCCAGGTGTTGCTATTATTCAAGCGATTACCAGAAAGCATGAATCAATAAGACCAACCTACTTCAAGATTATTTTATCTTAAAAAAAATTTCCTTAAACGACATGAATTTCTAGCATAATATGCTATAGTAATATGTTTGAGAATGGGCCTCTTGCTTACTCACAACCCAGAATAAGGTATGAGGAAACGAAATACTATAAATCAGCTTTCAGTGACTACCACTTCAGCTAATCTATCCACCTATGCTTTCTCTGTTTTGTAAATGGCTCCATAATAACTCCAAAGGCACATCATAAACTAATCATCATTTCTGAAGGTGTCTGTTGGCAGAGAAAATATCTGACATCTGAAGACATGAAGAATCTACTTCATGCTGAATTTAACCCCCACATGCTTTGGAACACTCATTCATTCATCTTGCTGTACACAGCAATGTCTCCAGAGGCTACTGAGTGACGGGTATTGAAAGGAACAGTCCCTCCATGGGTCTCTGATGCTCCTACATCTTTTGCTGGGTATGCCAAGAAAGTGAGGCCCTGATCATTGTTAATGGGAGCCATATCTTAGGGCTGTGCTTGTTGGGGGTAACTTTGAAGGATGACATAATGATGCCCTTGAAGACACAGAGCTGCTACAAAAGAAGGAATTCTCCAGGCTCGATATTATCCAACTATGATGTGAACCTACTGTATAAGCAGCAGCCATCTGGATCATATAGTGTTACCCCTATGGGGCTTGGAGGACAAGGGGAGCCAATGCAAATATCATACCTACTGTGCCATAAGTAATAAAATAATTTATTATCCTGTGCCAGAATTGATGTTATGATAACAGGTTAACTTCTAAGTTTGTAGGTAGGGGTAAATCAAATCACAGATCTGACAAAGGAGTATTTGCTCATTCACTGAATGACTTCAATATTTTGTTTCCAAAAGTGCTGTATTTTCCTACTCTAACAGTCATTTCTACTAGGGTTGGTTGTTGGAGTGGAGCATTTTAGTTTACCCATTTCCTCCTTCTCTCTTAGTAACAGAATTGCAACCAAATGTTAAGTAGAGCAAAGCTTTTTACCAAATCCAGAACACTGACCTGCAACTGTTACATAATAAACATCTCTACTCTTTAGGCCCCTGAATTCTGCAAGTACTTTAGTTACAGTAGCTTAGGTTTTCCTTACTCATACACTGGTCTATAGTAGCCACCTCACCTTGCTTGTCACTTTCTCTTCCTAAATTGTTGTAATCTTCATAACCAAATAAGAGTTTCATAATAAATCGAAATAGATTTAATATGAGAGACAACACAGAAAGTAAAAACTACATATAGCCTTTATGGGCTAAACTTTGCTCGCAAAACTCTTTTGGTGAGGGAAGGGTACATCCTACATTTGTGTTATGCTCCAATGAGTTAAAATTTCAGTTGAAAAATTTTTAGAGAAAACTTTATGTCATTTAATTCACAACCTCAAAATGTCAGCATGCTATGGAGCAAATTGAAAGAGTTGGCTTGATTGATCGTTCAACAATAAGTCTGGTGACTAATGTTTAAAAGAGTTCACTTGATATTGTCAAATAGGAGGTTTGATACACTGCTAGTGTGAGTATTAATCAGTATAAAATTTCTAAATAGAAATGTTACAATCTGCATCAAAAATTCAGAAAAATTAATTCCATGTCAGGCACAGTGGCTCACACCTATAATCCCAGCACTTTGGGAGGCTAAAATGGGAGGAGCACTTGAGGCCAGGAATTTGAGGCCAGCCTGGGCAACGTAAGGAGATCTGGTCTCTACAAAATATTAATGAAAAATTTAATTAAACTGGCATGATGATACATGCATATAGTCCTCATTAATTAGGAGGGTGAGGCAAGAGGATCACTTGAACCAAAGAGTTCAAGGGTACAGTGAGATATGATCATGATACTGCACTCCACCCTGGATAACAGAATAAGACCCTATTAAAAGAAAAAAGTAACTTCAATGAGTCAGCAGTACTAATTATCAAACTGCCCCCATGGAAACAATCAGAGATATGCCCAAAACACTATATCTTTGTCTATTAGTCTCAGGGCTACTTCTATTAGCAAAGACAGAGTGACTGAATAATGTACAGTTGTTAAAAAATTATACTATAGAATCATATTAAAGGTTGCAGAAAAAGTCCTCTAAGTTATGTGAAGGAATATACTGTATCTTTCTAATGTAAATGCACAAAAACTCATAGCCTAAATTATTTTAAAAGATATAAAAATATTAAGATGGTTAACTGTGGGTAACGGGATTGTTAGTAGTTTTTATTTTCTAGCTATATATTTTGATATTATCACTTCATTTACTTGTATAGCTTCCAGATTTCAAAAACATTAGTAGTTTAGTAAGGATTGCAAATATATGAATCATGTAATCACACATACATCTGTAGAGTATGCTAGTTAAGGTACAACCTGTGTACCTTAAGTATATTAACACATTGCTTAAGAAATACAACTTAAAAAATACATCAAATTACTTGAAAGAAATATAATGAAAATAATATAATCATACCAAATAAAACGATAATAATCCTTTTGAATGAGCCAAATTATTTCTTTGATTTATACGAGGTTATCATCAACAGATATTATTGGATTACATAATTTAATAAAAGAAACCCCTAATTGCGCAAAAGTCAAATTAACTTAGTGAATGTTTTAAAGTCAAATTTTATTTAGAACATGTCATTTAGAACTCAAATACACAATATAAAAAACAGTAAATGGTAAAGACAAAAGAGTGTGTGTGTGTGTCTGCATGTGGGTGTATGTGTGTTCATCCATGCTTGGAATGTATTTTAAAATGCTTCTTGCAAAAAAACAAATTGTCCATATACTGGAAAATTACTGACATAATAAGTTCCAGAGGCGGCCAACAATTTTACATCAAAATATCGGATGCAATCAGCTGGTTAGAAGTAAATGCTAGCATACTCTGAAATATGGAAATAAATGTAGCTCTAGGTTTCATGAATGAAAGTGTAGCCAACTAACAGAAAAGGCACAGTTTTTGAATCACATAATTCAAACTGCCCCAATTATACTACAGACATCTCCTAATGTTGTGAGGAGCTTTTCTTTCTTTATTTTTTTTTTTTTGCTTAAAGCAGAGTGAAAAAAAAAAGATATTGATTAAGATAACTATGTGATAGGGTACCCGTCAAAGTGAATTATGAAACAAATGATTTCTGATTTATAGAGCAATACTACCATCACTTCTTTTTTTATTTGACTTTTAAAATTTCAGCTTGAGGTATAATTGACAAAAATTGAATATATTCAAGGTATAAAACATGTTTTCATATATGTACATATAAACACAACGTACTTTAACAACATGTATATTATATATTTCCACCAGTCAGAAGAGATGATGGCCACAGAGTACAGGCCCCCTAACTTGCCAGCTGTTAATGCTTTAGCAGCTGAATTGTCCTGAGTTCTGGAAGTAACATGAGGGTGGTGGGAGTAGTACTAACAAAGTCCCTGAGCAGTGGCTCTTTATCAAGTATAAAAATATTTTTTACTTGGCCGGGTACGGTGGCTCACACCTATAATCTTAACAATTTGGGAGGCCAAGGTAGATGGATCACTTGAGGTCAGGAGTTCGAGACCAGACTGGCCAACATGGTGAAACTCCGTCTTTACTAAAAATACAAAAATTGGCCAGGCATGGTGGCAGGCATCTATAATCCTAGCTACTCAGGAGGCTGAGGCAGGAGAATTGCTTGAACCCAGGAGCCAGAGGTTGCAGTGAGCCAAGACAGCACCGTTGCACTCCAAACTGGGGGAAAAGAGAGAGACTTCGCCTCAAAAAGAAAAATATTTTAATAATAAGTATAGCCATATCATTATACAGTGCTGATTATCAATATTCTATATGCATATATATATATATATATATATATGTGTGTGTGTGTTTATAATGTGACGAAAACAGACACAAAGAGAGAGAGAGACAGACAGAAACAGAAATAAACACACATACATACATATTACAATTGATTCTTTTTTTTTTTTTTTTGAGATGGAGTCTACGTGGCGTAATCTCAATTCAAGGCACCCTCCACCTCCCGGGTTCAAATTATTATCTTGCTGTAGCTGGGATTATAGTCACATGCCACCATGTCTGGCTTATTTTTATTTTTAGTAGAGACAGAGTTTCACCATATTGGCCAGCCTCATCTTGAACAATTGACCTCAGGAGATCTGCCCACCTTGGCCTCCAAAAGCACTGGGATTACAGGCATGAGCCACTGCAGCTGGCCTATAATTAACTCGTAAGTAATTTGTAGAAGAGGGTAGAAGAAACATAAAAACGAAAAAAGGTAATCAAAAATTTGTAATTAACTAGAAAAATAAGTAATATTCCAGAGGAAAATCTTAACAACTCTGCCAATGACCTGAATCCCTAATAAATAAATGTGTTTATGTATTTATTTTTTATTTTATTTATTTATTTTTTTTGAGATGGAGTTTCACACTTGTCACCCAGGCTGGAGTGCAATGGCACCATCTGGGCTCATTGCAACCTCCACCTCCTGGGTTAAAGGGATTCTTCTGCCTCAGCCTCCCGGGTAGCTGAGATTAAGGCACCCACCACCATGCCCAGCTAATTTTTGTATTTTTTTTAAGAGACAGGGTTTCACAATGTTGACCAAGCTGCTGGTCTCAAACGTCTGACCTCAGTTGATCCACCTGCCTTGGCCTCTCAAAATGCTGAGATTACAGGCGTGAGCCACCGTGCCCAGCCAAATGTGTTTTTAATAGTCACAAGTATATAGTGTAAACATTATTTTTCAATACATAGAATTTATAATCACTAAAACTTTAAAATAGCTTAATACAATTTAAAATAAAGCTGATAAATTTAATTTTAATTGAATTAATCTTTTACTACTCATCCTTGTTTTTGTTTTGTTTAAAACAGGACCTATCTATACAAATTCTATTCACAGTTCTGCTTGTTATTTCTGCTGGGCCAATTTAACATTCATTAAGATTATGTGAGAAAGAATCTCTTTGCCATTGTGTGAGGCTGAAAATGGCCTCCCAAAAGATGTCCACATCCTACCACAAGAATCTGTGAATGATACCTTCTGTGACAAAAAGATCTTTGCAGATGTGATTAACATACAAATCTGGAAGTGAAGATATTCTTACTCCATTTCCAGATTCTGCAGGAGAACAATCACAGAGGGAGATTTTACATGTAAAAGAGGAGAAGACAGTGTGACCAAGGAGGAAGAGAGTGGAATGACACGGATACTAGCAAAGGAATGCCAGCCACTACCAGAGGCTGAAAATGTCATGGAATACATTCTCCCCAGAACCTCCAGAGGGACAGTGGCCCTGTCAACATTTGATTTCAGCACAGTGACACTGATTTTTAACTTCTAGACTTCAAAGCTATGAGAGAATACATTCACATTATTTAAATCAAACATATTTATGCAGCAGCCTTAGAAAAGTAACACAGTCAATAAGGGAAAAATTGGAAACGATAATTTTTCTATAATAAAATGGAAATATACTTTAGTTGAACTTTGTCAGTACTAGAAAGATTTAAAAGATAGAATTTATCTTCACGAGTAGTCTAAATACTACATTTGTTTTGTGTTCATTTCCTACTCCAAAAAGTAGACAAATATGTACCAATACATTACAGTGTCCCCAACTATACCAGGTAAGTCTCCTTGACGATTCCCAGGTAGAGCAAACCCCATCACAATAAACATTGCAGAGTTCCATAATTGACAGAAGAGCCTTAAACAATGTGAATTTGTGGTCGGGCACATGGTGTAGGCCTGTAATCGCAGCACTTTGGGAGGCTAAGGTGGGCGGATCACCTGAGGTCAGGAGTTCTAGACCAACCTGATCCATATGATGAAACTCTGTGCTAAAACTACAAAAATTAACCAGGCGTGGTATTAGACACCTGTAGTTCCAGCTACACGGAAGGTTGAGACAGGATAATTGCTTAAACTAGGAAAGCGGAGGTTGCAGTGAGCCAGGATCATGCCACTGAACTCCAGCTTGGGCAACAGAGTGAGACTCATTCTCAAAAAAAAAGAAAACTAAATTTGTAATACAGAGTTTTTATACCTAGCGTTTTTTCCACATAAGTATTTTCAAAGATTAAACAAAACAATTGCTGCATATGTGATGTAAATGAAGACTCTAAATTTACCATATGGAGAAGTGAAGGGAAGATTTTTTCTACCCAATATCTCATGTATTTGCTTTATTAAATACAGATGAATCTAGTTAAGTAAACAGACAATCAGTGAACAAAGAAAACATACTTACTGAAAGAATTGCATTCTGAATTTCCTAATTAAGAAGATGAAAATCAGAAACATTCTTCATAGTAATTGCTAGTTCATTGTGAATTTTGAGTTTATATTTCTATTAATGGCGATTTAAAACAAAGAGACCACTAAAATTATCACGGTAGTTTTCTAATAACAATAGACCTTGATATATAAACGACTACATCCTGGATAAATTTTTATAAAACTGTTCATAGTTAATTGATAAAATTATATACATTAGGAAATACTTAGGCTATAAATGACATTATATATTATTTGATTAAGCCTGCTATGGGTACCAAAAAAAATAACTGTTTCTTGAAATTATTTTAATTTTCTGTTAATTTTATCTGGATACTAAAGTTCATATATTTTAGAAATCTCCTTCTTTGCCTCATAATTTAGTTCATAATTTTCAAGTAATCAAATGAACTTATACAACCATATGCATAAAAAAATCATCCTTCTGATGCCTTTTACATCTACAATGTTCAGGAATTGAGAGAGGCAGACAGAGAGATGAAATGATTAACTGAAGCCCCTGAGCTCTTATGTTATGCAACACTGGGCACTATACAGGAGTAAAGGAGATCTCCTTTCCATCAGCTCCCATTATTTTAGATTTTTTATTTTAAAACATGCCATCACAATGTATCTTTTAATAAAAAACAATAAACCTTTCCAAGGTTGAATTCATAACAACAGCTTGAACAGGATAACGTGTTTCTCTAACGAAATTACTTAAGAATCATAATTTTAAAACTTCATTAACTGAAAAGACTGAGCATACTAGCCATGAAAAATAAATTTGTAATGTGATACAATTGAGTGTCAGATCGATTTATATAAAACTTTGGCATAACAGACACTGAGGTATAGAACAAAAATGACTATTTTTTAGGTATAACATGCATAGCTACTTTGTCCCTGACAACACCAATTAGACAATTATAAACATATCGCAAACTCATTTCTGTAATACTTACACGTGGGAGAAAAGAAACTGCAGAATATTGGCAAAAGTAAATAAATAAAGATCAGTAGTCACTTCTAAAAGCAGGTCCTAATTTAGAATGATTTAGAGAGACAGAAGCTTCTGAACCTATGAAAAAAGAGTATTATCCCCCAAGATTTATACCCTAGTTCCCCTATCTTCTAGCCTAGTTAAGAAGTATTACAATTGTAATATGTTTTTCTTTCTCTACTTTTCTACTGAGGCAAATCTTTAAAGAAATAAAGAAACAACTAAGTAGGACTGATAAAGTGTTTGCTTCATTTCAAGTACATTACCTGAACAAAAAATTTATAAAGTGAGGTCGCTACAAAAAGACAAATCCAAAGGGATTATTTGAGATTTAGGAAGCAGGCATTGAAAACGATATCCCTGAATAAGTGAGAATAACGACTCGTAGGTGAAAAGAAAAGGAACAATGCTGAGATGTTATAATCATGTAGAGATTGATTAGGTGTCTTAGACTAGAAAACAAATGAATTACACATGATACCAAAATATGGGATTTAAACATCCAAGATATTGAAAGATCAATATAGTAATAAAAGGAAAAAGCTATGAAAAGGGGAAAAAATCACTGAGTTTTCATTACTAAAAAAGTGTGCTTCAAAGAGTCTCATCCATGTGCAGTGAAGGCTAGAATTCTATTAAGTAAACAGAGTTATAATCTGGTATGAAGCCAATAAAAAAAAATCTAAGAAGTATTTTCAGAAGTGATAGGATAGAGGAAGCACTATCATAGGATGAGCTGAAGATCTTTTAAAAATATTTTATTAAGTATAATTACAAAAGTCTACCTGGTGATACATTCAACCATTTGAAGAAAAGAACATGATTCCTAGCAATCATTCTTTCCTTTTCAGTTTTTATTTTTTTTTTGTTTTTATATTTTTTGGAGACTGAGTCTCACAATGCCGTCCAGGTAGGAGTGCAGTGGCATGATCTTGGCCCACTGCAACCTCTACCTCCCGGATTCAAGTGATTCTTCTGCCTCAGCCTCCCAAGCAGCTGGACTAAACGTGTGCCACCACACTGGGCTTTTTTTTTTTTTTTTTAAAGAAGGGATGGGGTTTCACCATATTGGCCAGGCTGGTCTCCTACTCCTGACCTTGTGATCCGCCTACCTCAGCCTTCCAAAATGCTGGGACTATGTACAAGCCTGAGCCACTACACCCATTCTCTAAGCAATCATTCTAAGTGTCATTGCAATGATGTAAAATATAAAGCATGAAGGAATAAAAAGAAATAACCCCTAAAAGGAATCTAGAGAAATTCCAAAGACTACATATAGAATACATAATTCTAAAAATTATAAGAGCTTTTAAGATAACATACAATTATGTATTTAATAAACATTAAGAATATTACATCCAACAATACAGTTAATGACTATTAAATAAACAGTTAACGATAAAATGAATTTCTCTTGAATCCTTAAATATTCTTTACAAATTAAAGTCTCACAGGTTGGAACACTATCATTCTTTTCTCTCCTTTCTTCTGAAACAAACCTGTATTTTGACAGGTATAGGTGGTTATTAGGGGAAAAGAAATGGAAATAGATATGTATGAACAATGATTAAAGTAAGTACAACCATCAAAAAATAAGAAAGGGATGAAATAGTTTGTATAATGGGAAAGAGATAATGACTACCTGTGCGAAGTAGCATTAGATATGCATTTGGATAATTTCTTGTCAATCAATTTTTGTATCAGCATTCCAGTAGACTATAAAAGATGGTCAAGAATAGGAGTGACCTTTGGATAATAGACTTAGGCACTGGGGGTGAAAACAGTGATGACGGGAAGAAACAGTGGTAAATAGTAGGATTCCACACAATAGGCATTTTACTTTCATCCTTCCTTGTTCAGGTACATCTAAATCTTTAAACATAAATGCCCCCATCTTATGAAGATAAAACAAAGGCGCAAGGCAGCAAACTTGAACTTGATCTCTTAGTGTGACAACTCCTCGGGAAAAGTAGAGAAAACTACAGAATGAATTAGTGAATATAATTCAGTCAATAAAGCATAGGTCTGGGAATTACTCACCCAACCAATGAGTGAGACATGGGGAATATTCATAATATGAGATACAGTGACCTATGGCTAACTGTTAAAAAAAATTGTATTTTCATGAGAATGTATAATTTTCCATTTGAGCACTAGTCATGTGGGGAAATGTAATGCTACTGACATATTAAGAGGAATAAAAATGAATATACTGAAGTGTAAAAAAAAAACACTTTAAATTGAAGAAAGTTAAACATTAATTTTGACATTTAACATATACTTAACTGTGGTATTCAATAAAAGAACCCAGCTTAAATGTAAATGTTTAAATCATGAATGAGATTGTATACTATGTACTTTATCAGGAAAAAAAGGTTATTTCCTGTAGGCATACCTTTATTCATTATTATTTGAAGGCATACTTGGCCAAAGTGCAAATACTTTTATTAAACACAACCAAAATTAATGTCCACCTAAACAATCATAAACTGTAATTTTCTTCATTTTTCTGGCACAGCAATGAAAGATCAAATACTAAACAAAATCTCTCTTGAAAATAAATTGGATGCCTACCTAATTTAGAAGAAAAAAGCATGAAACACTTTTACTTTTTAAAAAACATACTGCTAAAGAAAAATGTGAGAAAGTGTTCAATTTTCCAGACTTTATGATCATATTTAAAATATACTATGCCCGCATTGAAGAAAAAAAAAGATGATAAAATACAACATATTTCAGAGTACATAGATAATATGAAAAATAAGTTTGCTAATACATTTAAAGTGTCTATGGAATCAATGTTTACATTAAGGGCAAACAGGAAATAGAACTTTATGAACGGTGTAATTTTTTAGATAATGGTGATTCACTTGTACAAGCAAATAAATAAGTGGAAAAGAATGCTTTTTTATGATTATTTTTCTAAAATATAGCCCACATTCCCCTGTGGCCTTAAACACTTGCTGAGATTGATTTTTATATTCTGCTGTAATTTTCCCCTTAATTCAGTAAGAAAACATTAGGCTTTAAACCTGTCTTTGACAGCAGTTTTAAACCCTGAATAAACAATAAGAACTACCTGAGGAAGGCTGGGCGTGGTCGCTCAAGCCTGTAATCCCAGCACTTTGGGAGGCTGAGGCTGGTGGATCACGAGGTCAAGAGATCGAGACCATCCTGGTCAACATGGTGAAAACCCCGTCTCTATTAAAAATACAAAAAATTAGCTGGGCACTATGGCATGTACCTGCAGTCCCAGATACTCGGGAGGCTGAGGCAGGAGAATTGCCTGAACCCGGGAGGCAGAGGTTGCGGTGAGCCGAGATCGCGCCACTGCACTCCAGGCTGGGTAACAAAGAGCGAAACTCCGTCTCAAAAAAAAAAAAAAAAAAAAAAAGAACTACTTGAGGAATAACTTAGAGATGCCTGAGCCCCATTTCTAACTACTGCCACCGTCCTCCCTAGCGTTCTTGACTCAGATTCTGTGAGCTGCAGTTTAGTGCTTTAGGAGATAAAAGCTGGATCTGAGAAGGTAAAAGATAGAGTAGCTACAAGGATCAGCAATCCAGCAATAAAACGATACATCTTTATTTTTAAAAAATAACAATACATTATCATGGAGGAAAGAAAACATCAGGTTACAGGAAATACGGTACTAATACTTTTACAAAGCATAAAAATATTTTGCAATAAAGTTTGTCTCAATCTCTACTTTGTATTTTAAATGTATTTCTTATATTTTAACAAAAATTTACAATTAAATTTAATCCTTCATAGCCTAATCTTCCTATTATTATTCTAAAATAATAAAATTTGAATCTCTTTACAAACTTAAGTCAATCTCACTTAAATAATGGAAGGCATCCATGCTAGCTCAGGAATTTATGCATTTGTGGTCCTCAGCATACCTATGATGGTCCTTAAACTCACATCATTTACTTATTAAAAAGTTTCCGCTATACTTGGGAATGCTGTCATAAAAAGAGTACAGTAAATTTACTCAAGATTCTGATCTTACCCTGTTGTTCTAACCCATCAATTCTTTTTTATTTCACAATTTCCACACTATGTATCACATCAATCATTTGCAAAACATTAACAGCTTTGTTTAAAAAAAGTTATCACAGATCCATCTTCCCATGTGCTGATTTCCATAAAACTGGTGAGAAATATGACACTTATGTTTAAATTTATACTTTCATTAAATTAGCGATGTGATACTTTTGTGTTGTATTGCTCATCTGCATTTCTTCATTTGAAAAGTTCCTCTCTGTGTAAATTTTTTTTTGTTTTCTTTTCCCTGATTTGAAAGTGCTCTGTATGCATGAAAAATGCTACCTTTTTTGTGGCCACTGTCATATATATGAATATATTTTCTTCATTTTGCTGTGTGTAAAAAGAAAGAGTTATCAATATTACTTTAAATGCCATTACTAAAACTTGATACTTTTCTTCTCAATATATAATTTTTATTTTAAAATTGTAGCAGATATTGGGCTCTTTAGTCAGTCAAACTGCCTTTCTGCATTCTTTCTTTGTATTAGAGAACATGGAATGCTTAAAATCAAATTTTTCTCACTCCCTTGCAGGTAGATCTCTACATGGTTAATCAACTCATAAAAGAACTGGAAGGAAGAAGCAAGTATGTGAGGTAGATCATATACGGATCAATCGTTTCTGCCTGAGAACCCAGAGTGAAGCGTAATCTAATAAAATGCCTTTATCTACATAGTCACAAAGAGTGAAAAACTCAAAGATAACTACATGCTGATATCGGTGTGCTGGGTAGGGAAAGTATGGTCCCTTTAAATAACATGGAAGAGGGAAAGAGAAGTGTTGGGTAGAGAAAGGTGGTTCCCTATCTAGGGCTCCACCCCTGTGGACCAAGGTGAGGACAAGCATTTCTGCCAGCCAGCCTAAATGTTGCATTTTCCAAGACCACCCTGGTCCGCCACACCCCCATCATGGGCCTACAAAAACCCAACATAGTGGACAGATACTGGCCAGAGTTGAGAGAAGTACCTCAGTGGAAGAAGACACAGCAGCTGGAAGGCAAGAGGACATGGAGGGAGCACACAGGCAGAAGAGCACAAAAGACACCTGCAGGGTGGCAGGCCATCTACTGGCAGAACAAGGCAGTGTTCGGCCAGGGCAATCTGAGGAGAGCCAGGGCCACCGAGGAGCCCAACTCCAGGGGAAAACCATCTCCCTTCTCGGTCCCACATCAGCAGAGTTACTTCCACTCAATAAAACTTTGCACTCAGTCTCCAAGTCCACATGTGATCCAATTCTTCCAGTATACCAAGGCAAGAACCCAGGATACAGAAAACCCTCTGTCGTTGTGACAAGGTAGAGGGTCTAATTGAGCTGGTTAATGCGAGTCACCTAGACTGCGAACTAAAAGAGCACAGGCTAGCACATGCCCATTGGGACTTCATGAACTGTAAACATCCACACTAGACACTGCTGTGCGGTTGGAGCCCCACAGACTGCCCATCTGTATGCTCCCCTAGAGGTCTGAGCAGCTGGGCACTGAAGAAGAGAACCACACTCCCATCACACACCCTGTAAGGGGAACAAGGAAACCTTTCTCGCCTCAATGCCATCATTAATTAGTTCATGACACTAATAATTTCTATTTGTACCTTCCTATATATAATTATGTGCACATTCGGAATCTGCTTTTTCATGAGAAATAATCATAAAAAGGGTCTGTGTAGGGAAAAAAAGATTTTCTCCCTATATTTGGTTTCAAAATTCAAATTTTAAAATTTATTTTTTATAAGCAGAGTTTATACAATTTATCATGCAAAAAGAAACAGAAGTTGGCAATACCTAGGAATGCTTGGGGCAGAGAGGATGAAGAGGAGGGTTTTTGAATCAAGATGAGAAGCAGTACTCTTTTTATGAAAAATAAGAAGAACATAATCTGATTTAACCTAGGTCATCATTTCAGAAGAACACAACACATTTGGAATACCAGAAAGTCTGGAATCAAAGTAAGTTTGAGAGAAGAAGATTCAAACATACTTTAGAATCAAAATAAGTTTGAGAGAGGAATAAGGTTCATATGAGAAAAAGGTGGAGGCAGAACCTGAATTGGAGGCCTAAAGAATGCTAAGGAAAGGGCAGAGCCTGGAAAATTAAATGGCAAAAATAGAAAGCATGAATGTGTCACAAAAAAAAAAAATTTCCAGCACTACAAAGACAAATAGTATAGGTACGTCCAAACCTGAGAGCAGCTGGGCCTAAAAAATGCACCAATATTTTGAAAAGAAAAAGAAAAGCAACAAAATTTCTTCAGATATTAAAATTATTTTTATGTAATATAATAACTCGTTATTAATTTTAAAATGAATTCATGTCTCAGGATCAAATGGAAAAAGTTGCTGCTCAGCTGAGAACAGTATGTTCATGAGATAGCTTATAGTTCTAGCCACCTGAACAGAAACTTGCATAAATCACTCACTGTAATTACCAGTGCAAAACATTACAGATTATTATTTCATTATTATTATCACTTCAAACCTCTCAACATGACTATAAATATGACTTCTTAAGTCAATGACACAGAATTAATTGGCAATCACAAACTAACCATATTTAGCATAATGATAGAGTAAACCCTGTTTAATATAAATATGCAAATGTCAATGGCATTGTTATTTAGAAAGGCAACAAATAAAAGCCATCACCTGTATATTCTTCATTTTATATTTTACATATAAATATAAAACTAGAAATTGTAATTTAGAATTACATTCTAATTTGTATATAAAATAAAGCCTATTCTGAAGTTTTTAATTCAAAGGTAGTTTGCAAGTATTTCAAAATAGTAATACATATTTATATATACACCCATATATGTTCACAGATATTATTATACTATATCCATTTAATTTCCGTAGGCTGAAATAGTATTTTAACCTCTTATAAATTCTGATTAAATAAGTTAAGTAATTTATGAAAGTTACCAGATTGATGTTAGACGTGAGACTTGTTAACGTAAAATAACCTACTGTTGACTCTTGTAAACATTTTCTTTCATTATATGTAAGTCATCTTCTTGGGATATGTTAATGGTTAATTTTTAATTTTAAATCTGAAGCACTTCTCCTTTATAATCTGTAGACAAAGCTTCAAAGGAGTACACAATAAAAAAAAACAAACCATATCCAGCAAATTCAACACTGTTGAAAAATTTACAGGGTAAATTCAGGCCCAAACGCAGGCAGCAGGGAGGGTAGAAAATGAACATTTTGTTCTTCTAAACAGTGGTAATGAAGGTGGAGCCCTGATTTTAATGCCTCAATAAAGCATACAGTTGTTTTAAAATTATGTTAGCTATTATAAGAAAGAGACTTGAGGCTGGGCACAGTGGCTCACGCCTATAATCCCAACACTTTGGGAGGCCGAGGTGGGTGGATCAGGAGGTCAACAAGTGATGGAGACCATCCTGGTCAACATGGTAAAACCCAGTCTCCAGTAAAAATATAAAAAAATGAGCTGGGCATGGTGGCGTGTGCCTGTAATCCCAACTACTAGGGAGGCTGAGGCAGGAGAATTGCCTGAACCCAGGAGGCAGAGGTTGCGGTGAGCCGAGATCGCGCCACTGCACTCCAGCCTGGGTAACAAGAGCGAAACTCCGTCTAAAAAAAAAAAAAGAAAAGAAGAAGAACATTAATACATTTTATTTCTTTTTATAATAGTAATTCGCATTAAAGAAGAATGCTTAGCCAGAATAAATGTTAGTTTTTGCCTTGTAGACATTACTCTATTAATAATGGGTATGGTCTTGAATCAAGTAACTAAATAATGATGTACCTTTTAAGATTTGCATGATATTTTGGGAGGGGTGCATCAAACTGAAGATGAATAGACATAGTATAATCATACTTTTACAATAATAAAAAGCATATAAATATAGAGAGGCAGAGGACAAGGGCAAGGACAGTTTATAAATGCCTAAAAACAGATTAGGAAGAATACCCATAAAATCTATCAAGATTGGATGGTAGCCTGGAGGGCAAGGCCATTAATGATTATAAGAAAGGCTACTTTTCTTTCTATATCTTTTAATTAAGTTCTATTTTTTAAATAGACACTATGCATCACACTGCATAACTACAGAAAAAATAAACTGGCTCTCTTCAAGTAAAAATAAAGGCATTTTGAATATCAAGATAAAAAGTTTTCCTGTGGAAACACATGTCAAATGTCCTTTATTTCCTTGAGCAGTGGTTTGTCTAAAGAAATATACATGTGCTCATACATATATAAGAAAGCCTAACTTTTTATTAACATCAAAAATTTCCAAGGAAAAACTATACCAGAGAAAAATATTGTTTTTAAATCTGTAAGCTCAAGAAATTATGTAAACTGAAAATTTGAAAAGAACAATTTAAACTCAATCAAAATGCCATGCCTCTACTTTCCAAAAGAGGGAGATATAACTCCACTGCCACAAACATATCAATTTGATACATAAATGATCTATTCAAATACACAACTTATCAAGAAAATAATTTTAAGGAAAAACTCTAAATTATGTGTTTATTTTAGCCGTATGATTTTAATTGCCTAAAAAGCACAGTTAGATCTATGAAAAAATATCATGATCTATAATAATAAAATGAAAGCTGTTCCAACTCCTTTACAGAGAGCTCAATTGTAGAATAAAAATGTGACAAAAGACTTATAGTATTTAGATTTTGAAAAATAGATTTAGATATGACAGATGTCAGTTCCTAAAATTTGTTCTGATTATTATTTGAAAATTAAGATGTAGTATTATGCTGAACTAGAGACAGAATGCTACCCATTTCTTACAATGATTATCAATTTTCTTGTATTTCCTTGAACAGTGGTTTGTTGCTGTCCTTGAAGAGGTCCTTCATATCCCTTGTTAGCGGTACTTCTAGGTATTTTATTACCTTTGTAACAATTGTGAATGGGAGTTCATTCATGATTTGGCTCTCTGCTTGTCTATTGTTTGTGTAAAGGAATGCTTGTGATTTTCACACATTGATTTTATATCCTGAGACTTTGCTGAAGTTGCTTATCAGCTAAAGGACTTTTCAGGCTGAGATGATGAGGTTTTGTAAATATAGAAACATGTCATCTGCAAATAGAGACAATTTGATTGCCTTTCTTCCTATTTGAATACCCTTTATTTCTTTCTCTTTCCTGACTGCCCTGGCTAGAACTTCCAACACTATGTTGAATAGGAGTGGTAAGAGATGGCATCCTTGTCTTGTGCCGATTTTCAAAGGAAATCCTTCCAGCTTTTGCCCATTCAATATGATATTAGCTGTGAATTTGTCATAAATCGCTCTTACTACTTTGAGGTATGTTTCATCAATGTCTATTTTATTGAGAGTTTTTAAAAAGAAGGGATGTTGAATTTTATCAAAGGTCTCTTCTGCATCTACTGAGATAACCATGTGGTTTTTGTCTTTGTTTCTATTTACATGATGGATTACATTTATTGATTCGCATATGTTGAACCAGCCTTGCATCCCAGGTATGAAGCCAGTTTGATCATGATGGGTAAGTTGTTGTTGTTGTTGTTGTTGTTGTTGAGACGGAATCTCACACTGTTACCCAGGCTGGAGTGCAATGGTGTGATCTTGGCTCACTGCAACCTCCACCTCCCGGGTTCAAGGGATTCTCTTGCCTCAGTATCCCAAGTAGTTTTTGTGTTCTTAGTAGAGATAGGGTTTCACTATATTGGCCAGGCTTGTCTTGAACTCCTGACCTCGTGATCTGACTGTCCCAGCCTCTCAAAGTGCTGGTATTACAGGCATGAGCTACTACGCCCAGCTAAATAAGCTTTTTTGATGTGCTGCTGGATTTGGATTGCCAGTATTTTATTGAGGACTTTCGCATCAGTGATCATCAGAAAAATCAGTCTACTACAAAGACACATGCACACATATGTTTATTGCAGCATTATTTATAACAGCAAAGACATGGAACCAAACCCAAATGCCCATCAATGATAGACTGGATAAAGAAAATGTGGTCTACATACAACATGGAATACTACACAGCCATAAAAAGAAACGAGATCACATCCTTTGCAGGGACATAGATGAAGCTGGAAGCCATCATCCTCAGCAAACTAATACAGAGCAGAAAACCAAATACCACATGTTCTCACTCATAAGTGGAAGTTGAGAGATGAGAACAGGTGGACACAGGGAGGAGAACATCACACACCAGGGCCTATTGTGGGATGGGGGTGAGGGGTGGGAAATTAGAGGATGGGTCAATAGGTACAGCAAACCACCATGGCACAAATATACCTATGTAACAAACCTGCATGTTGTGCACATATATCCCAGAACTGAAAGTAAAAATAAAGCCATATTAATTTAAAAAATAATAATTGGCTAGGCATGGTAGCTCACTCCTGTAATCCCAGCACTTTGGGAGGCCAAGGCAGGTGGATCACAACATCAGGAGATCTAGACTACCCTGGTCAACATGGGGAAACCTCATCTCTACTAAAATACTGAAAATACAAAAATTAGCTGGGTGTGGTGGCATGCATGGGTAATCACAGCTACTCAGGTGGCTGAGGCAGGAGAATCACTTGAACCCGGGAGGCAGAGACGTCAGTGAGCCGAGATCACGAGACCGCACTCCAGCCTGACAACAGAGCGAACTCAGTCTTTAAAATAATAATAATAATGATAATAATAATAATTAAGATAACAAGTATACACTGGTACTGTTCAGGTAGAGCAGAATGTAGGATGACCCGGTAGTAATAATACTTACTGTATCAAGTTTTTGTAATAAGTCAATGACAAATATATATCTGAATTAATTATCTGTCAATGGGAAACATTCAGTAAGTGGTAGTTGCTTATGTTGGTATTTTTCATGCCTCCTACTTTGGCTAACAAAGCAAAAAAATTGGTGAGCTGTTTATTCTTATCTTTTAACAGATGATGCTGAGTCTAGTAATGAGGTAATGAGTGTTTAATAACATAAACATGCAGAAGCCTCTTTGAGAGGGTAAGGAGATTTATGTCTATTTAGTCATGTTTAATTATAGTGATTCTCCACCAAAAGAAGGAAAATCTGTTTTTTAAATTTCAAAATTGAAGCAGCCCATCCTGCCTTTTCCACACACCTGGCCCCTGAGCTTGACAGTTACTTCCAGAGGAAACCACTTCTACTGAGTAGACTGTGTCCTAGCCCTTAGGCTTATTGGAGCACATAAAAGTTTTAAAAACTAATGTATTAGATTAATATTTCCTTAAAGGCAGTGACTTTTAAAATTCTGATTCTCTATGCGTATTACCATACCAGGTACACAGAAGATACTCAATACACATTTGCTGAATTAGTGAAAATATAAATAAATGGCACTCAGCAGCTAAAAATCAACATTATTATGTGATGTCCTCTAGTGTAACCCTGCAACCAAACCTCCTCCATGATTGAGAACTTTCCAAAGCTTCACCTAGAACATTTGGGAATCACAGAATCAAGGAGTTCAGGGACTTTACAGCTGCAGTTGGTGCTAAGGAGCTGTTTGCTGTTTAGATTGGTTCTCTTATTAATTGATTGTAATCAGTAAAAACTCCGTAAAGTTAATGTGCCAATTATATTAAAAAAAAGTGGGGTGGGGGGAAGGCAGAAAGTTCTCTTTTTTAAAAATTAGTAAGTTTAATTCTTAAAATAAATAAATAAATAAACTTAACATAAAGGTTTAAGGAAAAAAAAAACAGCCATTAAGACCTAAAGCAGCAATAAAAACAGTAATAGTTGCCTTGCTGCAGTTTCTATAAAATTAGCCCTTAAAAACCATCGAAGAATCAAACTGTTTGATTTATTCCTTCAAAGACTGGGTCTCAAAATATCTTTAATACTCAATAAATATTTTCTGCATCTCCACTCTGCCAGGCACTGTTCAAAGAACCGACAGTGTACAGGACTAGGAAAAAAAATAATAATAAAAAAACAGCAAAGGCCATGCTCTCATGGAACTTATACTGACATGGAAAAGGGATTATTTACATTAAATTTTAATCCCTCTTATTGTATACTATCAATATTTTTCTCTCTTTTACTATAGATTAAAAAGAACCTTGACTACCATCTCTTGTTAAATGTCTCCTTACTCCAAACAATATTCTTTTCTGCTTACTATCATTATGTGTGGCAGTATCTTATTATATTTATACATGCTTATAATTTCATTATTTGTAAAATATTTTAACAACCTACAAAATAAACATACTGTGCATTTTGATTTAATATATTTAAGTAACTCTGAGTTAATACTGTTAAATAACAAATGCCAGTAGAAATAACAACTCAATCATAGGATTTATCATGGTAAATGTCTTAGGAAGGAAGACACAAGGGACATGGAAATATTATATAATTATATGACTATGGAGTAAAATCAAGTAAATGTGAAAAGATTTAGATAGCTTCTCTTATAATCAAATGCCTTAAATCTGTAATCCAGACTTAGAAGCCTGTCCCTCAGACATCCCTTGATGAGACAAGAGCAGCTGACTCTAACTGCTCTGCAGGCCTTGAATGCAGAACCACAAAGCAGAGGGAGAGTAGAGAACACTCAGCCTGCCTCCAAGAGGGAGTGCCATGGGCTAATTCAGGTAGCTTTATCACAGAAGAATACGATAAATAAGACCACCACCACCATGTCAGAGGCCAGAAAGAGAAAGGACCAGAAGAAGCAGTCCCCAAAATGCCTGAGCATCCAACACAGCATCCACTCCCACATCAACTTCATCTGACCTTTTTACAGATAAAACTCCTCTCTACATTGGCTGATTTGAAGACAGGTTTCATTTTTCTTTTTCTTTCTTTTTTTTTTTTTGAGATGGAGTTTCACTCTTGTTAACCAGGCTGGAGTGCAATGGCGC
>CM052665.1:11225691-11280800 GCA_028533165.1 Leontopithecus rosalia | reverse complement strand
GCAACCTCCGCCTCCTGGGTTCAGGCAATTCTCCTGCCTCAGCCTCCCAAGTAGCTGGGATTACAGGCACGCGCCACCATGCCCAGCTAATTTTTTGTATCTTTAGTAGAGACGGGGTTTCACCATTTTGACCAGGATGGTCTCGATCTCATGACCTCGTGATCCACCCGCCTCGGCCTCCCAAAGTGCTGGGATTACAAGACAGGTTTCATTTTTCCATTAAACTTTCTATTTTTCAATCTAAAGTTTTATAACTGAATTACTCAAAATCACCTTTAATATGTCATTTCTTATATAAAGTTTCTAAACTTGTGATGATAATTCATCTAAGTTTGGTACCTTACCAGTCAACAATTCTAAGCTAACCCATTTCAACCTAAGACCATCTCCTAAATTTCCCTCCATTTATACATTTAGACAGTTTCTCCCACAATTATCATGCATCCGTTGCACATTCTAATGGCTTAAATCAAACTTTGCAAACAAGATAAAAAGAAAATAAGTTCAAGGAAAAATAGGAAGGAGCTAAGTACCTTTAATTTGGATCCATGAGGCACGAGTACAGATTTATTCTGCTTTGGTGGGATATACAGCTCCCATTTTCCATAATCCAGTTTTTTATATGGGTATGAAAATGGATTCCATGCATCTAAAAAAATAAAGAAGATCATTTAACAATAGCATGGTAGGACTAACAGTTAACAAATTTCAAAGAAACCATAATATATTGCTTCACTTGCAAGAAAAACCAGCTTGTCTAAAAATTTTTTTTCTAAAGTGTTAATCAAAATACCAGTAGTTTAGAAAAGGCAGGATATTCTTAATTTATTTAAAAAATGCATTTTAAAGTGTGCTTTTGCATTTTAAAATTAAATTAAGATTATAGCATTTTCAACTGTGGTTTCAACTCTAATACTTCTGTCAATAAACAAAATGAAAAGAAAATGATGGATCTTTTTCTAGAGAACACCATCAATAAAGAAAGATATTATGAACAAACAGAAATGTACATGTCATGGCAGGAAAATAATGAAAAACCATTAAAATCATATAATATTTACCAAACTTCGTAAGAGTGTGACAGAACTGACATAATATCTAAAGAAATGCCTTAAGCAAGAAAGGTAGAGGGTTATATAAAGTATAGGAGGTACAGAAAAGGTGGAATGCAGAACCTGGAAGAAAGTAAAACAAACGGGAGCAGACTCACACACACAGAACTTAACCTAGCTTAGAGGAGGCATTAAAATCCAGTGAGTAAAGGACACACTGTTTAATAAGTGGTGCTGGGACAATGGGTTACCTTTATGAAAATAAAATCAAATAGATCTCCACCTAATAATATGTCCCCAAATCATTTGAACATGGATTAATATTTATACATGATAGGCAGAACTATAAAATGCTTAGAAGAAAATACAGAGAAATATATTTACAATATTGAAGTATAAAAAGTTTTTCAAATAAAATACTTTTAAAAACTTTAAAACTGATAATTCTGACCATTAAAACTATAAACTTATCATTATAAATAGATGAATCAGTAGACAGAATGACAAAACAAGCTATAAATTGGAAGAATACATTTGTAATGAATATACCAAAATAGAGCATCAAAAATACATGAAGAACATTATAAGTCAATGAGAAAAAGAAAACAAAACAAGAGAAAAATTGTGAAAAAATATATTCAGGAGAGGACATTGTAATGTTTATTGGAATGGCCAATAAACATATGTAATGATACTTAAGCTTGCTGGTTAATCAGACAATCACAAATTAAAACAACAATAAGATACCATTTCACATTCAGGGGATGGGCAAAAATTAGAAGTTTGAAAATATCTAGTCAGCAAACATATGAAACATTGCTAATGAGGGTATCACTAGTAAAAACAACTTGGCATCATATATGATGCAAAGGAGAAGATATCTTAATCCCGTAGCCCAACAATTCTATTCCTAGGAAATAGCTTAGAGAAATTCTCATAAATGTACACAAGAAGGCATTCAAAATTATACACTAAAGAATCATTTGCAATAGCCAAAAACTGGAGGCAATGAAAATTTAAATCAGCCACAATATGGGTAAAATCTTGCAGTGTAATTAAACAACTGGATGGCATACAGTGGTATAAAATGAATGGATTAGAGTCTCAACATATGAAAATATCCCAAACACAAAAGTTAATCTTAGGTGGCTGTAAAGATGGCCAAATAGGAAAAGCTCCCATCTGTAGCTCCCAGTGAGATCAATGAAGAAGGCAGGTGATTTCTGCATTTCAAACTGAGGTACTCATCTCGTTGGGACTGATTCCACAGTGCAGCCCACAGAGGGTGAGTGGAAGCAGGGTGGGGCGTCACCTCACCCAGGAAGCGCAAGGGGTCAAGGAACTCCCCCACCAGCCAAGGGAAGCCGTGAGGGACTGTGCCATGAAGAATGGTGCACTCTGATCCAGATACTACACTTTTTCCATGGTGTTTGCAACCCACAGACCAGGAGATTCCCTTGGGTGCCTATGCCACCAGGGCCCTGGGTTTCAACTACAAACCTGAGAGGCCGTTTGACTGAGCTTCCTACAGGAGTTTCTTTTCATATTTCAGTGGCCCATGGAACACCCGTGAGACAGAACTGTTCACTTCCCTGGAAAGGGGGCTGAAGCCAGGGAGCCAAGTGGTCTAGTTCAGCAGATCTCACCCCCACAGAGCCCAGCAAGCTAAGATCCACTGGCTTGAAATTCTTGCTGCCACCACAGCAGTCTGAAGTTGACCTGGGACACTCAAGCTTGGTAGGGGGAGGGGCATCTGCCATTACTGAAGCTTGAGTAGGTGGTTTTCCCCTCACAGCATAAACAAAGTCACCAGGAAGTTGGAACTGGATGGAGCCCAGTGCAGCTCTGCAAAGCCGCTGTAGCCAGACTACCTCTCCAGATTCCTCTCCTCTGGGCAGGGCATCTCTGAAAGAAAGGCAGCAGCCCCAGCCAGGGACTTATAGATGAAACACCCATCTCCCTGGGACAGCTATGCGTACAGGTTCAGCAGACTTAAACTCTCCTGCCTGCAAGCTCTGAAAAGAGCAGTGGATCTCCCAGCACAGAGCACGAGCTCTGCTAAGGGACAGAATGCCTCCTCTAGTGGGTCCCTGACCCCCATGTCTCCTGACGGGGAGACCCTTCCTAACAGGGGTCAACAGACACCTCATACAGGAAAGTTCTGGCTGGCATCTGGTGGGTGCCCCTCTGTGACAAAGCTTTCAGAGGAAATAACAGGTAGCCAACTCTGCTGTTCTGTAGCCTCTGCTGGTGATACCAGGCAAACAGGGTCTGCACTGGACCTCCAGCAAACTCTAGCAGACCTGCAGCAGAGAGGCCTCTCTCTGTTATTTTTCCTTTCCATTAGAAGGAAAAATAACAAACAGAAAGGAATAGGGTCAACATCACCAAAAAGGACATCCACACCAAAACTCCATTTGAAGATCACCACAACAAAGACCAAAGGTAGATAAATCCATGAAGATGAGGAAAAATCAGCCCAAAAGAGTGAAAATTCCAAAAACCAGAACACCTCTTCTCCAAAGGATCACAGCTCCTTGCCAGCAAGGGAACAAAACTGGACAGATAACGAGTTTGACAAACTGACAGAAGTAGGCTTCAGAAGGTGGGTAATAACAAACTCCCCCAAGCTAAAGGAGCATGTCTAACCCAATGCAAGGAAGCTAAGAACGTTGGGAAAAGGTTAGACAAATTGCTAACTAGAATAAGCAGTTTAGAGAAGAACATAAATGACCTGATGGAGCTAAAAAACATAGCATGAGAACTTTGTGAAGCATACACAAATATAAATAGTCAAATCAATCAAGTGAACCAAAGGATATCAGAGACTGAAGATCAACTTAATGAAATAAAATGTGAATGAAAGATCAGAGAAAAAAACATGAAAAGGAATGAACAAAGCTTCCAAGAAATATGGGACTATGTGAAAAGACCAAACCTGTGTTTGACTGGTGTACGTGAAAGTGACAGGGAGAATAGAACCAAGATGGAAAACACTCTTCAGTATATTATCCAGGAGAATTTCCCCAACCTAGCAAGAGAGGCCAACATTCAAATTCAGTAAATACAGAGAACATCACAAAGATACTCCTCAAGAAGAGCCACACCAAGGCACAAAACCATTAGATTCATCAAGGTTGAAATGAAGGAAAAAATGCTAAGGGCAGTGAGAGAGAAAGGTCGGGTTAACCACAAAGGAAGCCCATCAAACTCACAGCAGATCTCTCTATAGAAACCCTATGAGTCAGAAGAGAGTGAGGCCAATATTCAACATTCTTAAAGAAAAGAATTTCATATGCAGCCAAACCAAACTTCATAAGTGAAAGAAACTTCATAAGTGTAAAATCCTTTACAGACAAGCAAATGCTGAGAGATTTTGTCACAACCAGGCCTGTCTTACAAGAGCTCACAAAGGAAGCACTAAATATGGAAAAAAAAAACCATGACTAGCCACTGTGAAAACACACCAAATTGTGAAGACCTTCGACACTATGAAGAAACCGCATCAACTAATGGGAAAAATAACCAGCTAGAATCATAATAACAGGATCAATTTCATACACAATAATATTAACCTTAAATAAGCTAAATGCCCCCATTTAAAAGACACAGACTAGAAAATTGGACAGAGTCAAGACTCATGGGTGTGCTGTATTCAAGAGACCCATCTCACATGCAAAGACACACACATGTTCAAAATAAAGGGATGGAGGAATATTTACCAAGCAAATGGAAAGCAAAAACAGCAGGAGTTGCAATTCTACTCTCTGATAAAACAGACTTAAAATCAAAACCAACAAAAATCAAAACATACAAAGGAAAGCATTACATAATGGTAAAGGGATCAATGCAGCAAGAACAGCTAATGATCCTAAATATATATGAACCCAAAACAGGAGCACCCAGATTCATAAAGCAAGTTCTTAGAGAACTACAAAGAGACTTTGATTCCCACACCATAATAGTGGGAGACTTTAACACCCCACTGTCAAGGTTAGAGCAACAAGACCGAAAATTAACAAGGACATAATACTCCAAAAGCACATGCTGACTGTTTGTAAGTATACATTGTGATTTTTTTTCTCTGCATCTTCCAGAGTTTCATTTCAATTATATCCCTACTCCTTACACGAACTCAGGTGCTGGCTTTCACTGTAGGTACTCTTTTCTTGCCAAACACAAATCTTTAAAGACTGACTTAGAAAATCTTCACATATGTCCCCCTACCCAAAAACATCCAGTACATTAGCCATCATAAGCTAAGTAGAGCAGACTAAAGATTTTGTATGAGAGAGAAAGAAAAAGGTTTGCAAGCATATATGTATGAAACTACTTAAGACCTATCCATTAGTCATTTTTCGCTCTAAAAAAATCTCTCTTCAGCTACCACACTATCAGTTTTTCCATCTCCTTTGACCCTTTCTCCAATAGTTGCTAAGCCCAAATTCCCCCTCTCATTCCTTTATTAGTGTTTTTCTGTTCCATTTAAAACATGGGCACCAACCAAAATACCCATTTCTACCATACTATATCATACAAGGAAATGTTTCTAATAAAACCAGTTTCTCTCTGAGTTTCTCAAAATATCTAATAAAAACAGCTTTACTCCACAGAATACACATATCACAATGTCCAGAAACAGAATAATCAGAAAAATCATTGGATTTGGATCTGTGCTTATAAACTTAACATTAAACACTTAGCTAAGAAAGAAGGAACAATCATTAAGGTATATCCAGGTACGACTGCAGGAACCAATCATGGTAGCACACCATTAAAAATAAATACATTAAATTAAATTTCAAATTATTGGTATAAAAATACAGAAAATTGATTTTCAGTAAAATTTGATTTAGAAAAACACAGAGGGCAAAATAATATAAATTGATAGAAACATTTTTCAGAAATGCATGTCATGTGACTTTACTACAGAATATAATTGAAAATAAAGTAATAATATTAATAATAATAATAAATAGTACCCTGCCATATCAGAGACTATCTATAGAACATATTTATAAAAAATTAGGTTACTTGAACTTTTTTCACTTAATTCCATACATCTTATGCTGAGTACACAAGATAGAATTAATTTAATTATGTAATGCAAAGAACTTGCATTGCTATGCAGACCTGAGGATGGAAACAAACATGACTCTTCATCATGTGTGACAATCGTTTGCTTCTCTACCAAGCATAGAACTTCACATGGACTAGTAAGGTCTCTGGGTCAGTGGTTCTCAAACTATAGCTCACGTGAGAATCACATGGATTTGTTAAAATACAGATTGCTAGGCCCCACTCCTAGAGTTTTTAATTCAGCTCTCTGGTGAGGCCTAATAATTTGCATTTCTTAAAAGGTTATAGGTGATGTAGATGCCAATGGCCTAGGGACTACAACTGCCCTGGTTAAACTGGTGTGTTTGCGCGTTCTCTACTTACCGTTTTGTGAGTAATTTTCCAGATGAAGTTAAACTAAAAGGCTATCAAATAATAAATCAACAGGGCAAGGGAATTCTGAAATTGAAAATGCCATAAATAATCCTTTGGGGCAAATATTATTCACATGAAATATAGGATTTAAAATTTAGAACTGACTAGGGTTGTAGAGCGCAGGAAGGATAACCAGTGAGAATCAAATTAAACGCACAATCTCGGAGATTAAGGAAAAATGTATTATTGTGAGGGAACAGAAAGGACAATCAGAACATGAAAAGGCAATATAAATTAACACCATTACTGAATACACCACTATTAGAGAATATTTTCTATAATATTCACATAAAAACATTGCTTGGTTAAAAAGTATAAGCAACAGAAACAAAATGAAGAAAAATGTAAAGGTTTATTTTTCCCATAGAAAAATGATATTAAACCTTTTAAATGTTAGCAATATTAACTCATATTCCTGTCTACTCTTCATTATCTACCATAACCTAGATATTGCTATGTTCAAGGTTAGGTACCCCACAAACAATGTGTGCTTATTATTTCAGTTTTGGCAACATTTTAAGAACATGTTTCCTACTTGCAAAAATTATTTTATTACAACATTTGCTAAAAATTTGATATTTATCAAGAAAAGAAAATCTGCTATGTTTCTTTTTTAATAATAAAATGTTAAAATTTATTAAAAATTTACACAAATAAAGACCACACAGGCACTATTTACAATTGAGAGAAATATAAATAAATATAAAGACCTTTATGATGATCCACTTTCACTTAATGAATAGTAAATACATTTTCTGCTTCTTATGATTTTCTTAATAAAATTTTCTTTTCTCTAGCTTATTTAGTTTTGAGAGCAAAGTATATAATACATATAACATACAAAATACATGCTAATCAACTGTATGTTATTGGTAAGACTTCTCATCAACAGCAGGCTATTAGTAGTTAAGTTTTTGAGGAGTCAAAATTTAAACTGAGATTTTTTAGTATGTGGGGAGTAGGCACACTCAGCCCCCCGAGTGTCCACCATCACTTATACAGTCTTGAAGCAACATTTTTAGGAACCTCCAAGAATGGAAAAAGGATTCTGATACTCTTAGGCTTGTCTAGTTTCTCTTGATAGAAACTTTTGGAGTGGCATATTAATATTCTTGTTTAGATTGTCACAAAGTGGCATTACTGGAGTCAAGCATATTTTAATTTGCAGTCTTAAGTCTGGAATAAAGGTAGATTTCAATCATAAAGTAAAATATTTTTAGGAATCACTTGGCAATTAATATGTACTAATTACTCTTTTAAAATAAAAATATGTATAGAAACATACTATTTAAATATATCTTACTAAAGAAGGCCTTATAGAGTTAATTTACAATAATTAAAATTTTTTGGCCTTCTGTATTTTTTCTTTCTATTATACTTAACTTCTGGGATATATATGCAGAATCAGCAGGTTTCTTACATAGGTATACATGTGACATGAAGGAAAACCTGACATATTTCCAATGCAAACATTTTAATAGTATTTTATTATTAACAGGCTTAAATTCATCATATCTGATAATGCAAATGATTCTATTTGTCCATAGACTCAAAACAAGCAGACAGAATTTAAATCGAGATATGGAAAAGAAACAAAGTGTGATGCACAGTTTAATATGAACTGCAAACACACATTCGGCAAAGGTGATCAAACATTAACTAAGATCACTGCATCAGGCACACAGATGCTATGTTTATCTCACACCCAACAACCTTTCCTTTTCTAATGTACTAATCCCCACATAAAATTCTCAAATGTCAGCCTCCTTCAAATATTCCCAAACTCTTTGATTCGCAGTGGAGTACTACTCTTCATCAGCACTTAATTCACTTCATTTCTGTAGCATTTTTGATGTTAATACAAATTTTCCTTATACATGGCTGAAATGGTTCCAATTTAGTATGTAGGGCCTTCCATTTTTCAGGAATATTCCAATGTGCTAAAGAGCTTGGTTTACACTTGGGCCCTGCCACACCCAGGCAAGCAGTGAGGTAAGATGCTGGGGAAATTCAACAGGTGAGGCTAACATAAAAAGGCAAATATAAAGCCAGTACTAGCCCACATGGCAGGTATCAGTTCCATCCCATCTGAAAAGATAAAAAGGCAAATATAAAGCCAGCACTAGCCCACATGGCAGATATCAGTTCCATCCATCTGAAAAGATATCCTGAGGTCAAAACAGTTGTTAAATATTTGGAATATCACCACTTTGGAGCAAAAACATCCTTCTTCACCATTATGATGTCATTTAATTATTTTGTATCATGCAGAATTTATAAGAAATTATAATGCTTATAAAGATGAAAGTTTGGGGACTTTGCTTGTATCAAGGAAGAATCTTGTCATAAAGCACAGAGCTGAGATTTCCTATGGCATAGTTCTTAGCCAGGATATGAGAGAACCACACAGTGTCAGGGAATAACGGACAGGAGTCCTTTCTGACATACAACCCTGTGCTGTTTGATCTTCCCTCTTCCCCTCCAGGTAATGTTTCCTCCTCTCAGGTTGGTACAAAGGTGTGATCCTTCTTCAACTTCTGCTAGTACCCTGGAAGGACCTTAATAAAGGCACTTCCCCTCCCTATCACTATTACCTTGGGAAAACTACTCTGAGCACATATTAGTTTAGCTGAGGTGTCGTTTTCAGGAATAATCTCCAAAGTATATAAGAGCGCCACTAAATTAAAAACCAATGGAATACTAATAACTAATTATTTTAAAGAACCATCGTACTCAGTCATCTGATATCTAACTTTCTAGAAATTAGAAAATGAATCAAATTCAGTCATGTGTTCATTACTTAACAATAGGGATAGATTCTGAGAAACGTGTCTTTAGGTAATTTCATTATGATGTAAACATTGTAGAATATACTTATGCCACCCTAGCTGGCATAGCCTACTAGACACCTCGGCTATATGGTAGAGCTTATTGCTCCTGGACTACAAACCTGGTAAGACATGTTATTGTAATGAATACTGTAAGCAACTGTATCACAATGGTAAATATCTGAGTATTTAAACATTTAAAAGGTGCAGTCAAAACACAGTATTATAATCCTACGGGATCACCTTTGCATATGCAGTCCCTCATTGACCAAAATGTCACGTAGCATACGACTAAGATCTAGAGCTTCACTTATTAAATTGTCATTTAAGGTATTTATGGAAGAAAAGAGTTTTATTACCAAAAAAGGTATGGTTTTAAATAAAAATATCGGCTGGGCGCAGTGTAATCCCAGCACTTTAGGAGGCCAAGGAGGGCTGATCACGAGGTCAAGAGATCCAGACCATCCAGACCATCCTGGCCAACACGGTGAAACCTTGTCTCTACTAAAAATACAAAAAAATTAGCCAGCAATGGTGGCAAGTGCCTGTGGTCCCACCTACTTGGGAGGCTGAGGAAGAAGAATTGCTTGAACCCAGGAGGCGGAGGTTGCAGTGAGCTGAGATTGCGCCACTGCACTCCAGTCTGGTGACAGAGCAAGACTCCGTCTCAAAACAAAAATAATAAAATAAAAATATATTTATTTCTAAAATAGTATTTACATTATGATACTTTCTATATAACAAAGGGGATGATAAATGGATATACCTTGTTGCTTGTAATTTTAAATAAAATTAACTGTTTCATCAAGAAATAGTATTTATACTGTGATTCTTAGAAAGGGAGTGATAAATAAATATTCTTGTTTATTTTTTTCAGAAGCATAAAATACAACAAATGAATAGAAATTATTCTGAATATGAAAAGGCAAAGCACAGATCAGTAGCCTTCTAGAATTGTACTCATTTATTTTGACTATAAAACCATGGAAATAATTCATAAAATTGGAAAATTTAATGTTAAAAAGAAGAAAAAATAAGAAAAGCCCATAAAGTACAGATAAACTGAACTAAATTTACCTAACTGCTTATCAATAGTAGCATATCAAGCAAACCTGGCTCTAAACTGAATATAGAGAAAGTATCCATAATTTATTACATATGATATTAGTTATGTTACCCAAAACATCTACTGATAGTAAGGAATTGCATACAAAAGTATTAATGATGAAATTGCACATTGCCTGAAATTTAGTTTAAATTATGAAAAATAAAACATTAACATACATTGGACAAGGGAACAGATGAAACAACACTAGCAAAATATTGATAAGTGTCAAAGCTGGGTGAAAATAATATAGAACTTTATTATTCTACAGAGTCAAATATTTCTGTAATAAAAACTTAAAAATGAAAGTTATGAGGTCTCTGTGCACAAATACATGTCCAAATCTCTTTTCTTGCTATCAATTATAAAAAGTGATATTATAAAGCACAAGGCATAAGGTTTAATATACTTATGGTTCTGAATACAGATTAACAAACTACTTTCTGGATAGGCAGTTTCAATTCATACTCCAATCAGAAGTATATGAGGATGTTCAACTACCCATAACCTCATCAACACTGGGAATTATCATCTTAGTAACAGGGCATACCTGCCTTGCTCAATCAGGGTTCACTAACAGATTTAAGCCCTAATGTTTTAAGAATCCATTGCATGCAATAAATTAACTTTCCTTCAGTGGACCTAGAATCATATTAGTTATGTATAGTCCTTGGGAGAATTTGGAAAATAGGCACTCAAATAATTTTCCATGTTCTGTGGATCAGATGCAGAACCTTTCATTATTGTTCTAGCTGTAAGCAATAGCTTTCAATACAGTTTTCATTTCTTTTCAAAACAGACTATCATTGTAACTCTGATTATTCTCTCCAATACTACTGCTAATTTTGAAAAACTACACGGTGGGTACATTTTCCTTAAGATTTTTCCATTAATTTCTACTTTTATTGAAGTGAAGTTCATCAGGAGGCTTACTTTGTAGCTCAGTACAGGGGCAATCAAACTATTTAGTTATTTACCAACCTATTTACTTGTAGAAGTAGAAACCATTCAATTATCTCAAAATAGATCTTATGGAGAACTCCAACATTAAAACTATGCAAAGCATGTAAAAGCAGAGCTGATCTGCTTGAAATGTGTCTATCTGGCAGTGCTTCCTCCTCATCTCTCACCCTCCCTCTTAGAGCCCACCACATGGAACTCAATTCTAAAAAGTGGTCCAGTGTATAATTTATCTTTGTAGATGTTCCACAGATCCTTAAAAATATGTAATTTCATTTTATCAAATTCTCCATTTATTTTCACTGTATTTGACCCACCACAAGCTAAGAGTACATTAAATATACTACCAGGACAAGTGGGTTTCAAAATTTATAAAGTTTCACACAATTCATGCCATCTATATTTGACCAAAAATAAATGTTATTTGGGACCTAAGGATAATGACATTTATCTTTGCTGTGACTTGCATTATTGAGCCTGTTTACTTAGCATTATGGACTGTGTAGCTCCTGAAAAATTTATGTTAAAATTCTAACCCCCAATGTGGTAACATTTGGAAATGGGGACTTTGAGAGGAAATTAAATCATGAGGGAAAGCCCTCATGAATGGGATTAGCACCTATATTAAAGGAACTCATGTGTCTATAGCCAAGTGGTTTTCAACAAAGATAACTAAGACAATTGAATGAGGGAAAGAATTGTCTTTTCAACCAATAGTTCGGACAACTGGATCCCACATAAAAAAAAAAGAATAAATGTGGATTCCTGCCTCAAAGCATATAAAAAACTAACTCAAAATGGAATTCATGTCAGAACTAAAACTAGAAAACACAGAGCAATCTTTGTAATCTCTGTTCTTTACTATCACATCAAAAGTACAAGTAACAAACGAAAAATATTATAAATTGGACATCTTCAAAATTAAAATTTTTGTATGTCCTTTGACATACAAAAGTGAAAAGACAGTCTACAGAATGGGAGAAAATATATGTATACATATTTTTTGAGACAAAGTCTCGCTCTGTAACCCAGGCAGGCTGGAGTGCACTGGCACGATCTTGGCTCACTGACTACAACCTCCACTCCTGGGTTCAAGCAATTCTCCTGCCTCAGTTTTCTGAGTAGCTGGGACTACAGATGTGTGCCACCATGCCCAACTAACTTTTTTATTTTTGGTAGGGACAAAGTTTCACTGTATTATCCAGGATGGTCTCTATCTCCTGACCTTGTGATCCACCTGCCTCAGCCTCCCAAAGTGCTGGGATTATAAACGTGAGCCACGGTGCCCATCCAGGAGAAAATATTTTCAAATCATATATTTGATGGGAGTATTGAATCTAGAATACATAAAGAATATTTAACAATTTAATTAAAAAGACAAACCAATTTTTTAAATGAGTGAAGGATCTGAATAGACTTTTCAACCAACAAGATGTACAAACGGACAATAAGCATACAAAAGGATATTCAAGGGCTGGGTGTGGTGGCTCACACCTATAATCCTAACACTTTGGGAGGCTGAGGAGGAAGGATTGCTTAAGGCCAGGAATTCAAGACCACCCTGGGTAACACAGCAAGATCTCATCTCTAGAAAAATAACAAATTAGCTGGGCATAGTGACACACGCCTACAGTCCTAGCTACTCCAGAGCTTGTGGCAGGTGGATTGGTTGGACACAGAAGGTCAAGGCTGCAGCAAGCCATGATCACACCACTGCACTCCAGCCTGGGTGGTAAAGTGAGACCCTTTCTCAAAAAACAAATAGTAATAAAAAAGGGATATTCATACTATTTAGTCATTAGGAAAATACAAATATACATATACAAATCAAAACTACAATGAGAAACCAATTCATGCACACTACAATGGCTAATGGATAATAAGGGTTAGCAAAGATATGGAAAAACTTCAAACCACATATACTACTGATGGGAAGATAATACAGAACAGCCCCTTTGAAAAGTCCAGAGTTCCTCAAATGCTAAAGACAGAGTTACCATTAGATCTAGCAATTCCACTACGACCTAGATATCCAATTGAAATGAAAACATATGTCAACACAACAAACTGAATATAAATGTTCATAGAATTACTTATAATAGTCAAAAGGTGAAAGCAATCCAAATGATCTTCAATAAATGAATAAACAAAATGTTGTATATTCATACAATAAAATATTATTTGGTCATTAATAGAAATTAAGTACTAATAAACACAACAACATGGAACCTTGTCCACTTGCTAAAAAAAACACATTGTATAATTCCATATATATGAAATCTTGAACACCAGCAGATTTACAGACACAGAAAGTAGATCAGTGCTGGTTGCCTAGTGCTGGGGAAATGGTAAGATGATAGCTAAAGGGTATGGCATTTTATTTTGATGTGTTGAAAAAAAATTTTAAATGAACTGGAATAATGGTTGCACAACTCTTATACTAAAAACGATCAAATCGTACACTTTACAATGGTGAGCTGTGTGCTATGTGAATTATATCTCACAACAAGGCTATTAAAAAAATAAAACTTATTTTAAAAGTCAGGCAGCCTTTATTCATTCATTTCTATTGAGCTTTTGCCCTAGAATAAAATCAGGTTCTGTTGGAGACATTGTAAAGGAAAAGACCACATAGTGATACATATAAAAATTTAATGCTAAATAGTTAGCTTGGTCAGCAAGCAGAATAAAGACTCAGAATGGATAGCTGAAGACTCTGTGAAGAAAAAATGATTAAAAGTTTCAAGGCTTTGCCAAGGTAGAAAAACTTAACCACATTCGAAGCTACAAACAACAACAGGTTTTTACTCAAGGGAAAATAGGTACCCGTTTCTCAAACCCAGATTAGTTAGTGGTGGCGTTAGAGGTGATTACCAACTGAAGCATGCTAAGCGAATGATGATGATGTAAGAACTTATCTTTTACTCCGATCAAGACCTATAAACAACACAGATCTAAAACTTTAAATAGCTCGCACATTTTTTGCTATGCAGACACAGGTTTGGTACTCAAATGTCTATGTTATCATTTAAGAGATCTAACAATGCAATGAGGGAGGGATTTTCTTTCATTTTCCATATACATGTCATATACTTGAGGAAGGAGAGCTGTGAACAACTTTATATCAAATTATATACACCTTTTAAAAAATAATTTGAGTAAAGGCCATCTCAAAACTAATGATATCGAAATGAAGAGTCTTATTGTGACAGAAGAATTAACAAAATCATTACAACAAAAAAATAGGAAGACTTGGTGACACTGATTCCAGTAGCAGCAGTTATGGATTGTCCTTAGTGCCTGATATTCCATATCTAGTTCAATTATCTCAAAGGTCCTATAAACTATTACAATTTTCACTTGATGGATGAGAAAATATGCTCCAAGAGGAAGAGTAACAAAGACCAAACCACAGAGCTACTACATGACAAAGCCAGTATTTGAATCATGTTAGTCTGACTCCTGCTTCTATCTGTATGTGCTCTTACCCTCCATGAGAGGTATGAAACAATCTGGATCCAGCCCAGCATCCATCTACCGGGTAGAAATGCAGATAATACCTGTCTTAGACAACTCACTGCTATAACAAATACCATAGACCAGGTCACTTAATCATTTCTTTTTTACAGTTCTGAAGGCTGGAAGTCTAAGATCAGGGTGGCAGCCCAGTCCAATTCTTGGATAGCTCTCTTCCCAACTTGCAGAGCAGTGTCTCCATGTTGTCTCACATGGTGGAGACAGGAAGCATCTCTCTGGAGTCTCTTATAAGAGAACTAATCCCATTCATGAGGGCTCTCCCTTAAAGATCTAATTCCCTCCCAAAGGCCCCACCTGCAAGTACCATCACAATAGGGATTAGGGCTTCAACATATGAATTCTGAGGAGACACAGTCAATCCACAGCAGAAATTTAACTAAATTTCATGTCTGCGCTCTCAATTAAAGTCATCCTTGAATCCTATGCTTTAGCAATCAAAATTTTATTTTTCTATGGATTTTTTTTTCATAGAAAAGTGCACTAGTACATTTTTGCAAGCCCTGAAAACATTAGGCAGGTCTGTATAGCAGCTACACCAGATAAAAAGCTGTTCAGTCTGTCAAAACACAGGCTCCCCTCAACTACACTGCCGGGATAAGTCACCATTCCCAGGCAAGTAAGTGATAGAGCATGATCCGGGCTACTCTCTGTATATTCAACCTTAAATAACAACAAAGTGTTTTGTTAATGCTTACAACATGCCTAGCATGAACCTTGATGTCAGAGACTTGTGTAGGATAACAACAAAAGTATAATAAAAGAGAGTGACAGAGCAACAGAGAGAGTAAGAAAACAATAGGCTGGGTGCGGTGGCTCAAGCCTGTAATCCCAGCACTTTGGGAGGCCAAGGCGGGTGGATCACGAGGTCAACAGATCGAGACCATCCTGGTCAACATGGTGAACCCCGTCTCTACTAAAAAAATACAAAAAAATTAGCTGGGCATGGTGGCGTGTGCCTGTAATCCCAGCTACTCAGGAGGCTGAGGCAGGAGAACTGCCTGAACCCAGGAGGCGGAGGTTGCGGTGAGCCGCGATCACGCCATTGCACTCCAGCCTGGGTAACAAGAGTGAAACTCAGTCTCAAAAAAAGAAAATAATAAAAGGAATTCATTTTATCAAGTGGCTTCCAGGATCTCTACAGAGAGGTAAACGTCTTTACTCTACTTCCCTGCAGCAGAAGGCTTTGTATTTCACAGAGAAAACTGGAGCCAGCAGACAAGAATGCTCTCAGCTTTCCACTCTCAAACAGACCAACTGGTAAGTGCAGCCACCTTTACCTCCTTTCTTTCAGTCTGTGGGAAAGACATTTTTGGGTTTTTTTCTCTCTTATTCAAGGCTAATTCCTTGATTCCATTCTATTTTGTATATATTTTTTTATGTTCTGATGTTTTTAAACATTGTCCTCAAGCTCTTTATTCTCAGCACTGAAATATGATGAATTGATGCACTGGCTAAAATAACATTAATGATAATGAAGAAAACCTCTCTTTTTGATTCAAGGCATTCTCTGGTTATCCAACCACTGATAGACCAATTTTCTGACTGCCATCTCCACTTCCTCATAACTCTTCAGCTGCTAAAATGTGTCTGAAATACTCTGGCAAAGGTCACCACAGGCTTGTCAATTTCCAGTCCCAACAGTTCTCTCCAGACTTCAAGTAACACGTCTTTTCAGTGGCATTTGAAACCCCTGGTTCCTCCTCCTCGGGCTTCGATGATACCCACCTGAGCAGGTTCTCTCAAACACAACAATGAAGACAGGCATGAAAATGAAGGAGAGCATCTGAAAGCTACTTCAGTTAAACTTGCTAAGAAGACGGTTTGGCTATTAGGTGTGGCAGAGAAAAATAATATTTCACACTGGTGGTTCTTTAAATGGGACAGTGAATATGAAAGTAAGAGAGAAGGGAATTTTAAGAAAGTAGAAGTAGTCAACAGCATCTACTACTGCAGGACGATCAAGTAGGAAAAGATACCTACATGAGGGAGGGAGGAAAGGAAGGTAAAATAGGGAATGCAGGTACATGATGTACCAACTTCTATCATTAAGTTTGTTTCTTATTACAAAAAAAGGATATATCCTGCATAGAAAAAGGTACTAAAACATATTCAAACCACATCCACCTCTACATTACAAATGCCTTAGTGTAAAATCTTATTTTTTACTACATAGGTATTTGTATGCATATGCGTGTGTCTATATAGTATAAATTGTATATAAAAGTATATACATACACTTTTCTAACATAATTTTGTATGCTTTTATCACCCAGCATCACCCATATCAGTACACATTGGTTTACTACAGTAGTTCCCCAAGCTGGTTATCTTTAAAAGTTCAAAAACCATAAAGACTCTATTACAGATCGTTGAATCAGATCCAGGAGTGGATCTTTACTTTTATAAGCTCCCTAAAATGTTTGCTATGCACACACAGATTTTGTAACCAATAGTCTATGGTGTCATTCTAGAAATCTGATGGAGAAATGAAAGAGGGACTGTCTTTCTAATATAATTAAGGAAGAAGAATGATGAGCAAGTTTATATGCAGAGAGAAAGAAAGCAGCAGATGGAGAGGCTGAGGGGAAAAGAAGAGTTAAACAGATTTACAATATTAAAGACACAAAAGAGAATGAGATTCAAACTATGGATCTGTGGCAGCAATTTCCTCTATCAACTTTTGAAAGCACATGGGAAAGACAAATAGAGACATAGAGATCTTCTTAAGAAAATGATTGGGAAGTCAAAATTTTTCATTTCTGCTGGCTTCTCTTTTCTTTGAAAAGTCAAGACAACTATTTATTATGTGAATGAAAAATGAGAAGGTGGTAAAATAAGGGATTCTGAAGAGAGCAGTGAAACTGAAATAGTGCCCATGGAGAATATAAGAAAGAGCAGGCTTGGGGGTGTGCAAATGGTTCCTGTGGAATGTTGATGGCCATCATTCTGTAGAAGCAGCAGTTCACATCTCTGTAATTTTCCTCACTGCTCCCAGAAACTATGCAAAAGCAGAGAAATTAGACATTACAGATTTACAAGGTGTGCACAGTGGAAGCTCAAGGTTCAAAAGAGATGAAATGTTCAAAAAGAGATCAAGGATTCTGGAGTAGCATCAAAGAAAAGTAGTCAACTCACAAAACATCATAGATCGAGATGCTCTATTTAGTCTAGAGTGTTTAGCATCATGAAATTTAAAACAGAAAAATTCTGTGACAGCAATCTTTATAACTTTTACACAATAAAGTTTGATAATGCTTTCCAACAGTTCTCCTCATCACTCACCAGCAGTTTCATTCCACACCAAAATACCTTGCTTGCTACCCCATCACCTTTCCTAAGCATATCAAAACCTCTAAAAAAGCAGAGTCATTCTAGCAGATCCACAGATGCATGAGAGGAAACTAATGTTTACTACTGTTACACAAAGTGGGGAAATAGTGTGCTACTCAGCATTATTGTGGATATAGCTGGCTTGTGCATCAATTTAGAGTGATAACTCCCTATGAACTCCCACAAGTAACCTAAATCTATACCGATCGTAGCATTACTAACGACACTTATTACATTTACTTATAAGTAGCACTTACTACATTTGTCTATATTGATTTGTGTTTCCCTTCTTTGACTGTCAGCTTTCTGAAGGTAGGGATCAAGTTTCATTCTTCTTTGTACCCCAAAGCCTGGTACAGAATCACTCACATAATAAGTACTCAAAAAGTATTTACTAAAAGAATAAATTTTCACCTTTTTATGCCTAATGAAGATCATATTAAGCTAACTCGGCAAGTGAAAATTTAATAAAGAATAAAATTAACCCCCACAAAAACATATCTTTTTAGTTTTACAAATGAATGTAAATAGTATTCTTTCAATAAGACTTCATTATACACTAAGATTATATTAATAAGAATTATATCTGTGTTTAGCAAATAATATACATGATTAAAATGCACAAAAGAGCTGGGTGGTTCCTTCTGTTAATCTTTTCAATTAGTATGGCTCACTAACCAAATTACGTAGACATAGATTTAAAAGCAAAATTACAGTAATTTTTAAAAACTTGAATGACATGAATGTATTTACTTGTATTGTAAAACAGATCTTAATTTTCTCTTATGTCCTAAATGTCAAAAATATTGTACATAATTAATTCTACATAAAAATTACACATGCAATTACTTTTATATAAATAAACAATACTCATTCAACATATCAAATATCATCATTTAAAAAAATCTTCTAAAATGCTCAATAGACTATTAATCTAAACATTCACAAATTGCCGAATTATCTATACCCAAACACTAGTAGCATCTAAAACCTCTTTATGTGATTACTACATTTATAAAACATATAATTTATTAGACTATGTTCCTTTTTTTTTTCTGAAATCTAAAATCCAAGAAAATTCAATCACTTTTAAATGAATCAATGTGTTTATTAGATCTGTAGGGTGTAAGAAAAACTTCAATTGCTACTCTATGTCATGCTGATACATGCATAAACTCTCAGGTTAAATTTCTCTCTTTGTAGTACAAGTTTCAATTTGGATTTTAAAAAGCTTGAGGCCATCAATTTTCACATCTTTCCTCACTCCGATTTCAGAAATCAGGGACCCAATTTTAGGAAAATACCGGCAAGTTTTATGGAGGCTTAACATGTTGAAGAATAAATCTGACTGACATTGCAGCAATTCCATTAAAATAAAGAACATTTAATCCACCCACAATTGCCATGTTTTCTGTCTTTAATGTAACAGCCATTTGTTTAAGGTCAAAGTGAATAGTCATGTTTTGTTTAACTACTCTACTGATTAGATTTTATAAACTCTTAAATTTGAAACAAAATCATTAAAATGTTTTTGTTACTTTTAGCTACTTCCGAAAGGAGTCTGCAAGGTCCTAGTTTATCATCTCACAGACAGCTCCCATCACTGACGGGCAGGTCCACTCTATCAGTTTTTGAACTAAGCTTCTTCCAGCCTCTCTTGACCACTGGCCATATTGAGGCAGCCAGGAGGGAAGGGGTCCCCAGAGAAACTCCAACCAGCTTGCGCCCTGGGAGGAGTGAACACTGGATATGTTCCTGCTGTGAAGTTAGTGCTGTTTGCAGTGGGGAGGAGCCTGACTCCTCCTCTTCCTGGGTGGAATAGGGATTCAATCTCCCAGGCAAGAAGGGTACCATCAGGGATTCTGGCTTTGTGGAGGGTCCCTGTTTCCCACTTTTTCCCTTTTCACCCAATAAAACTGTGCCTTATTCACCCTTCAAATTGTCTGCAAGCCTAATCTTTTGTGGCTATGTGATATAGACCCATCTTTAGCTGAACTAAAGAAAAGTCTTGCAACATAGGTCCACTACACAAACTTTATAAATCTAATGCTCTAGAGACAGAGAACTATGTGCTTCCCCGACCTGCCCCTAGTTTCTAATGAGCACAATAAGATCTTCACGACTATGAAGTCCTATCAGAAACTGTCCTCCAGAAATAATGTGGATTTAAGTTCTCTGACACCACTCAACACTAACCAAAGTCATATGTACATCCCCTCAGGGCAAACTCTCTGTGTTCATACTTCATCTCTAAATTTCTCTTATTAAGCTTCCCAAAGAAATGAATGAACTATATCTCAGTTGCAGCACTATCAATCAAATAAGACAGTAAGAGCTAGATACAAAAATAGCAACCAAATAGTAATAAGACAGATACTCCTCCAGCTCCAGAACTGGATCAGGCACACAGCAAACAATAAATGTGCATTAAATAAACAGTTACCAAAACTACTCACTATTTTATAGTTACATGTTTAAAACTACAATAGTAATTTTTTCCAATATATTTATGAAACATCTATGTATCAATTAATCGGGATATCATTAGCACTCAACCTAACAGAATGAATATCTCCAAACCGTTCCATAATAGCATCCTCACCATAAAACACAACTTTCAATGATGGAAATCCTCTTTTTTGTTGTTGTTGTTTAAAAAAAGTGTTAAACCATTTATGACTGTCTTTATTATGTTTCTCTTTTATTCTACTTTTCATTGTCTTTATCACCTTGGTATTTTCCTCATTGTTTATTTAGGATTCTCTTTATTGTCTTACTGTATTATCGTCCTATGCTAGACATTACAATTGTCTCTAAGCATGATTAAGTCCTACTAACATGAAGCAAAATTAATTAGTGAAGAAATTATTTACTGTGAACCTACTAGATTTTAGGAACTATGCTAACAGCTCTAGCACACAGAATTTCATTTCATCTTACTTGCTATGGAGTACTATACACAGAAAGCTCTTCCTATATCGCTGATGAAGAAGATGTAAAACAAAATAAAGTCCAGATGAGGATAATTCATCTGCTTGCAAGAATGGATTCCAATTTTCTGTATGCCTAACATGACCATGCCTTTTTATTCAGCCTCTGAAAGTGAATTAATCTTGATCTTACATGAAGAAAAGATTAACAACTGTATAATATTGCAATTTCCTTCCAGTCAATGATAATATATTTACAGGAGATTTCAGTTTGTGATTCCTCACCCTGTGAAGAGTAAGGAAAAGGAGAACAAATAGGAACTACTTTATAAAAAAGCTTTTCCTTTAAAAATAAAATAAAAATTATAGTAAATAGACTTAGCTTTTGACAGAGTTTATTTTGGTTTAATATGTACAATTACTCTGAGATACTCTGTGCTAGTCAGCATGATCTAATTACAAAAAAATAATAAGGTTTTATTTCTAAAGTTGGTTGGATGCAGTGGCTCACACCTGTAACCCAAGAAGGCCAAGGCAGGAGGAAGCTGCAAAGGGACCATCACTTGAGCTCAGGAACATACCAAGACACCCCTCTCTATAAAAATGAATAAAAATTAGCTGGGTATGAAAGCACATGCCTATAGTCTCAGCTACTCCATAGGCGGAGGCTGACAAATCATTGGAGCACAGGAGGTGGAGCCACATTAAACTGAGATCATGTACACGTTCCTAGGTGGCAGAGCAAGACCCTATCTCAAAATTAAACAATTAATTTTTTAAGTAAAATAATACAATTTAATCAAGCATCTAAGGTAATATTATTATTCATCTGGGAAGATTTTTAGGAAAAAGTAAGCCAGTAAAAGAGAAAACCCCACTTCTGACTTCGTAACCCTTAGAAGAAGGGATCTGTAACAAGCTGACTGACAGGAGCCAAGGGAATGATCACAGATTAGGACTGCAGCAATTGTTCTGAACCTTATTACCCATCTCTACTCCTCTGGCTTTTTTCAGGTGGGAAAACTGCCAAGACCCACACAGCCCAGACTTCAGCATCTTCTCACAACGAGGGAGATCCACGTCCTGAAACCAAGTGATGCAGAGCCAGGACTGGGGGCAAGTACAGTGAAGACTGGTAGCTGGCCACACATCCCTCTGTATTCATCACACTTTTATTTTTAATGCCATGGATTAAGAGTGCTCAATTAGATGGAATCACAGAATAAGTCTGGAATACTCTAATCCCCTTTAATTAACCTAAAATGATTCTGTAAAGGGGAAGTTTGAAATTTGGCCAACTAATGTGCACAAAATACAGTGTCATTTATGTTTGCTTTTCTACCTCAATAACTTCATGCTTCATATGCTTTAACTTCAGAAGAACAATGTCTATTGGGCAGTATCATGAATAAGAACCCAACCTATCAGATTCAAACATTTAAATACCAGAAAAAATAGCGAGGTGTGCGAACAAGGTGTTAGGAGTTGAGAAGGCAGAGCCCCCTTTTGCTCTCAGTTTTCAGTTTGGCTTGATAAGTTTGGTAATGTTCTCCATCAAGAAAAAACGTGAACCATATTTTGATCCAATATACGGTTATGCAATGCTTTCAGAAACTTTCTTTATATGTTCATTATAATAATTCAATTAAAAAGTACCTCTTTGGGGCTAAACTTTATAAAGAATTCCTATTAAAGGCAAGTGCTGAATACAAGTTAAATACAAACTAACTATAAATTTAATTTAAGATTTTAAACCTATTTCTAACTTAAAGAAAGGTTAAAGCAATCTACTTTTAATTAAATATATCTATGGCAACTTAATTCTAAATCTTAAGGTTTTGCAACCCAATTTTTCATGATAAGGATATTACTAAAACTCATCTGCATTGAATGACAATCTTCCATTCCTCTCGGCTCAGACTCCATTATCTCTCTCATGGGAATGAATGCTTTGCTATGACTGATGATGAATAAGATATATAGGACAAATGATGCACTTTTTCATTTAAAAGACTAAAAAGGAAATTCACTTTAGTCTCTTTTCTGCCTAGTTTCATTAAAATCTAAATGCAGCTATTCTAAGAGATTTTTTCTAGCTCAGATCAGCTTGACAAAAAACGTCTCATGTATCATTTAAATCAATTGCAGATTCTCTGGAAATATACCTCAAACTTCCAGTTCAACAGTTTGGGTTTAAAAATAAACACATAAACTATTACCCAAAAAATACACAATCAAAAACAATCTTCAACAAACCGTATCCTAAAAAACAGTATTGTTTACAATTATTATTAGAGTATATTCCAAGAGTTATTTTTTGGCTTTAGAAAGTTATTAGAAAAGTATCTATATAAAATTACTTCTTAAAAGATCTTTATAAAATTATATCTATTTTTATAACAAAAAATCATACAGTAATGGCCACAACTACTTATAATAATATCAAAATTTCAATTTAATGTTATTAATATATGAGCTCAGGCAATGGCTGCTGGTTAGGAAGAGACCATCCTTTTCCTCTGCTAGATGAGGTTACTGTCCCTCTTGTGCATCGCTGAAATTCCAAGAATTATTTAGCACAGTATTTGGCACACAGAAGAGACCCGATAAATACTGTTACCTGAGGGAAGGAAAGCACGGTAGATGAGAAAGAAGATATTGAATTTACATTCTAGATCTTTTACACGGTCTTCTAATATCAAGAACCCTAATGGATTTTTGAAACATGCATACACACTTACAACCATCAACATATATCATATATACAAACTATATATATAATGAATTTGATGTGAATAACAAAACTATTTAGAGGATTCTAGAGTAAACACCTTATTAAGATTATATTCTGTAACTACAGAAAACAGAACAAAATAAAACTTTGTCATTACTTTAGACATATTGGTAATCATGTATAAATTGTTTTATGATATTTTAGAAGTCTGTGATAATTTCTACAAAGTTAACTGCTTGTTTTATGTGAATTAAGAAATAAAATACCATCTTCTTTTCCATAAGAACCCAGAGCCTTTTTGTAAGCCTGAAACTTTCTCTTTTTAACACTAGTTACCAGGCTTGCTGAGGATTAAGACAATCTAAGAAAAAGGAATGATGGAAGGAAATGAGAGAAGTGGGGGAGAAAAGGAGCGGGAGGTAGAGGAGGAAGAAGAAAGAAAGAAAGAAAGAGGAAGAGAAGGAGGAGGAGGGAGGGAAAGAGACAGAAGAAAAGGTGGGAGAGAGCAACAAATGAACCAAAAATGTTTTCTTCCTTTTTGAGCAGAAAGATACATAATAGTATATACAAATGTAGCTATTTAAAGAAAGCAGGGGTCATCTAGAAGCAAATAAAATCAGAAATGGCTCTGGTGACTTACGTTCTTTTGACACAGCTGCTTCAATAGGCTCTCTAGACAGCAGGAGTGGGCAAAGGAATAGGGGAGAACCCCCACTCCTTCTACCCGCCAGTCTTCCACCAATGCTGCCCACTAAACCAACTCAACAGAAGCAGAGTCCAAGGGAACTTGGCTTGGAAATGTAATTGAGAGTACAGCAGAGAAGGATGAGTGAAAGGGTCATAGGGCAAATAAGGAAATGACCGACACAGCGAATATATTAATGTGGTAAGAGCATCAACAACCAAGACAAACCAAGAGGATCAAAACTATATTGTTACCTGGTGTAATGCCTATGTGACATAGCTGAATTTCTACTCTGCCCTAAAATTGCTTATCCTTAAGAAACAGGATGCCTGTGAAACAGTTTCCTTTGTAGCCGTAGCTGAGACTGGTTAGTACCTAGAGAGCAGACTGAAGTACTTCAAAAAGACCTCAGGCTTCATTATAATCTTACTTCTATGCTAAATGACACTCCCACCAGTGCCATGACAGTTCATAATCACCATGACAATGACTGGAAGAGGCCATAAAGGACAAAAAAAGGCTGACTCCAGTTCTAAAATGTTCACCACTCATGTCCAGAAAAATTGTGAATATTCTTTTTGATTTTTAATGTTCAACTTCATTAGAGCAACCCTACATTTCAGTTTCCTCACCCTTCACTAGTCGAAAAGTTGACTTGTGAGCCAAGCTCCCTCTTCTCAATTCCACGGTCACTGAATAAAGCCTGTACTACTTGACACTCACTTTAAGTTTGGCATATTGCTTTGGCAGCACCAAACATGCAGAGACGCCATTTTGGGAGGGCACTGGCCTTGTCAGTAACCATTTATTCATACAAAAATAGGTACACACATTTTCATAACAGTATAATTCACCACAAATAGTAGGAACAACCCAAATTATCATCTACTGAGAAATGAATAAACAAAATATGGACTACCTATACAGTGTAATTTTATTTGGCCATAAAAAGTACTGTTACATGCTACAAAGTAGACAAACTTTAAAAATAGTATGCTAAGTGAAAGAAGCCAGACACAAAAGGCCACAAGTATGATTCCATTTATATGATATATCCAGAATAGGCAAAGCCATAGAGGTTAACTAGATTAAAATCACAAACTAGATTATGATTATCATCATAATCATATCATAACTAATTAAAATCATAAACTAGATTAATGATTGACAGGGGTTGGTTGGAAGGAGAGGGGAACTGGAACTAACTACTAACAGGCATGAGGTTTCTTTTTGGGGTGATGGAAGTGTTCTGAAACTAGACAGTAATAATGATTGCATAATATAGTTAGTAAAGAAAAAAACCACTGAACTATCGACTTTAAAGGAGCCAATGTTAGGTTATATGAATATCCTTCAACTTTTAAAATATTAAAATGAAAAAGAAAGAAAATAAATACAACAAGTAAGAGTATTAACAGGCCTTCAAGATTTGGGTTAAAACTCACTTATGTGTCCATGGTTGTTAAAAGACAATGGCATCAATACTGAAGGTCATTCATTCTAGCTGAAAAAAAAAATGTGGTATTTTCAGCTTCCAAATCTCTAAATAACACATCTAAAGCAATTCTGCCACTGATTTACAGTCGAGTAAGATGGCTAAGTCATTTTTTTTAGGAATCTATAATGAGGGGGGTCTCTGGCAGTCGTAATTAAAATGAATACTTTCATAGTTTCATAGGATGAACTGGCAAGCTATAATACAAAGAAGAAAAAGTTTCCCTTTTTTCTTCCCTAGATCTATTCAGGCTTAAAAGTACCTCTAATTTTTTTCTTAAAAGAAAATAGTTCAACAGGGATTGAAAATATAAAGAACACAAGACAGTAATAGGGAAATGAGGGAAAGAATTTGAAATGAAGAGAGAGCTACAGATTCAAAGTTTGACAATAAACCAGAAAGAGCATCAAGCCTAATCAGTGAATTCCAATTCACCTACATCAAACAACTGCCTGGATGAGCAAAACAAACAATGCTGTACACCTTTGACAGATTTACCACATTTCTGTAAACCTCTCCACAATGCAAAGTGATACTCAGATAAGCTATCTGTGGCATAAGAAAGAAAATACTAACAAATTAAATTGAGTTGCCTTAAACGTCTATCCTAAGTGACAGCTTCTTAGAATAATGCAATTTGAACTTTAAATGAATAGTTTTGTTGTGATCAAGATACAAAAAATGTTGACATATTTTGTAATCAGTCACACTTGGGGCTAGATGTGACTGTTATAAAATAGAACATCACTTCTCTCAGAAAACATCTAACTTGATAAAACAATATGAATAATGCCCTTTCTCTGTGTAAGTAAATGGTAAGCTTAACAAAGCCAATTTAATAGATACAATTATCAAAATTTCAAAAGACAACTGCTAAAAAACAACTGCAAACAAGATAATTTTACAGACATTAACTACAAGTGAAACACCAAAATTGTATTATCTACAGAGCATCAATTTTAACAGAATATTTTTAAAAAGCAGTATGAGGCTAGAAAATTTACATTTATGTTACATAGTTCAAAATCTACTTTTTAGCCTTAAGGTGCATTTCAGGAAAAACTCTCTCAAACCATGTTTTTCCTATACTCTGACACCACAACAATCATCAACACAGAAGACTTCTGTGGCCAACGGTATGGGAATTTCTCTACACCATCAAGCAGCAAACATCAGCTGGTTACCCTTCAAGTCAATCCTGACACAATCTATCAGGAGATAGTGTCAGATTGCACATGTTGGGGTCTCAGTCCCCAAGACTGCCCCCGACACCAATAAACACCAGTCACAAGTCTGGGCCTCTGGAACTTCAAGTTAGGGTTCCCATGGTCTCAACTTCAAGTTTGGATTCAATTAGTTTGCTAGAATGGCTCACAGAATTCAGAAAAGCACTTGCTTATGTTTACCCGTTTATTATAAATTACACTGCAAAGGATACAGACAAAGACATGCACAGGGTAACCTCCCCCAGGGTATGACGTGGGACCCTCTCAGGGTGGAGTCTTAACAACCACAATCAGAAAGTTGGGGAAAGATTAGAGTCCTGCCTTAGAACAGGTAGAAGGAAAGCAGAAGATTCTGTTACCCAGGCCTACCCTTGAAAGCTAACACACACAACATTTTAACAAAAGACTTTAACAAGGAAAATAGGAGTTATGACCCAGGAACCATAAACAAAAACCTAAGATATATAATATATATGACATATATTATACTGAAGGCATTATATATTATATGAGGCATATTTTATATTAGGAATTATATACTTTAAATATATATAATTATATGTTTTATATATTTAAACATATATATAGCTATATATATATTTTTATATATATAAAATATATTAGGTTTATATATATCTTACAACACCATAAGGTCTCTAAAAGCAATCTCCTAAAATCCCAGAAGGTAAAGATGCTTTTCAGTAAAAATAATAACATTAGGCATTGTAACAAAGCTCCATGATCCAGCACAACTGGGGCCAGAAGTTGGTATATACATTGAAAATACTAGTTAAAAGAGAGAAAAATTCAATACACACACACACACACAAACACATCAGTAAACTTGTTATTTTAACTTAAAATCCAAATATAAATATACATTTATCCATCTTCTGACATAAAACTAAAGTTTGGGTCCTCTGATAAGGATTTCGTAAGACCTTTCTTATATAAACATACATCTTCAATGCAACACTTATAATTCCCAACTCCCTATTGACAAAAATTAATGATAGCTAAAAGGTTCATGTAAAATAATCTATATGCAAAATTCAGTTAGGTTTATATCTTTTTTTAAGTTCACTTAAACATACTTAATTCAAAATACTTTTTACAACTTACCCTTACTGAAATTTTCCCAAAATTCAGTAACTTTCCTTCCTGTCACATTCATAGATCATCACTTTATATTAAATTATGTTATAAAATTATAATGTAAGAAATAGCATTGCTAGGATAAAGGGGGAAAACCTAACACATAGTCTTAACTGGTAGAAGCAGAACTGTATACCTGTAGCGCAGACTATAGTCTACTGTATACTACCTATGTGCAGTATTCTGTGGGAATTAGTCAGCAGCTTTTACAATGAAATCTGTTAAGCAGAAGTAAGTTCACTATGTCTACTAAACAGAGATTGGTTAAGGAAACCTCCAGGGTATGTATACTCCATCGAAAGTGGACAACCCATTAGGTAAAATAGATTAAAGTGATGAGAGCGACAACATCAGATTGGAAAGTACTATAAAATTTTGTACTACTCAATAAAGTACTAGAAAATTTTCTACAAAACACTATTTGCTGAATACCTACTTTAGGTTCACATACCTCAAAGAGGTCACTTCTCAGCATAGGTACTGGTTTGGTCAACAAACCTAAAGCCATCTATTCATGCCCTGTAGTTTGCTACCACTTTGCCAAAATAAACAATATCTAGAATCCCCAGACCACCTCTAAAAACTTGCTTTCTAGGAACAATTTCCAATAAACCTAATTGAAGGGAAGCCACATAACAAAAATGCATTAACAGAGGACCCACAGGGACTTGAAAATGTCTATCTAACAAAAGACTCCTTGGAAGTCCATCTCAATTCAGACCTCAAAAAATCTTCTCAACAATCTGTCTGGATCACTACCCTGTGAAAACAACTCTCTTCCCACAAAGACTGTAAGATATCTAGAATATCAAAAACTCTGGAAACTTTACACCATATATCCTCAATACAGTTTACACATTTATCCCCAATGAGCCAGAAGAAGAACCACTGTTTAGAGCACTCAACTGTGTTTTCAAACTCTTAATCCCATCCTTTTTAATTTTACATACCAATTCATGGTGATTTGTCTATTTTTTATTTTTGTTTACTTATTTTTTTTTCTGGTAAAGATAGGGTCTAGCTCTGTTGCCCAAGATGGTCTCAAACACCTGACTGATCCTCCCATCTCAACATCCCAAAGTGCTAGCATTACAGATTACAGGTGTGAGCCACTGTGCGCAGCAGGCAATTTCTTTTATAAATAGCATTTATATTTGATTATTCTAAGGCCCCGTACCTAAAATAGTCTCAGGTCAGTAGGCACACACAAAAAAATTTACACTGTATATTATAAAGATGGGTCATACATTACTGTCCCAAATTTTTCATGAGCCATGTACATGTCTCTTGGCAGGACAGAACTAATAGGATAGATATATAAAGGGGAGTTTATTAAGTATCAACCTGTACAATGACAAGGTCCCACAACAGGCTGTCTGCAAGCTGAGGAGAAAGGCGAGCCAGTCCAAGTCCCAAAACTGAAGAACTTGGAGTCCAATATTCAAGGGCTAGAAACACCCAGCATGGGAGACAGATGCGGGCTAAGAGGCTAAGCCCGTCTCTTTTTAACATTTTTCTTCCTGCTTTATATTCACTGGAAGCTGATTAGATTGTGCCCGCCAGTTAAGGGTGGATCTGCCCTCCCTAGTCCACTGACTCAAATGTTAATCACTTTTGGCAACACCCATACAGACACACCCAGGATTCATACTTTGTATCCCTCAACCCAATTGAGTTGACACTCAGTAAGGATCACAGTCCTCCATAAAAGATTTGGCTTCCATGCCTCACTGACATAAGGCTTGGCCATGTTATTTGGCTAATGAAATGTAAATGCAAATCACATGTTACTTCTAAGCAGAAGTTGTTAGAGCCATCACAGAGTTTCTTCATTGCTCTTTCTCTCTCTCATGGGATCAGTGTGTCCCATATTGGGGTTACTCCATTAACCTGTATTCTGGAGTGAATTTGACAGTTGGGGGAGAGCCACAGCTGACAACTACAGCCAACATGAACAAAAAAGAGGGTTTTGTTGTTGTAAGCCATCAGAATGTTGGAGTTGTGTGTAAAACGCCACACCACAGTGAAAGCTGACTAATAGAGCCATAATATATTAGATGAAGAAAGAAAATTCAAAGGAAGTTGGTATCAGAACTACACCCCTGAACCAGAAAGGGCTTCAAATCTATAAATAATGATCACTAATTTTCATATCAGTGTTTCTCAGACTATGATAATATACCACTTACCTTTCCTAAAAAATTTTATTTTACTAAAACCAACAACTATGTAAATAAAATTATTCAAAAACTGAAAGAAAAAAGACTCAAAATTCAAGACCACATTTTTGTATTATAATTACTGGATTCCACAGAAATAAAATGATCCTGCCAAATTGCTATCAACATTCCTAAATGCTTCCTCCCAATTTCTGATAATATCACTGCAAACAGATTACAGTTCACAGAACCCACTGGTACACAGAGCACACATCGAGTAGCACAGTTCCAGAGCATGCGGGATTAATAAATATGAAGGTTTTTATGACACTGAAAACTAATATAACTGAGAAAAAATTATAGACAAATTTGGCCCCCAAAAAACAGGTAAAAATTCTTCTTACTATCTTTCCCACTCTGCAAAAATATTAGTGGTTCCTTTTTCCATAGGCATAAAAATCAAGGTTTGTTCTTTTTTCCTTCCTTTCAGTCTTTCAGTGACAGACATTTAGGTTATTTGAAAGGTGCCTAGCTCCCAGACTTAGTAATTTTAGATGAAATGCTTTCCGTTACAGCAAATAGGAACCCAATTATTTTATATTGACATATGTAGTTTACTGCCTTTCTCTCTTATTATCATCTAGATACTGGAAAGCAGCTAGTTATTTTCAATTATTTAGCAACCTGCAATAAACATGATTTAGAACCAAAACTCTAAGCATATTTTAAATCACATCTAATTTTCTAAAGAATGAATCTTTCCTGTATTACAGATGATTCAAAATTTTAGAAATTCATCTCAACCCTTTAAAGTAGTTTCTGGTTTGCCCAGAAATACTTTTTCAGTGGCAAGATTCCAATCCTGATGAATGCCATTATATATACACCATCCTTCTAGGTTGCTGCAGCAGCTGTTAGCTAAAAAAAAATAGTTGTTTAAAAATGACTAGAAGAAAAAGAAATGATTGTTTTATTTTCACTCAAATAAAGAAAAATATATGTACTATATTTAAAGTGAAGCTGTTTTCCAAGAAGTTTTAAAAATGTGGATGGCAAAAGCCAGATCTGTCATAGTTTTGGTAAAATAGTGACTGTTTTAATTTTGCAAGGCTCAAGTGCCTTTTGAAATTAATAGTAATTTTCTGAAATTAAAAAAAAAACTTTGCAAATAAGAGAGGATTTTTAAAATCTTGCCAATTAACATTTCTGTAGCACTGATTAAGGTATAAAATTTCTCACATTCACAATCTAGTTAGTACGCAGAGTAACTCAGGCAGCTAAAACAAATATCATCATATTTATCCCCAATGAGCCAGAGAAGAACCATTGTTTAGAGAGCTCAACTGTGTTTTCAAATAAATCCCATCCTTGTTTATTCTACACACAAAGTCATGGTAAGATTCTCTCTCTCTCTCTCTCTCATTCTTTATTTCTTTCTTGGTAGAGAATCGATCTGTCGCCCTGGCTGGAATGCAGTGGTGCAATCTTAGCTCACTACAACCTCCACCTCCTGGGTTGAAGCGATTCTCCTGCTTCAGCCTCCTGAGTAGTTGGGACTACAGGTGACCACCAACATACCCAGCTAATTTTTGTATTTTTAGTTGAGAGAGACAGGGCTTCATCATGTTGGCCAGGCTGGTCTTGAACTCCTTACCTTGTGATTCACCCTCCTCGGCTTCCAAAGTGCTGGGATTGCAGGTGTGAGCCACTGCATCCAGCCTCTATTTTTTCTTTGTATTTATTTATTTTCTGGTAAAGATAGGGTCTAACTCTGTTGCCCAAGATGGTCTCAAACACCTGACTGATCCACCCACCTCAGCATCCCAAAGGGTTAGGATTACAGATTATAGGTGTGGGCCACTGCAACTAGCTGGCAGTTTCTTTCTTAAGCAATATTTATATTTGATTATTCTAAGGACCTGTACCTAAAAAAGTCTCAGGTCAGTAGGCACAAAAAAAAAAAAGAGAAGTCTTTTTTGCTCAACTACTGTTAGGAAAAAAATGGATTTTATATAAACAAGGGGAAGATGAAATACAGAGACCCTGAAGTGTGGTGTGTGTGCGCATGCGTGCATGCGTGTGTGCATGTGAGTGTGTGTGTGTGTTTTAAGGCACGTTTAGTTCGGTTATCTAAGAGTATATTTTCACCCAGGTTGTTATCACAGTAAAAATTGTGAGTTCACTAAAGCCATACTGACCCATGGGTATATCTTTTTTCTAAAGAAACTTTCTAGATATATCATTGGCTCAAAATGCAGGCTACACTCTCAATTTTCAAATTTTTGTTTGTTTTTGAAAGTCAAAGCCCATTAGTAAAAAAAAGTTGAGATCCTATTCACAAAGAGACTTTGAGATCCTATAACTTTGGGCATAAAAAGACATCCTGTCATCTAAAAAATAAAATAAATTAGACATTTAAGTTTTCCCAATGTACTGCCTGTCCTTAACTATTTTCTGTCATAATTTCATTTATTGTAGTCTTTTCTTGTATCTTCAAAAAAAAAAGGCCCACTGATTAAATCTGCTGCTTTTCATGCCCTTTGTCACTAAATAAATGTTTGTTGATTGAGAATCATTAACTGAATGTTATCACAAGGATATAGAAAAATTTTAAATTATGCAATATACCTTTATAAAGAGTGGAATTTTAAAAATCAATGCAAATTGAAAAAAAAACTTAGCAGAGGACATTTTTACAATAAAATATGGACCCAGTAATTTTAGTTTTCTCTTTACAAAATAGTTTTTCAATTGCTGTTCTTTTAATATTTAAACATTAAGTCCAAGAACATAAAAATTTTTAATGCAATTCTAGAAACACACAGAGCACAACTTCAATAAATGAACAATAGTCATTATGATAATTCACAAATCTAGTTTTCATATAGTTCCCTTCATATATATATATATAGAGAGAGAGAGAGGAGGGGGGCGAGGGGGAAGAGAGAAGGTTGGGGAGTTTTGCTCTTGTTGCCCAGGCTGGAGTGCAATGGCATGATCTCAGCTCAAGGCAACCTCTACCTCCTGGGTTCAAGGGATTCTCCTGCCTCAGCCTCACAAGTAGCTGGGATTACAGGCATGTGCCACTAAGCTTGGCTAATTTTTTTGTATTTTTAGTAGAGATGGAATTTCTCCACGTTGGTCAGGCTGGTCCTGAACTCCAGACTTCAGGTGATCCGCCTACCTCCGCTTCCCAAAGTGCTGGGATTATAGGCATGAGCCACTGTGCCTGGTCCCTTTCCTATATTTTTGTATTTATGAAAACTATTAAGTGGGTTTCATCATAAATATGGGAGTGTGGGGACCAAAAATAGCTATCAGATATTAATGGTGGTTCTTATAGTTGTTGGGTATCTTTAAATAGAAATTTAACCTAAACATTCTCAATATCCTCAACCTCTACATGGAATTTTAAAAAAGAAAACTAGTAAAATAGAATGCCAAGATAATCTGAATCATTAGATCTTTTACAGAACTGCCCATGGAATTTTCTAACAACTCTCTGGAAACATTTAATTTCTGGAGCTATACCATGAATTATTTTCAGTCCTTAGACCTGTACTTTCCAATAAAGAAGCTAGTAGCTACAGGAGGCGATAGAGCACTTGAAATGAGGCTAGTACAACTTAGAAACTGAATCTTATATTTTATTTCATCTTAATTATTAAATTTAAATTGTAAAAGTGTTATTCAAGTCAGTTCCTGGAAAACTCTTAATTTTGTTTGGAAAATACTGGATATATCAACATACTTTTACACTGAAAATTAAATTTAAATTAAGTATAGTCTGCCCTCAGGTTTCACATCTACTGAATCAACAAATCTTAAATGGAAAGTATTTGGAAAAGAAAAACAGATGGTTGCATCTGTACTAAACACTTAAGCAGTCATTTTTTTGTTATCATTATTCCCTAAACAATACAGTATAACAAATATTTACATGGCATTTACATTTTATTAGGTAATGTAAATAATCTATACATGATTTACAGTGTAAGGGAAGACGTGCCTAGGTTATATTCAAATACTACATCATTTTATACAAGAGACTTAAGCATACTTGGATTTTGGTATCCACAAGAAGTTGTAAAACAAGTCCCTCATTGATACGGAAGGATAACTGTATTTGCAATGAAAACTTGCCGTCTGAATTAAGCCTTGCTGTACCCAGATTTCAAAGACGTGATACAATAAAAGAATAAAAATCTCAATAAAATTTACACTGATTAAATGTTAAAATCATATTTTTATATATGAGGTCAGTTTACTTTATCACTAAATTTTATTCTATTGTTCTCCTTTCACTTTTTTAATATTGTTACTAAAATTTCTGAATTACATATGTGGCTTGCATTTTATTTCTGTTGGACAGTACAGTCTTAGACAATGATATTAATATAAAACCAAAAGTTCTGTTAAGGCAGGTTCCTTGAAGAATAATTTACATTGCATTAAAATTCATCCTTTACATGTACAGTTCTACACGTTTCGATAAAGTCATACAGTCAGGTAACCAGCACCACAATCAGGCTGTAAAACATTCTCACCACCCCCAAAAGTTCCCTCATGGCCCTTTGTAATCAACCATCACCCACCACCCCAACCCCTGACAACAATCATCTGTTTTGCCCTTATAGTTTTGCTGTTTCTAAAATGTCATAAAAATTGAATAATACAGCATGCAGACTTTTGAGCCCAGTGAAATCAAATTTTAAATATTGTATCATTCTATGGTATTAAAGGATTATGATCATTTTGATATTTCTTTTCCTTGTATCAAGAACCTTTATCAAGGCCTATTTTTTCCCATTATTCCACTTTCAAAAGTGAACTTTCTTCCTTGTCATCATTCTAGTAATGTATTTACCCTTCAAGAAGACTTAGTAGATTGTATTATAGTTATTTACATTACAGTCGTTCCCCCTCCCAGACTCTCAGCTAGAAACCTGACTTTGCTTTCCATAGCATTAACTCTGTCTAGTACAGTTAACAGTGCAAATGACAATGCTGAGAACATATTTCCCATTGCGTTCTAAAACAAAGTAAAGGAAAAAAAAGAAATGAGTGATGGAGGTTATCCTCCAGATTAAATATCTACTTTTATTGAAGACTCCAAAAAGAATATAAGGATAAACAGAGGATCCAAGAACTATGAATCCAGCCAGCCAGGGGTGAATGCTAGTGGAGCTTTAACTATGCCAGTATTTTTACCTGGATTGCTGTTGGTTTTGTCAGAGCTTGCTAACAAAGTTGAGTAAATTTGGAGTTGTCTTTCTAATAGCATTTTCTCATAAACCTTGTTATTTCTAGTATATGATTTTACAGAACATAAAGTTTTTCGAGAATACAGGTATCACATTGTAACAGAAACAGCTGAACCACACAAAGAGCTTAATAAAATTCTAATGCTCTATCTGAAAAGTCTGATATTTATTCATAATCATTAATGATCATATAGTTAAATATATAAAATATAAGAAATATATCTATTAAATAGTTAATTAAGTATTACTATTAAGTCCAATGCTTTCAAGTACTTACTAAAGTCTCCAGTAAGAAAAACTCCTTCTGCTCCTGGGGCCCATTCTTTGCAGTATAACCCACCATCGGCACATCTGTGGACGCCAAATGACTCATAGCCTCTGGAAAACTTATCAATACCGCCTTCATTTTCTCCAATGCTGTTCAAAATTTGGCTAAACTGCTTATACCTTTGAAGAAGTATGAAAGAAAATAAGTTAGAAAATTTAATGGTCTTCTAGAAAGCTACTGTACTTAAGTAACTTCTTTAGTCTTATTCAGGGAAAAAAAGACATTATTAAAGAGGAATAATATGAATAATTCATTATTAGTAGAGGTTACTAGGTAGAATGGAATCATTCTTATTTAAAATACACTGATCTAATCTAACTAGCATTTTTTGTAACTTCAAGCACTGGTATGAGAGAGGAAATATGATGGTTATACTATTCCATGTATTATTTTTAAAAAAACTAGCATTAGAGCAACTTCCATGTCAAGAGAGTGTAATGAAACAGAATCTCCACATCTCCCTGCTCTGGTTCCTAAAAAAATGAAAGTAACACAGTCAAAATTCAGCAAGAAAAATAAAATTAGCCTACTGCAGGGTTTGGCAAACTTTCCCTGTGAAGGGGCAGACGGCAAATATTTTAGGCTTTGTCAGCCATATGGTCGCTGTCACAGCTACTCAAGGGTGTCTCTGAAGTATGAAACGGCCATGGACAGTAAGTTAATGAGTGGGTGTGGCTGTGTTCCAATAACACTTTATTTACAATAACAGGTGGTCCACCAGATTTGGCCTACAGCCTTTTTCTTCCCTAAAGCAACTAAGCATGGCAAGAATATACATCATATCAAAGTACAAAAGCCAGTGGCCACAAGAAGAAAACAAAGATTTCTAAGCACGACCAAGAACAGCACATGCCTGCTCCTGACCCTCTCCCAGTTCCCCTGGATTAGGTACTGGTACACCAAAAAGTATTACCGTATTTTCATTAGCATCCCCTATATCCAGTAAGAAACAAACTAGGTAAAACTGGAGAAGTAAACCATGTGGCAGTTGCTCTATGTCAGAAGTGAAGGTTCCAGAACTATACAATAAACTAGGCAATGCCAATAAGCTTCTCTACACCTCCCCATAACCTGAGGGGTAAGCAGTCTTTCACAGAAAGATGGCAGGAATCTAGGTAAAGAATATCCAAGGAATATAAAAAATTTGATGTGCAGAATAATGAACAACATCTCAACTTAGCTATATAGAAAATAAACCATTTTACAAATAATTCACATTACACAACAACTTAATTAAAAATAAACCCAAAATAAGAGCTGAAAGATTATATGACAAAACAACAGAATGAAAAGTAAAAGGAGATTGTAGACTTAAGGAAATAAATAGAGGAATAAATTATTTCACTAGATAATGAAAAACAAATTAGAGTCAGAAAGAAAAGTACATACTTTAGCAAAAAAAGCAATTACTTAAATGAATAGATAATTGAGAATTTAAATAATTAAAGAAAAACAAATTTGAATATATTAAAGAGAACCTAAGACATACCCAAAATAGACACACACACAAAAATAATCCAAATATGGATAGCTGGTGACTAAAAAATAAAACTAAATATAATGAATGTCGAAGATATAAAACTGAAAAATTTTCTTAAAGAATTTAAATCCACATACTTAAAAGAGCATACTATGTTTTACGTAAAGTTTGGGAAACAAACACACAAAATATATCCCAATTTAAGCAACTGAAATTCAAAAGGTAAAAAAAAAAATGAGTCTATAGACAACAAGGCAAAAAACGGCAACATTAATTAAAAACCAAAAGATAAAGCCAACTCCACACAATTCTAAGAAGGAAAAGTAGTAATCTAAGAATATCCTAGTAGACAAGCTTCTATTCATATCTAAGGGATTTTAAAAAATATTGTCAAATTAAAATTGAGTTTTAGTCAATGACACTAATGAACCATTCTTGAAGAAAAATAAGCTACTTTCCATTTTTCTAAATGACAAAAGATTAAAAACAAACATATACAAGAATGAACAGTTATTGCAGGAGTGTGGCTAAGAACAGACTCCTTAAATATAGGACCTTGGCTAGACAATTGTGAAACTGTGTGAATGTGATCATAAAAAAAGATCTCAACCGACAAAGTAAAAATATTATATTTTAAAAAAAGGATGAGTGAAAGGGGGATAAAATTTTATAGCAGAGAATCACTCAACGCTGAGTAAAATTTAAGGTTGTCATCACTATGCTTTTTGATTTATTAATCTTAGATGAGCATTTGAGAAATAACACTTTATTTAAGGTAAAGAAACTTGTATATGAATTCCAATAATTTCTTCCTTCCATTTCACTTTAGTTTCTTTCTTTAAAGTTAACAGACATTTATTTTCTCATGTTTCATTATAGTATTTCTATTAAGCCTTTTTCTAACCTTCTATGTAAAGATAAGTATATAAAAATATCAACAATGATATACTCTTAATATCAGTAAAGATTATTTTGGTAAGGTTTCTTTGCATTGTTCTAATCATGTATAACAAATAACTACCATTTTAAGAAAAATGAAGTACTTTTCCTAAAACTATAATTGTTAACATTATTAAAACAGCAAAATAATATTATATTATATTCACAGGAATTTTACTGGGTATGTAAAATTAGTTTTATAAAATTTAGGGAATTGAAATCATTTGAAATAGATCTACAGAGCAAAACTGAGTTTCTGAAATAGTATCAAGCAGAAGTAAAAATTCAATATGTGATAAAAGGGCATTTCAAAACAGCAAGGATGGCTTATTCAATAAAATATTGAAATCTGTAAGTTTGTCAACAAAAAGTAGACCTCTAAAACCAAAATAACTTCTAAAGAGATCAAACTTATACACTTTAATATTTTAAAAGTAAATAAGTCCAAGAGTTCATAGAAAATGAAACTCAAGTGGCCAGTAAACATTAGAAACAATGATCAAACTCCTATATAACTTAAGAAGTGCAAACCTAAACTTCAAAATTCAGTTTTCCACCTAAAAGACCCAGAAACATATGATAGTCTATATGGCTGGGATACAGTTCAGGAGAAAAGACATTTTCTAATGCTCTTAGTTAAAATATAAATTAGAAAACAATTTGGCAACAGCTATGAAAATTTCAAAATAACACTCTTCAAATAAGTAACTCTATTTCTAGAAATTTGTCCTTTGGATATACGTCACACAAAGGTGCAAAGACATCTATGGGTACAACAGTATTTATTCTAGTATTTATTCTTTATCGCATTATTTGCAATACAAAACCATGAAAAATAACCACTTTTGCAACAATGGGAAGCTAGGTGAATGAACTGTGGAATATCCAAACATAAATTATATGACATAAATTATATGGCAACCATTGAAAAAAAATGAGGCAGGGCAAAATGTGCTGATAGAGAACACTGCCTGAAATAATCCCAGTCTCACAGATAGTTTTTATTCAAGGGATACAAACTGAATCACCCACAGGAGCCAGGCAGGCATCACAAATATGAAGAATTGACCCAACAAAAGAAACACAAAATTGCAAAGCTGATGATAAAATAATTTAAGAAAGCAATGCAGAAAGAAACTCTGTTGAGATGGAAAGTATAAGCTTCACCTCGAAGCATAGCCTCTATTTAATAGTTACAGCTCATTGTAATGTAACATATTTTGTCCAATCATGTAATTACTCAAAAACATAAACAATTACAGATTTTTCTATGAACTCTTCCTAATGTAAACAGTAGGAACTGTTTCAAAATACTTAAAATACTTACCTAGACAAACAAACTAGATATACAGGCTCATGAGCCACCATATGCAATCTCTTTAAATCATATGAGAAAATCTCCCTCTCTCTCTCTCTCTCTCTCTCTCTCTCTCTGTGTGTGTGTGTGTGTGTGTGTGTGTGTGTGTGTGTGTGTGTGTAACCTCTTCCATATATCAGTTAGCTAAACTTCTTGGAATATGGAAACTCTAATCCATATTGAATTACGTACCTATTAACAGGCAATAAGATGATCAAACAGTGGGAACAATCCACAAAACAAAAATGGGACCTTGGGTAAAAAATAAACACACACATATATCCTCATAATAAAAGGGAAACTATTGATTTTCCAAAAAGGTATATAGTTGGGAGATTAAATAAATGTGGTAATAATTTTACTTTCGATGTTGGTATAATGCCTTACAATGAATTTTACATTTATGTAAAGTTGAAGTTTAAAAATTAATCATTTTAGAAAGTTTCTTAAAATATTTTCAAATGTCCCATTTAGTAAAATTTCAATGGAAACAGGATTATAGCGTTATATTACTTTAACTAAGTATCTTGACTTCCCTCAAGGTCAGCCCTGCAGCTTCTGATACAGAAATACACATTCCACTTTGAAATCATTGTGGCTCAAAAAGGAAAATGCCTGAGGATACAGCAAGCTCATCATGCCTGTGCCCTCTCCTACTATCGTCATTTCTCTTGTATTTTGCTATGAATTTATAGAATTTTTAAAAAACTAGGTCAAAGTTTTGGTAACCAAGAACATAAAATGAAATTAGCACAGGAACTAGCATTCTGCATAGATACAACTGTTATAAATACTATCAGATGTGCCCTCCACATCAGTGTTTTAAATCCTCAGTTACATAGGAGGAGATGGGGGCAAACATAAATACATAAATTGTCCAAAGTCAAGGAGGTAATAAGCAATAGGGACAACACATCATTAATCACAAAAGGTAGATTTCAAATTAAATCTCAAATTAAAAGTCATATGCACTTTTAAAGAAAGTTACTTATGTTTTACTCTTAATTAATCTTAATAAGAGAATCAGGGTTAGGTGATATTAGGTTAATTTCTAGAAATTGTCTACATTCAATTCCTGACTCTATTACACACCATATGTGACCCTGAAAAGAAAATCTCCTTTTTCCTGATTATCTTATCCTGTTAACTGGGGATTTGGGGGAACCTCACAGGTTGAAATGAATCAATGAAACACAGTAGAAGCCTTCCCCACAGTGTTCAATAAATGGTGGTTGGAACTTTCCTCCACCTCGAAGTGGCAACACTTCAGTGTACTTTTTACTTTCCTAATTTTCTTTTACTTATTACACTTGCTAAGATTTTAAAACACACGTTAGCTATTAGCAATGTTACGATTTTTCCTCTCGAGTTCCAAAAGTGTTTAAGAATGCTTTCCATTTTTGTCCTGCTACAGTAAACTACAAATATAAATATACTAACACATAACACATATCACATACTCCAAACTGATTTGAATATATGAGTTATAGAAAGTATGAAAGAAAACAAAGTTGACTGGACAGCACTGGTTGGGGCAGAGGGGCAGGGGGTGGGGTATAGGAGATAGGTATGGAAAAAAAAATGAAACAAGCTAAAATCTTTGCTCTCCTGGAAGGCAGTTGGTTCATCCTAGATCAGTACTGAAGCTCTAATTTCAGACAGGGTTGTGAACACAGGAGATACATCAGGGGAGATGGATCATTCCTTACCTGGAAATTCATTGAATATAGAATCTATTCTCAAGAGCTTCTGAGCGGGCCTGAAACCCAAGAAACCCATGAGAAAAATTCCTTTCTTGCTAGCTTATTTTTAAGATTTTATTTTGTCATTTGCTTCCTATGGGAGACTTGGATTGGAGGTAAGGAAAAGCACAGAAGTAAAATTCAAGAGGAATTTTTAAGAGCTCTAAAGGGGGAAAGGAGGGTTAAAGGAGGGGGGAGTTGAGAATTTTTGAAAGGGAAAAAAATGCTCTTCAAATCAGTCTTTAAAAAGACTGCAGGTGTCTCACAGAAACTTGCTTTCTTAATTGAAAAACAGACAAAATATACAAAAACTATTCATATATTAAAGCTGTCAAACGCAAGTTAAGCATTTGAGGCTTTAAAATGAGTATTTTATGTTCCTTAATGAGGCCAATTATTCAACAAAAAACCCAACATACTTATTGCAGGATAAACATATTTATTGTGTGCTAATAATTTAGGTACATAAAATAAAATCCTTCTTGTTAGATTTTCATCCTTGCAACGGGAAACACTGTCCAACTCATGACAGGAGAGGCCTGAGATAAGCAAGTGTTCACAGAAGAATGAGCCAGACCAGGAAGGAACTAGGATTTTCACTGGTAGAAGAGATTAAGAGAAGGATTTAGGGGGTAGCTGGCATTTGCGCTGTATCTCGAAGGATGAGTGGTACATTTTGACAGGTGGAGAAAAGAGAGAGAAGTGCATTACATGTGCAAAACCTAGATGCTTCTTGACTACATGACAACTAGCTGTGTGTAGTCAGAGCAGGAGACAGTAGAGTATTCCAGTGGCCAAAAAGACAGTTTTCAATCAGATAATAAAATCCTTAAAAACTTTACAAAGGAGATTACTGATATGATCTGATATGTTTTTAAAGGGATCAGTGTGAAGGATACATTTTGTTAGTCAAAGTCCATAAATTAATGAAGTCTTCATTAAGTAGACTATTAAGCACAGATATTGGCAGATCTTCCTGTTATACAAGAGTGAGCAGTGAAAATAATATTTTAAATGACATCATGGTAAACAAGGTTTCCTATTTTTGAAAACTTTTTTTTTTTGAGACCGAGTCTCACTCTGTCACCAAACTGGACTGCAGTGGCATGATCTTGGCTCACTGCAACCTCTGCCTACAGGGTTCAAGCAATCCTCCTACTTCAGCCTTCCGAGTAGCTGGTTCTACAGGCACCCATCACCACGCCCAGCTAATTTTTTTGTGGTTTTAGTAGAGACAGGGTTTTACCACGTTGGCCAGAAAGGTCTTGATCTCTTGACCTCCTCATCTACCCACCTTGGCCTCCCAAGGTGCTGGGACCACAGGAAGTGAGCCACGGCACCCAGAAATGTTGTAAATGTCATCAAATCACCAAATGCAAATATTTTCAAAATCCTACTTAAATTTTTAGTAGCACTGCCAATCTGTATTCAACTCAGCATATACTCTGTACTTCATCTATCAGAAAACAGTAGAAATGAAACCGTTTGAACAAAGGTGACTATCAATGAATAGTGAAATCCATTTACTTATTATGCAAGTATTACTGAGAGTATACTGTATATCCAGTACTATGCTAGTCACTGAGAATATGGAGATAAAAGATATTACAAGTCCACAAATGAAGATATTCTGTTATGCATGGGAGACAGTAGAAAAGAAAGCAAGGAATAGGAAAACATTACATAAGTTATTGATAAAGATGATCAGAAAACAGAGCGCAATTCTCAGTGTAATTCTTTGCTTTGAATTAAACAAATTGGAATTATTTGCTTTGAAATTCCATAAAGACTAAGAAAATTATCTGTTTTGAACCCTTATGTCACCTAAGCACATAAAATACCAGCACATTGTTAAGTATTCAATGAACAAATGTTCAGTGAGCACCTACTGTCTGTCAGACATTTTCTAGGCAATGATATTAAAACAGTTAGTTAGGATTATTATGTTTGAATTTGAATCCTAATCCTATTGCTTACTAACTGTAACTAAATTTTCTACTCTGAAATAAGAATAATGAAACTTGTCTTATAAGTCTGCTTTGAAAATAAAATAATGTACCTAAAATTTTTTACCACAATATCATTCATGTGAAATAATGAATTAAAAACACAATTAATGTATTCAATAAGACTGATGGAATTGAGATAAACAGAAAAGTCAATACACTATTAGAATATAAAAAGATATAATTCCTGTAACTATATTAGACATAGTATAAGTGGCTTCCTGATTTAGTCAGTCCCACCGGCTTTCTTTGTATACTTGCTTCACTGGCCCTATAGAAGTTGTAGCTTGCAAGCAGCTGTCTGAAGAGGCCAGATACTGCACATCTTGATCAGTCTGAACCGTTAAAACAAATTACCATATACCGGGTGGTTTAAACAACAAGCATTTATTTCTTACAGTCCTAGAGGCTGTGAAGTCCAAAACTGAGAACCAGGAGATCCACTGTTTGGTGAGGGCACTCTTCCTTGTTTTCCAATGGCCACATTCTCATTGTGTCCTTACATGGTAGAGACGAAAGGAAGGAAACAAGCTAAACACTTCCCAGTCTCTTGTAAAGCTACTAATCCCATCCTGAGAGGGCCACTCCTGTGATCTAATTAATCATCTCCCAAGGGCGCCATCTTCAAATGTCATCATATTATGGATCAGAGTTTCAACATAAAGGTTTGCATGGATATAAACATTCGGTTCATAGCACAATAACATGAATGTGTAGAAGACTAAAGGCTCCAAAGGACAAACTTGGACCAATAAGAGACAAAACAGGAAGAAGTACTTAGATAAATTCCTCACTCTTCTTCCTTAAGGTCCTGTGTGACCAAATGATCGGCTATCTAGTCTCTCACTTGAGAACTCAATTAGTCAGCTTGGGTGTATATCAACATCAAATGTATATAGACCTGCACTGGTAAAAAATTAACTGGGGATGTGATGACCCAATGGATATCACCTGCTTCCAGAAGCAAAAACAAACCTCTCACTGTTCTTCAAGATGACTGCAAACTACTCCTAGCTGATTAAAAGTGAGTTGCAGACAGTTAATTCCCACCATTTCACTTCTGCTCAAACTGCAGGTCTCTGGTTTTTCACTCAACAGCTTTTCTCACTATTATAATCTTTATCAATGCCTCGATTCATGAGATTTGAAACTAGCTGTTAATTAAATGAGTTGTTTCATATATGGAATTAGTCTAAGACTAACTGGCATATACCACCTACTATGTGCCAGGCATGGTACTACACAAGAAAGAACAGATTTTGAAATAAAAGACTGAGTTATATTGCTAGTAACTGACCTTCAATTTTCACTTAATAATCTCAGAATTCCTGCTTCATTTATAAAATAGAACGACAATATAATTGATGCCAAGGTGGCTGTACTTTTATATAACTAGCCCACAAAAAATAAATTATTGTATGACATATCACTAAGAAATGAAGATCTTAATTAGTTGTAAATTACTAACCCCTCTCAGCAAACCATTAGTCTTCAATTTCTAAGTGGGAAAACAAAACTTAAAACCTGAAAAAAGTTGGAATTGTTCTGTTATGTTAATGTTAATACAAAAATAAAATTTAAACACTAATCCCATTACAAGCATACATTGTGTTATTAATTTTAATCTTTTTAAATCTTTTTCATATTGTACCATCTCTAAAACACAATCAAATGCATTGTAACTTAATAAACACATCCACATCCACGTTTAAGAAAAAATTGTTAGTCTCTTATTTTTTAATGTTAAAGAATAAAAGCTAAGTCACAGTTTTGTTCTTACTTAGTCTAAAGTTAAGTGCGATGAAAATTGGCTAGGTTCAGTCTCAATAAAATATATATGGACGTTACGGTTATAAAGATATCATTAAGTATATTGGTGGGGGGAAGAAGAATGAGGTAAATTCAAAACAATTATCTTTTAAAAGTTGCTACTTTTAAAAAGTCCCAAAAGTAAATAGTGGCTATTATTTGTTAAATATTCTTTCTTAATTTCTAGAACTGGGCAATAGATGTGAGGGGGTCAAGGGAGATTATTGCTAAGATCTTTCTATTTCAAAATCCTAAAAAAAATCCAGAAAAGAAAAAGAAATGTTCTTATTCAATTAACAAAAAATTGAATATAGTCCACTAAGTGGAACCATTTAGAAATCCTTAAAACTCTCCATTTCTTTTAATAATAAAGTATTTATTTATACTACATTATTCTACATTCAGAATAATGGAAATACTATCATGTTTAATGACACAACTTAAAGAACCTACTGTATAGCCATTAATGTAAACATATTTTGACTTCTTAACAGATTAATTAGAATAAATTAACAAAAATGTAGCTAGAAATTAATTTTAATCACTGTGCCTTGTCTCTTGGTTGCAAGCAAATTAATAATATATTGCCCTTACAGTTTACTGAGGTATGATTAATGGTCAATATTAAAATTTCTAGAGTCTTGGCAAAGTGAAAACCAGACTACCTAACAAACACACACACACTCACACACGAATCTGAATGCAATAAATCAGAATTACTGAAGGTAAGCCCTGTGAGATGGCCCATCTGGTCAGGCCTGGAAGTGTCAAGTATTGTCCCAAGCACTTTAAGCTGCCAGCCTCTTTATCAGCCACTCTCTTTCCAGTCACGCTCCTGTTCAGGTCTTTGCTACATGCTCTGCTGATTACCTTGGAAAAGGGCAATGCTGTAACTGTTCAACTGACCTTTCAGTTTATTTTCTCCTGTGTAATATGAAACATGAGCTAACACAGTCTTAGTCTACTGATTTCTAGGAAGAATTCTGACTTAATGCTTCAACAGCTCTTGGCTCAAATAATAGTCTGCTCTTCTGTATTCAGGTTTCTCTTTTTGGAAAAAATTACATGGCAAAGACCAGAGGTATGGGCAAGATAGAAGCTTTAAGTCCTCTATGAGATGGACCACAGTCTGCACAGAAGTATGCTACTGAGAATGTACAGTCAACTAACTTGCTGAGAAGCAGTTCCAGCCTTTTAAGTCATCACTAGAATATAATTCTTAATGTGACTTTCATTGTATCAATGAATAGTTTTAAAGTGATGATGCTTATGTCTTTTCTGTCTTTCAATATGAATGTTACAGTTACTCAAACATTGTCAAAAATTCTATATTCACCATGGGAAAAACAAAACAAGGAGGTTAAAGATTCGAAAGATACACATTCTAGACCCAACTCTAAGGTACTAGCAATGTGATCTTTGGAAAGATTAAATCCAAAGTTAGGTTCCTCTTCTATAAAATGAAGACACTGAATTGAAAGGTTCCATCCCATAATGCATACTCTAAACATCTTGGATTCTTAGTTGTGTACTAAATTTTCCCAACCCAGAAAGAAAAAACATGCACCCAACACAAAAGTTATTTTGCACATTTCCCACATAAACCTAAAAGTATATACTTTACCATGTACGAGAAACATAATGTTACATTTATATTTTTTCTTAAAATGCAGGGTATAAACCACCTATGAAATATAATAGTCACAGGAAATTTTATTTAAAAAAAAAGAAAAGAGTCTCACTCTAACCCAAGTTAGAGTATAGTGGCGCAATTTCAGTTCATTGCAACCTCTGTCTCCTGGGTTCCAGCAACTCTCCTGGCTCAGCTTCCTGAGTAGCTGTGACTAAGGCGTGCGCCAACACACCTGGCTAATTGTGTATTTTTTAGTAGAGGTAGAGTTTCACCATGTTGGCCAGGCTGGTCTTGAACTCCTGACCTCAGGTGATCTGTCTGCCTTGGCTTCCAGAAGTTCTAGGATTACAAGCATGAGCCATTACATCTGGCCAACACAGGAAATTTTAAAAAAAGAAATAATCCGGACAGAAAAAATAATAATAATTTATAAATATTACAAATTGTAAATTATAATGACCAGCACCTTATGGAGTACTTACTATGTTCCAGGTATTGATCTAACTTACAAATGAAAGCTTATTTAAGCCCTCACAATAACCCTACATTGGTAGAAGTAGTACTATTCCTATTGCAGATGAGAAAACTGAAGACATTAAGCAATTTTGCTCAAGGTCACACAGTACGTGTGTGAAGCTAGAATACAAATCCAAGATTTTACCTCCAAAGCACTGGTCCTTGACGATTCTAATTATCACCCTAAAAAGCTTTGCAGTTTACAGTTTTCCAGCTAACTTGAGCTTTTTTACTAAATTTAAATTACTTGTTACTTAGCATGTCTTAAATAATTTTAATAAGCTGAACCATTGAAGAAAAAATTCTGCTATAGGTAAGAGTCATATAAATGGTCAAAAATAAAACTGGCGGAAAACTCACTTGAAAAACATTAAAACATATCATTTACAGTAAGTGAACAAATTCACAAAGTATTTTAACTTTTTCTATTTTATTTTTCAGGTTTTTCAATTTTTGAGACAGGGTTTCACTCTGTCTCACAGACTGGAGTGCAGTGGTGTGATCCTGGCTCACTGCAACCTCCATCTCCCTGGCTCAAGTAATCTTCCCACTTTAGCCTCCCAAGTAGCTGGGATTACAGGTATGTGCCAGCACACCGGGCTAATTTCGTATTTTCAGTAGAGAGGGGTTTCGCCATGTTGGCTAGGCTGGTCACAAACTCCTGACCTCAAGTGATCCACCTGCCTAGGCCTCCCAAAGTGGTGGAATACAAAAAGAAAGAGACACATACAATTTTAATTGCCCAGAGTTTTATTTGGGGAGTGTTCCTATCACAATAAACTTGAATTAACTGAGCTGAAGCAGGATCTGAAAATAAATACTATTTTGAATATACAGTTTAAAATATAGTTTGAAGTATTACTTTGATAGGCAGTTTGAAATCATGTATCAGAGATAAAAGAAATTATATCTTTATGATATATAGTTTCAAACAAGATGACTAGGCTATCAATTATAAAGTAAAAACTAACAAACACAATTTTTTAAATCTAAAACAATAATCAAAAATCAGAAAACTTATATAAATTGATAATTTGGAAATCAACAAACCCAATCACACTTACGAATTTATTAAATATGGCTGACAGCCATGAGTTTTAGCCTTGTGAATGTTTTTATTTTAGCAACAGGATAAATGAATCAGTAATCACTTCAACAATGGCATAGGACACACTACAGTAACATATATTAAAGAATCTCAGGAAATATATACATTGCCAACAAAAAAAAATCCACACCTTTTGGCCTAAATAGCAGTGAAATATCAAAGATCTATCAAATACTCTGAGAGTTCTTTGCCTTTACTGAGAAAGACAAAGGTTTCAAAATTCTGCCAGCCACAAAACTACAAAAATCATAAGAGCTTTCACAGTGACTGTCTACATATTGGCAAGATCTCTTTTAATTTATAAAAATTCAAGCCTTATATTTATATCTATCTATCTAAATATATCACATTGTGTAGCATATGCATATATATACTCTCTCTCTCTCTCCATATATATATATATAAATCTTGTATACAGGAACCCACAGATTTCTTTTTACAGCTAATAATTTAACACCAACGAAATAGAATAGGTCTGAAAGCGCAGGCACAGCTTGGCAAGTACAGTGGTCCTGTGCATTGTGTGCATGTCTCAATTTATTACATCTCCCCCATTACATATTTTGTTGTTTTAACTATTTAACCAAATTGAAATTGAGATGAGGTATTTCAATGTTACTGAGCAACTTTACTCTGTAGGTATTGTAATGATGTCATGTATGAATGTAAAATAACATTTATATATTTTAGTTACCGCGTTATCAAGTCCCTCACCAAATGAAACTAGTATAACCTAGAGCATAATGCTCAAGCGGGTTTAAAAAAACCCAAAGTTAAATTTCTTGTAAGTACAACTAATTCTGTTTGCTAAAAATCTTGTACTGATACTTAATTTCGTAGCCTATTCCACATCAGTAAAATGGAAACTTTAAATTCACCTAAGCCTTGTATTGCTTATGAGCAACAGTTTTTCAATTCTGTGATCCCAGAGTGCTCTGACCATATCACATACTGATACAGATAATTAGTGCTTTGGCCTATTCATAATTAAAACAAGTGAAATGGTGAACTCACATAGGCACCTCATTACTTATGGGTCTAACTTTCCCAAGACTGAGTTCACAGAGAGCTTTGGCCAACCTGCCCAAATGGTATAATTATGCAGTATTATAAATTTCTCTGCTGACATATTTTTTCTACCAGATTATAGGTGCCATAAAGGCAAGGATCATGTTTTAATTTCATGTCATCAGCATCAAGTACAGCAATTATTAAGAAACCGAGATTGAACTGTTTCTCTCAGCATGGTTCACCATGAGATGCTTATTAAGAGTAGAAAACTACTTAACAATCTGGGGTGATTCCAATAACTGATGCCTATTATTCCATTTACTATGTACCTAAAAATGTGCTAAATGCCCTCCAAACAATATCTAATACTTTCTATTCTGTGTGTTAAAAATTCTATACTCATTGCACAAATGAGGAACCCAGGAATTAGAAAAGTTAAGCTACTTTATTTACTAAGGGCACTCAGCAAGTCATTAGCAGAATCAGAATTTTAAAAGATCCCTTTATCTTAAATTACCTTAAAAATAGTCATCATCATCATAACTTGCAACAGTGGCTAATTCAACACAATTACAAACCCCTTTTAAGAAATCTCAAAATGCTGATGGGAAAACTTAGCCATTAGAATTAATACTCATTTATAATATCTTCAAATTATTAAGCACTGTCCATGCATATCACACATAAAATTTTACTGATTGTTGAAGTGTTGGATCTGTATTTAGTGACATAAAAAGATGTTCATAATATATTAGGTGAAAAGATAATCAAGTTTAAAAGGTTTTACGTTGCCCATTTAATTGTGGATGTATACTAATATACAGAAAAATTACCTGATACACTGCACATCAGAATGTAACCATCGTCTCTTGATAATGGGGATAAGAATAATTTTTCTTTACTTTTATCTCTATTTTTCTATTTTCTTTTACTATAAACATGCAAAGACAAAACATTAAATAAATTATGAAAGGAACTATAACATTATTTTTAATTTTATAATTTAAAAATAAAAGTTTTAAGGTAGAACATGTTTAATCAAATTGCCTACTTTAAAAAAAGTTTGAAAGTTTATTGAAAAGTAGATGAGGAAGGGATGAAGACAGCCAAATAATAAATACTTGTATCTCATTAGCAAGTCTACTGTTCATATCACTCTAATAGTAGTCATAACTGTCCTAATCCACAATATGGCCAGCTAAACCTGACCATTCTACTAAAATGGAATGTATGAGACGCTCTAAGGCTTCAATGACTCTGTCTTTTTTTTTTTTTTTTTTTGAGACGGAGTTTCGCTCTTGTTACCCAGGCTGGAGTGCAATGGCGCGATCTCGGCTCACCGCGCCCTCCGCCTCCTGGGTTTAGGCAATTCTCCTGCCTCAGCCTCCTGGGTAGCTGGGATTACAGGCACGCGCCACCATGCCCAGCTAATTTTCTGTATTTTTAGTAGAGGCGGGGTTTCACCATGTTGACCAGGATGGTCTCGATCTCTCGACCTGGTGATCCACCGGTCTCGGCCTCCCAAAGTGCTGGGATTACAGGCTTTAGCCACCGCGCCAGGCCGACTCTGTCTATAATCAGTTTTCCCACCCCTTTAACCCACTGATTAATTCATTTCAAAAATGTTTAGGCTCTAAGGTATGTTTATGAGCAGATACGTGTGTGTGCACGCGCGCACGCGCGTGCATGTACCTATGTACAAGTAAATATATATCTATACATATATGCACATATATAATCTCATACTTGTATACATATAATCTATTCAAACCTTCAATACCTAATCAGATATCTAACAGTAGGCACTCCTGAATAAAATATCACTGGAACAAAATAAAAATGAATAAAATGTGTTACCTGTCATCAAGAAATTACAGGTTGAGAAGGCTTCTCTTGTGTTATTTGCTCATAGCATCATATCTGCAAGGATATAACATATCTAAAGCATTCTGATACTTCCATATGCATTTTCAAAATGTCAGCCTCACCCTATACCAGAAACTGACATATATCCTTGGAATTAAATAAAAGTAACTTTTAAAAAGAAGTCTGTAATATCAAAGATACTATATTTAAATAAAAACTACCACAGAAAGGACAGTAAGATAAACCATTTAATTTTTTCACTTTAGATTTTTTTTTAAAAAAAAGTAGAATATGTCTTAAATTACTTCACTGCCTGTTGCACAGAGTCCCAGTGACAGATCTATTTTATAATTGTTTGCTTCAATATCTATTTTCCTTCTTTCTTCTTACTTCCAGAAACATTCTCAAAACCATGCTCACCAACAATAAATACTAAAAGCAGTGGCACTGAAGCATGACATACTCACTCTCTGCTAAGACTGGTTACCACCAAAGCACAAAAGTCCAGTTCTGCACCCTCAAGAGCAACATTATTTCTATTTAAAAACTCCCAGAGAACACAGAGTCAGCCATGTAATTATGTATCTGCAGCCACTCTATCTGCTTTGCTTCCTGCTTGCAGCCAGTATGCAGTACTATGAAAAGCATTAGTCATGTGGCCTCAAAAATCAACTTCAGAATCAGAGCTTGAGCTTTGATTGTGTGTTTGCTTGTTTTGCTTTCTTTATTTTTATTTCTAATCCTTGGGAAACACAAGGTTTCAAATTTCCTCCCTTTAACTTGCTACTAGAATCAACACCTAAACAATAATTGTACCCCATCAAGAACTGGGCAGCTCAACAACTGCTGAGAAAAGTGTATTTGACATTTTTCTCCACAAGACTCCATTCTCAGTTCCTGTACTGGTTCAGTGAACATGGCTATAATTGAGAAAAGCCTAAATGCAACAAAAGATTCATTCAACAGGAAATATATACATATATCTTTAAAATATTTTATATAACTCACTTTAAGTGGAACTAGATTTGTCTCCAAATTCATATTAAAGATCACATTTATAAGCATTTTCTTATTAACATTCTAAATTTAAAAGATAGAAATGCTTCCCAATATGATAAGTGGATTACGATACTGTTCACTGATTATTTCCTACATTTCTACAGTACCAACATGTGTATTAAAATGATTATCTCTAACCAAATTCACCCCGGCTTCAAGATCTTTCTAAAAAGAATCACAGATTTTTCAGGAAGGAAAATATTCTTTTCTGCAGAAAAATTAATGGATAAAAGCTCTAACTGACTACAAAGAAAGTATTCCAAAGTTTCTATTTCCTGTTTCCACTGCTCCTTTGCATCATTCCAAACACCTTTATTACGCATCATCTTCGATTAGCAAACAATGATTTAATGATTTCATCCTTATGCACAAAAACGTGATGTCTTTCACTGAAAGAAAAAAAATTCATTCATTAAAAGCAAAAATTAGTTTTTCTGAAAATAAAATAATGCAAATCCGAAATTTAAAAAAAGTAAAAAATGACTTCATATCTAAACAGTCAAATACAATACCAATCACATAAAGTATGTAAAGCCAACAACTGCATTTAAACTTACAAGTACTCTCAAAATATGTGTTTCTATGTGGTCCATCTGCATCTGACTCAACTGAGGTATTTATCAAAATCAAGATTTCTGAGATGCTTGCCAAAATGACTGTTACTGGACTCCATTTCTGGACATAAGGTCTACAAATAGGCATACAAACAAAACCCTTTTCATAACATTAGTATGTACACTAAACGCTTTTAAATGTCTGTTGGTAGACATGTTGCTTCTGTACCCTACTGTAGACTTTATAAATACCGTCACCTAGGCTACACTAAATTTATATTTAAAGTTTTTTTCTTCAATAATAAATTAATCTTAGCTTATAGTAAGTTTTCTATTTTATAAACTTTTTAATTTTTTCTTAACTTTTGGAATCTTTTATAATGACGTAGTTTACAACACAAGTATTGTGCAAAGCTGTACAAATATATTTTCTTTCTTTATATCTTTATTTTCTTTCTTTGTATCTTTTTATCTTCCCAGGTCAGGATTATCAATATCACTGTCCACCTCCACATCTTGTCCCTCTGGAAGGTCTTCAGGAGCAATAACACAAATGGAGCTGCCATCTCCTATTATAACAATGCCTTCTGGAATCCTTCCTGAAGAGCCTGCCTGATGCTGCTCTACAGTTAACTAATTTTTTAACATACATAGAAGTACACTCTAAAATAACAGTTTGTAGTATAATAAATACATAACTGGTAAATTATTTATTATCACTTTTAAGCAGCATATACTGTATATAATTGCACATGCCCTACTTGTACACAACTGGAAGCACGGTAGGTTTGTTTGCATCAGCACCTCCACAAACACACAGGTAGTGCATTGCACTATGACACTATGATGGTGATGTCACTATGTGATAAATATTTTTCAGCTCCATTATAATCTGAAAAACCACCACTGAAGATGTGGTCCATCACTGACTAAAAAATCTGAACTGGTGCATAACTGAAAATAGAAGATGCCAAGCAACACCAGGGCATGATATGAGCTGTGTTTCAAGCTTGTACCAACAGAGGGATTCTTCCAAATGTTCTAAGCAGTCATTCCCTAGAGTTGATGATACTCACTTGGCTTTGGGCATCCAACAAAGTGATTGCCAAAAATGCTCAATATATTGCTTCTTAATAAAGATTACTTGAACTGATAATCAATAGGTTTTTCGGGGGTTTTTTAAGCTTTTTAGAGGAATATGAACCACTTTAATAACTCAATTTTAACTGGTGTCCCAAGTTTGATAGAATTCAAATATATTTATTTTTCATAAGATCACATTTATCCTTTCAGGATTATAATCTCTACCAGTATATCCCCCTTCAGGATGTTTCTGTTGAGGGTGCAGAGCTGGACCGTTGTGCTCTGTTGGTAACCAGTCTTAGAAGAGAATGAAGATGAGTATGTCATGCTTCAGTGCCACTGCTTTTAGTATTTATCATTTGTGAGTGTAGTTTTGAGAACGTTGCTAGAAGTAAGAAGGAAGATGGCAAATAGTTATTGAAGCAAACAATAATAAAATAGATCTATCACTGGGAATCTTTGTGCAACAGGCAGTGAAGTAATTTAAGATTTTATTTCACTGTTCTTCTTTTAAGAAAAAAATCATAGCCAAGTCAATCCTAAGCAAAAAGAACACAGCGAGAGGCATCACACTACCGGACTTCAAACTATACTACAAGGCTACAGTAATCAAAACAGCATGGTACTGGTATCAAAACAGAGATATAGACCAATGGAATAGAATA
>CM052665.1:11116735-11225191 GCA_028533165.1 Leontopithecus rosalia | reverse complement strand
ATATGGGTGAGGGGGCAGAAGGCAGCAAAACACACTGCCACGTGTGTACCTATGCAACTATCTTGCATGTTCTGCACATGTACCCCAAAACCTAAAATGCAATAAAAATTAAAAAAAAAAAAAGAAAAAAAAAGAAAAAATCTAAGATGAAAAAATCAAATGGCTTATCTTACTGTCCTTTCTGTGGTAGTTTTTATTTAAGTATGGCATCTTTGAATTGCAGACTTCTTTTTATTTTATTTTATTTTTTTTGAGATGGAGTCTGGCTCTGTCGCTCAGGCTGGCGTGCAGTGGCACAATCTCAGCTCACTACAACCTCCACCTCCCAGGTTCAAGAGATTCTCCTGCCTCAGCCTCCAAAGTAGCTGAGACCACAGGTGTGCATCACCATGCCCGGCTACATTCTGCACTTTTAGTAGAGATGGGGCTTCACTATGCTGGCCAGAATGATCTCAAACTCCTACCTCATGATTCACCCACCTTGGCCTCCCAAAGTGCTAGGATTACAGGCGTGAGCCACCACACCAGGATGATATTTGTAGACTTCTTTTTTAAAATTACTTTCATTTAATACCAAGGATATGTGTTAGTTTCTGATATAGGGTGGAGCTGATATTTTGACTATGTGTCTATGTCATGATGGCTTATTCAAAGTTAATAGTGAAGAGTAGAGGCATGGGGTCCTATTTCCTTTTGTTCTCTTTCCTAAGGCAGAAATGATGGCCACAGTAACATCCAGTCAACCTAATTTCCAAACTGAGACAGTTCAATATCCAGAATACTTGATATTCCTTCATGAAAATATAAAAATGCAAACATGCTTAATTCCTGGGCAAAATTCTCTTCACAATGCCTTTAATCGTGCACATGTTACACATTTTCTTCCCTTGGCGTAATATTTGTAAATCTTCCTAAAAGAGATCCACATATCATATCACTATTGAAGAACATACCAAAGAGTCACAAATTACTAATCTACCATGAGAAAGGGGGGGGAAATCATTAATCATAGGGTGTCAGAGGATCTTTAATCCAACAGATTGGAATCTGACCAAAGCATTCCTAGAACAACTACTTTTTAGAAGTATTGTCAATCCAGACTTGTTAAATTTCTATACTTTTTTTAATTTTAATTTTTATAGATTTTGGAGGCACAAATGCAGAATCTTACATGCATACAGTGCACAGTGGTGAAGTCTGGGCTTTTAGTGCACTGACCAAATTTCTGTATTTAAATGTTTACAGATAAGTAATTCTGAATCAGCTGTCAATTAGCATTCATTGCATAATTTAAAGCCAAATGTCTCCAGTGCAATTCTTCAAATTATGAGAAACTTTAACAAATTTCAAGCTAAAGTACACAAGAGAATATGAATGTCAATATAAAATGAGACTCCAAAAAAAAAATAGGAAATAAAAGTAGGCAGTGTATTTTTAAGCTTCTTTTGGAAAATAAATTCATGCTGAATAAATTGAAGTGACATTTGGTTTCTCATAATTCCAGCCTGTCCTGATGGCCCCCAAAGTAACAGATTCTTAAATGTAGCCTTCTTTCTGTAAAACTGACACCTAGCCAGAATTGTCAAGGCAAAAGATTATTTTTAAAGCTGCTCCTATAATATTATTTAGAATCATATTATGTAATTATATGGAATTATCAATTAACCTCTCAATTACCAAAGAGTCAGCAATAAAAATTGGTTTCCTGGCAGTACCTGTTTTATTTGTATATAGATTAGCTGTTAAATCATCAACATTATAAAACATTACAAATGAACCAAAAGATATAATAATACTAAGGGGAAATAAGAACGATGTCAAACTTCCTGAATTTAAAATGTCTCCTTGAGCAAGAATCTGCCTCATATACATATCGTAGAATCAAAAACGTCTGTCATCGTAAAGATAAGTAAATGTATTGAAAGTAATTTAAACTCTATAAAAGGAAATACAAAAACTTAGTAATTTCTGAAGTAGAACTCCTATCGGAGGGCATGAGGAGGAACTATAATAATGTAAAAAATGATATATTCAATAGTCATATACTTTCTAATTACCCTGACCATAGATATATCCTAACAGAGACAGATAACAAAAATAATGCAAAATGACATCATCCAATTTTCCTCTTACAGCCAAGAGAGAGGCAGGTAATAACAGAAAAGAAACTGGACACAGTAAATGCAGCTAGCAGTGGATAATCATCTAGTTTAGAGCTGAGACCTTTAGTTCAGCCATATATTGCAATGGATTACACAATAAAAATATGTATTCTAATTACCACTGGAAAGAGAGAAGAGGAGGTGAGAGGGGAGAAGAGTGACAAAAAGACAAGGAAAGGAAAAAGAAATAGCCCTGATTTAAAAAAGTACTATGTGAAAGACCAGTATTATGAAATTAATTCAAATTCTAATCCCAAATCAAATCATTACTGCTGCCTTCTTATACAAAAAGATGTATAATAACAAGAAAGCTCATTAAATGTTTCTCATTAAATTTCTTCGGTGTTCCTCTTCCATTTGCCCTTCTAAGTTCACCCCCCAACTTTTGCACACCACTCTCTGATTAAAGTAGCTGGTATATGGGGACTGTATCAGGGTATCCATGCTTTTCTCTGTAGACAGCTACTCAGCTTTTAGCTTACTAGGTGCTAGTAGAAATTAACAACCTGCCCATTAAACATTGAGTGACTACTTAAAAATGGCTGTTTGGAACTGAGTATTATCTATTCTATAAAACAAACCCTCAAAATGAACTTGCAAAATTAAATTCCATTATAAAATGGAAACAGTATATACAAGACCAGACCAAAGCATATTTAGAAGGTACAAGCAAACTAAATAACCAAACAAGTGACTTGGACTCCAAAGTCACTTGCTCCTACTATGTTTCCACCTCTCACTTAACGCACAAGTTTGGTGTCATGGACAGGCCCCAAAGGCCAGGAAGCTAAGAAGGAAAATGCATGAGTCTGTAGAACAGCTCCATCTGCACAGTATGCCTGCATAAGCTAGGAGTAAATTGTAAGCCCACTCAGTGGCAGCCTTTCCAATGAGCCGAACTAGGTTGTATGTGTGGTTTTCCACTTGTAACTAGAAATACAGTTCTACATTGACTTATGAGGTAGTAAAGGCAAGTTCTGGCAAACAGGGCATAATCTTGGAAAGAAAGTAATTTAAAAATCAGTGACAGATATCGACGTCTAGGAAGAAGCATGGAGTAGGATGCTAGTCATGCCCATATAAATACCCATCACAGAACACACAGGCAGGATTGGGCTCTTAGACATAGGTGACCTCTGATGATCAATTCAGTGGATGTCAGGCAGCCAGTTTCCCCAGCCAATACAGGCTTTGCTCATGTACAAAATTGTTACGGTGGTAGGAATGGAAACTATACATAGGTTCACCATCTTCCCCTCACCATGGTTTTCCCCTCATCATATCTGGCTACCATATATGCTAGGTATGCAGCCAGCAAACAACAGGATGCCCCCATAAATCCTCAGAATGTTACCATTCTATGGACTGATCAACCAACTACCTGGAAGCAAGCTGAAACCACTGGATACCCCACAACAAGGGAAGGACTTGATATGTGTCCTCACAAGAATGAACGCTTATTCTGGATGTAGCTTTGTCTTTGTTGCCTACAGTGTTTCCAACATCATCAACAGACTTAGCTTATACTTTGTCAATTGCTGTGTTAAATGACACAACAGTGCCTGTGACCAGAGAGCATACTATATAGATGATGTGCTTACACTCAAGTAATTCACTGGCATTTCTATATGCTCCATCACCCAGAAACCCAGCTGACTTTATAAAATGGTAGAATAGTCTGCTGAAGTATCGATTATAATGATATTGGGTAGGAAATAGCCTGAGGGGTTGAGGTTCTGACTACAAAGATATAGTATATGCTTCAAACAAGCAACAAACATATAGTGTTATCTCCCCATAGGCAGAATATGGGTCCAAGAATGAAACAGGAGAGTTGTGGAACTGGCCCTTTTCATTGTTATAACTGATAAGCTATGGGAATAATTTTGCTTCACTCCCCAGTTTTAGGGTTGGTGTATCTGGAAGTCTTCACATTCAAGGGGAAATTCTTCCACCAAGAAACATGGTCTATTTTCAGTTAATTGAAAGCTAACACCACTCAGTGGCCATTTTGTCCTCTTCATGTCACTGAAGCACAGAAAGAGAAAAAGCAATTTGGGTGGCAGTTTTACAATAGAAGCCAGGAGGACTGCTTAGAATCAGAAAGTATACCAGGAAGCCTTTAATTTCAGTAAAGGAAAACTGCAGTAACTTATAAAAACACAGCTGAACACTGAGATCCCGTAAAAACGAACCTCATAAAGGTTAACTTCATAAAGAATCCAGTGCAGCCAATATGGAAGTAGCTGTGATTACAAACTGAGCCTTGTGACCATCTACAGACATGGAGTCTGTAGCAAACATGTTTTCTATTACTTAAGTCACTTATTTTCTCTTTTTGACTGGTACCTGAGTACTACCTTATATGGAGAGTAATAGTGGTACCTTATATGAAGAGTACTTTTTCACTGTGCTACCTTATATGAAGAGTACTAGTGGAAGACAATGTGTTATGTTTTAAGTAAGGTATAACCAGTTTTACATAATCTTACTTGAAATGTAACACCTTACTTGAAACGTAACACCAGTATACCCAGTTAGGGTAGCTGATGGGACTCTGTGTATCACCTGAGTCAGGATCCTAAATTTTGAACCCTGACAAAGGGTAATATAGGCTGACAGGCAAAAGGGAAAGACTGTATCAGACATCTTTAGTTTACCCCTCCAGGCCCATTTTCCATCATCCCATACCATTTTCTGCCCTAGGAACACAACCTGTATGGACTATATCAACAGACCTCCATCCTGAGCATGGTTTGGCCATTTGAAAAGTCCAGGAAGAAATCATGGAGAAGTGGAGTAGATCAGGATACTTAGTCTCCCGGTCCCTCCCTACGATTGAGTTGACTATGTCCCCTGAACTAAGATCATTGCTACTCTCAAAATGGATCACTGTACATGATTTTCTTGTTTCAGATTAGATGAATGGCTATTTCCTTTATTCCTTCAGGCCTACAGGTATTAGCAACTCAAAAGCTAAGCCACTGGCATTATCCACTATGGTTTCCCTATTACCATATCTTTATAAATACTCACTTTATAAATTAATACTCCTTAGACTATACTATTTTGATTGTCATTTGTCTCCTGATGAAGCCTGATGTGGTTGGGATTTGTGTACCCACCCCAATCTCATGTCAAATTGTAATACCTAATGTTGGAGGAGGGGCCTGGTGGGAGGTGACTGGATAATGGGTGCAGATTTCCCCCTTCCTGGTCTCGTGATAGTGAGTTCTCATGAGCTGTGGTTATGTTAAAAGTGTGTCATACTTCCCCTTTCACTCTCTTCCTCCTGCTCCAGCCAGGAAGGTGTGCCTCCCTCCTCTTCACCTTCCGCCATGATTGTAACCCTCCTGAGGCCTCCCCAGCCATGCTTCCTGTACAGCCTGCAGAACCACGAGCCAACCAAACCTCTTTTATTTATAAATTATTCAGTTTCAGGTATTTATTTATAGCAGTGTGAGAACATACTAATACAAAGCCCTAAATATGTAAGTCTAAAATATCTTAATCCCCCCAAAAACACTAATTTTTGTTTCTAATTATTATACAAAAACTATAGTAATGGGAAAGATAAAAACAAAACAATAACAAACAAAATCTTCAGACAGTGATTACAGCACCACAAAGACAATTGTCTGCTGTGTTCCTATAATAGCCCAGCACCCAACACAATGCCTGACATATACTAAGCATGAAAATACAGTTGTTAAATCAATGAATATACATAACACTATGAGAATTACACTAAGCCAGGTCAAAATATAAAATGAAATAGAAAGCTATTAATCAAGACGATTGTCCCTCAAAAATATGACACAGTAGACTATAATAAAACATATTTTATATTAGGCAAACATACTCAGCAAGTCCACTTCCTACTAAAATCCCAGATTTAAATATAGTAAAAATATTCCAGGGCCAGGTGCAGTGGCTCATGTCTGAAATCCCAGCACTTTGGGAGTCCAAGGTGGGTGGATCACAAGGTCAGGAGTTCGAGACCAGCCTGGCCAACATGGTAAAACCCCATCTCTACTAAAGATACAAAAAATTAGCCGCACATGGTGGCAGGCACCTGTAATCCGGCTACTCAGGAGTCTGAGGCAGGAGAACCGGTAGAACCCAGGAGAAGGAGGTTGCAGTGAGCCGAGATTGTGCCATTGTACTCCAGCCTGGGGGACAGGGCAAGACTCTGTCTCAAAAAAAAAAATGCCAAATAAGTGTAACCTTTGTTCTTACAATATATGAGATTTACAGATTTAAATCTGCAAGCTATAAATATTGAAATCCAAGTTACAATACTGTTCCTATAACTAACTAATGATAACTAAAGCCCAGGTCACTTAAATTTTTTCCTATTGTTCATTCCAAAAACTTTGAAGTCATCCTTGATTCTTCTCTTTCTCTCACATCCAATCCATCAGGAAGTCCTTTTGACTCAGCTTTCATAATAGATACAGAATGCATGCAGTGTTATAATTTCTTACCATCACTGCTAAGATACTGATCCAAGTCACCATCATCTCTCATCTGGATCATATAATAGCCATAACTAGTCATCCTGTTTACATCCTTGCCTCCTACAATCTATTTTCAATACACTCACCCAGAGTCATTTGAAGTGAAAAGATCATGTCATTTGTCTTCTCAAAACTCTTCAATGGCTCCTTGTGTCACTCACAGTAAAAGCTAACCAAAGTCTTTATAGCAATCTACAAGTACTTGTATCATCTGATCCTTCCTCCCCTAGCTTTCTTAATGTCCTTTCTTATTGCTCTGTTCCTGGTTCATTCTGTCCCATACAAACTCTCCTATTTACTGTTTCCTGAATACTCTAGGCCAGGTCCACTCCGTGGCCTGTTAGGAACTGTGCCACACAGCAGGAGGTGAGTAGCAAGAATAAATACAAAGAAGTTTCATCTATATTTATAGCCACTCCTTATTACTCGCATTACTGCCTGAGCTCCACCTCCTGTCAGATCAGGGGTGGCATTAGATTCTCATAGGATAATCTAGTAGGGTCAATAGAACCCTATTGTGAATTGTACATGCAAGGGATCTAGTTTGCATGCTCCTATGAGAATGTAATTCCTGATGATCTGTCACTGTCTCCCATTACCCCCAGACAGAATCATCTAGTTGCAGGAAAACAAGCTCAAGGCTCCCACTGATTCTACATTATGGTGAGTTGTATAATTATTTCATTATATCTTACAATGTAATAAAATAGAAATAAAGTACACAAAAAATGTAATGCACTTGAATCATCCTGAAACAATCCTACTGCCCCCTATTCAGGGAAAAATTGTCTTCCACAAAACTAGTCCCTAGTGCCAAATTGGTTGGGGACCCCTGCTCTTGGCAAATTCCTTTGTAGAGGCTTTTGCACTGGCCATTTCTTAGGTTTAGTACACTGTTCCACCAGATAGTGCATGACTAATTCCCCTTCAGGTCCTTCCACAAATGTGAGCTTCTCAATAGTTCCCAACCTGAAATATGCCCATTTTAAACTACCCCTCCACACTCAATTACCATTTTTATTATATTCTTCTATGTTTTCTTTTTGCCGTACATTTATCATCCAGTATTTGTGATGTTTATTGTGGATCACCCATCTCTTGTTGCTGGAAAGCAAGCTCCTCAAATGTATGAGCTGTATGGTCTCCTCATTCACACTCATATTCCAAGTGTCTAGAAGAGTACCTGGCACATAGTAAATACTCAATAAATTGCTGGCATGAATTCTGTTTCTTCACTTGAACAAAAGGTGAGAGAGGTACAAATTTGCCCCTCCTGTCTATATAAGTCCTTATTTTCTGCAGCCATTTGTTATTTTGCTAAATGTAAACAAGATTTTACTTGATTAAGAGTATTAGGCATAATCAGTTATAAACAACTTGAAGGCAGAAACTTGGTTTATTTCTAAAGTTTTCCAAAATAACTTTTATTCTTACTCTTATATACAAAGCATTAAACTACAGAGTTGTATTTTTTAAATGGCATGTTAACTTTTACATATGAACATATGTATGTAAAATAAAAACACTAAATTTCCTAAATGTATGTTCCAGTTGAAAAACTTCAATAAAAAATAATCACCATTCAAAGATAAAGCTCAAGTCAGAAAGCTATAGAGAAATTCGTATTTTAGAGGTTTTATACTGTGTAAGCTGTTTGAAGCAAGTACCCTCTTTTCAAATTGCTATCAAGTGTTTTTGATTCTCTTTATTTAATTAAATACCAGTCATTTGGGGGAAGAACCTATAGACTCAATAGTGTTGATCCAATATTTGAACACGGTATTAAATTAAGTTTTGCAAGATTACCAACTGAAAAGCACAGAGTTTATCACTCACCATCTGGCATGTGTGAGTCCTGCTAAACCACCTAGGCTACTTGCTAATTCCTGATGATCAGATTCGAAAGCATTTTTGCTTTAGGGTACTGGTTTGAGGTGATGTTTCCTGCATACCTAGATGGTTAAGGTCTCCATGAGCCATATTATGACAGAGATCTAGAACACTGTTATCACCCTGCCCTAAAACAATGAAGGTGTTCAGCTTTCCTCGCTAGCTGGAGACAGTTGGCCTCTAATCAAATTGGCATAGCAAGAAAAAAAAAGATGTCATACCAGCTGCAGCATACCAGGTACAAGGGACTACGGTAGTCACCCACTCTCTGTAGTTTCCGTTACCTGAACTCAACTGTGGTACAAAAATATTAACGGAAAAATTCCAGAAGTAAAATGTTTTAAATTCGATGCCATTGAGAATAGTGTGATGAAATCTCAGACTGTCCCAGCTACATCTCACCTGGGACCTGAATTATCCCTTTATCTGATGTATCTACACTGTCTATTCTATCTGCCACCTAGTTATTTAGTAGTTATCTCAGTTATCGGACCAAATATATAGTATATATATACTATTCAGTATATATACAATTTGGATAGTTCAGTACTATCTGCAGTTACAGGGATCCACTTGGGAGCCTTGGAACATACCGCCTGTGGATATAGGGTGACGAATGTATACTGATATTACATTTTGGAAAGCAAAGCAACTAGAGTGGTTCACTGATGAGGATTATGTTACTCCACAGTTGGTCTCCAAGATCCATTCATCCAATCAGCAAATCCAAAAGGGATGTTTTAATACTCTCCACTGAGACTGAAGTCTTTGAAGACTCTCTGCAAGGTTTGTATGGAGGTGATACTGCTTACGGTTTTGTCTTTTGTTAGTGGAGGGCAGTTTCAGGGGCTTCTACTTAGTCTTCCTAAATAATCCTCACTCCACAAGGGATCAATGTGAAAATTCTGCCAATTTCCATGCATTCAGGAAGTGGGAAAATCACAGGATTAGTCAGCCAAAACACTGAACCCACAGTGATGCAGATACAGCTGAAACTCAATTTACCAGGTGACTTCCATGAGCCTTGAATCTAACTGATAGGCCACAATGTCACTGTAGTCATCCCAAGGATTAATCCAGGACCCATTTTCATTAATTGTCAAAAGTCTGAGCTTTTTCCAAGTTAAACGGGAGTCCCTTTAGGAAAGCCTTGAAGATTTAAAGTATGTATTTGTGGTAGTATTTCATGTCCTTTCTCAAGGGAAATCAGCCTCCCCTTAAATCAAGGGTCTCTAAAGGGCTCCTATATCAGTAACAAATGTCCAGTTTCTGCTTGACATTTCCCCAGTTATAGAGATCAAGTAAAAATTTAGTAAATGGCCACTTTATTGTATGCTTAAGGATATTATAACCAATTAGCCATGACTACTAAAGCCTGCATTTCAAAACACTGACTGCCACTCCGCATCTTAGCCTATTATGAAAATGATAGCTACTTTATCCATGAAGCCAAAGCACTGCCAAAAAAAGCCCTTTGCCACCCCTGAACCCCATGATCCCCACTGAAATCAATGTGTCTAGCTCAATGGCAGCATATCCCAATGAGATTTCCCAGCCGAGAGCTACCATACAGGTCTGCTCTCCTCACCAACATATTTCTCAATTCTTAATTAGGGGTATGTCCTCTGGAATCTCACAAGGGTTGTAGTGAGGAGGTCCACGAGAGGACTGCACATAATAAATGTATTCTGCCACTTCACTTTCCTGTGCCTTCCTCCTACCTGGACAGCTAGAGCCGTTAAGGGATCTCAACCCCACTGAGATGCTGGCCATTGCTGAACCCAAGTTTGAGTCAAAAAACCAGGCAAATTGCTGGAGCCATTTCCAGATGCTGAAGTTAACACACTCGATCCAGACTCCTGTTAAGAACACTCCCATACATAAATTTGGCTCCATCTAAATTAAATATAACATATTTGTATGTTGAATTCTCCTTAGTCTACTTAGAATCCAACCCTACACAAAACTTTCAGATTGCTGCTAATACAAATTAGTCTGTTACCTGATATGCCAATCGTCCTGTGAAAGAGTGGGATCTGGCTCAGTATTAAACTGGAAGGAACTGAGGGGTAAGCATACAGTTAGTAAACAGCATAAAGAGAATAGTAACCCTTTGGCTAGAGAGCTTCCTAAATAATCTCCAGCCTCTGATGTATTTCTTCTTAATCTTAATGCCTGGCAATCTCTCAAATCAGAATTTTTAACATTTACACAACCACCACCCCAACTAAGCTATTATAACCGCCCATCAGGAGTACTGCCTCATAATAACTTAAAAATGTAATTGTTATATACCATTCAGCCAAGGAAAGTATAATTAAAACATGAAGCCAATAAAAGGTTATCAACAGATTTACATTTTTAGAAAACTCATTCTTGTAACTCTAGGCTGAATGGATGAAAGATGGGGTAGTAGAAGCAGGAAGGCTGGTATGAAGTTGTATCATAGGATGGTGGCTTTGGACTAAGAAGCCAGCAGTGAAGATGTACAGAATAAAAAAATTCAATAGAATATAAATGATGGATTGGTTGGATAGGTAAAGAGAAGAAAGAGATAATAATTACTGACTTCTACTGAATAGAAATAGTGCCATTAGCTAAGAGAGAAATGGTCATCTCCATGTGTAAATCAAAAGGCCAGAGAAGTGGTCTAGGGTATTTGGGGTATAGACATAAATTTTAAAGTAAATGAATATATACATACACACACACACACACACACACACACAGATAGATAAAATAATATTTATATATATATTAAATACCAATATATATTATTGATATATATTAATATATTTAATATTTATACATCAATAATATATATAAAGTAGTATTGCTTTAAATATCAATACAAAATATATATGTATATATATTGATATTTAATATATGTGTATACATATATATATAATTTCATATTGATATTTAAAGCAATACTTCTCAAATGTGTACCACACACCACTGCTGAGTCGCCAACTGTTTGTCACTGGTTGTGACTGAAACTGAGAGTACTGAAGATAGTACTGAAACTGAGAGTACTGAAGACAGTACTGAAACTGAGAGTACTGAAGACAGTACTGAAACTGAGAGTACTGAAGATAGTACTGAAACTGAGAGTACTGAAGACAGTACTGAAACTGAGAGTACTGAAGATAGTACTGAAACTGAGAGTAAGCATTTAGAAACTTTTACAGCAGTTTCACAGAGAATTTTTTTGAGACGGAGTTTCGCTCTTGTTACCCAGGCTGGAGTGCAATGGCCCGATCTCGGCTCACCGCAACCTCCGCCTCCTGGGTTCAGGCAATTCTCCTGCCTCAGCCTCCTGAGTAGCTGGGATTACAGGCAAGCGCCACCATGCCCAGCTAATTTTTTTTGTATTTTTAATAGAGACGGGATTTCACCATGTTGACCAGGATGGTCTCGATCTATTGACCTCGTGATCCACCCGCCCCGGCCTCCCAAAGTGCTGGGATTACAGGCTTGAGAGAATTTTTATATCTGTTGAATCTAATTTAAAAAATGGTACTTTTATATGTCTTCTTTTTTAATTTTCTAGCAACTCATTTTATTGAATTTTATATAAGTATCAGTCTCTTGTAGAATAAAAAATGCTTTTTGTTAAAAAAAAAAAAGACTTCACCACAGGTTGGAAGGCACTGACTTAAGGCTATTATAATGAATGTAATTACTTGCAGAGAAAAAAGCTAAAGAAAAATGCTAATTTTTAGGTATTGGGTATGATTACTTGTTTTGTCTGTCATCTGCTTAAAGCATCATAAAAATTGCATACACTAGAACGTAATTCCTTGGGTCACTTTATTGTCCATATCTCCTTATCACCATTAATCATATTTACAGAGCATATACTTCTGGCTAGCCAGTCTTTACATGGATTATCCCATTTAATCCTCATAAAATCTTGATAAAGCTGGTATTATTACCCCCTTTTATAGATTATAAAATTAAGGGTTAGGAAGCTTAAATTACCCATAGTGTCGATCCATTCAGGCTGCTATAACAAAATACCTTAGACTGGGTAGTTTATAAACAACAGAAATTTATTGCTCCCAGTACTAGAAGCTGGTTAGTCCAAGATCAAGGTGCCAGCAGGTTCCATGCCTTGTAAGGGATCTCTCATAGTTTCATAGTTGGTGCCTTGTTGTTGCTTCTTCCCATGGTGGAAAAGGCAAATGAGCTTCTTCATGCCTCTCTTATAAAGGTATTAATCCCATTTATGAGAATAGAACCCTCAGGACCTAAACAGCATCCAAGGCCCTGTCTCTTAATATCATCATCTTGGGGGTTAAGATTTTAATATACAAATTTGGGCAGGAGTAATACAAACATTCAGACCATAACACATAGCTAATAGGGAGCTGACATTTGAACTCAGGCAAACTGACCCACTGTCAACCTACCCATCAGTGATTTTATATATTTAAAGAAAAGTAATTCATGTGAAACTCATCAAAGCTTCTAAGTGTGTGATATCCAGACCCAGAAATTTATTTTGGGTGTATGACATCTTTGTTTTCAGGTAAATTTTATATTCTATCATTTATCACTAGATTATTCCTATTACCTCCAACTAGTCAGTAAATTACTCAAAAAAAAAAGACAGGGGTGGACTTTCTAGACCATAACAAACTGCCTGGCAAATACCTAGTGAGTTAATGTCTGTCTCAAGAGCATTCGGACCTAAGAATTTATCCCCCCTTAATAGAAAAATAAAATAGCTTACCCTGTCCATCAGCTTAGGTAACACAATAATGTGGTCACAGATTCTCTAGTTGCCTTTTTTTACTGAGAGGTTTCATTATTGACTTGAGTTTTTCCATGAGGCTTCCAAAACTGGTTAAGCCAATTTTACCTTGGCTTATCATTCTCTGAAAACTGACATATATTCTACTCTAGAAAATATTTCTGATGATTTTCTTACATTTACTTTTAACTATAAACACATATCCAAACATTATATAAATTACACATGGCTTTTGATTAAGTTTCTTCAATTCCTTTCCAAAGCCCATAATAAACAATAAAAAAATAAAATTGGGCAGGGTGTGATGATCACAAATCCCAGCACTTTGGAAGGTCGAGGTGGGAGGATCACTTGAGCCCAGGAGTTCAAGACCAGCCTGAGCAGCATAGCAAGACCCCATCTAAACAAACAATTTATAAATAATCCAGGAACAGTGGCATACGCCTGTAGTCTCAGCTACTCAGGAGGCTGGGGCAGAAGGATTGCTTGAGCCTAGGAGTTCAAGGCTGCAATGAGCTGTGATCTTGCTACTGCACTCCAGCCTGAACAACAGATAAGACCCTTTCTCAAAAAAATAATAATAATAATTAACCAATACATATTACAGTATATTGGTTATTTGTTATTTAATCTATTCTTTCAACGTTTGTCTATCTCACAGCTGAATTTTGTCTTAGCTCCAAAAAAGTAAAAGTTTCAGCTATACATAGGGAATTTCTCTTTTTTTAAATTTTAAACTGGTGTCTACCCATATGTAAAGCTGGTCTTTAAGAAAAGCCAAAATAAAACAAAAAACAAATAATCATGAACTACATGGTCACAGGTTGGAGACCACTTAACTTCTAATTACTATTTTTCTCATAAAAATACTAGGGAGAAGAGAACTAAACCTGAGATAAATGGCTACAATAATCATCAAAGGCTGCTCAATAAGGCCCAGAATAAAAAATGAGGAGTATGAGATAGTTAAAGTCATTATGAGATTTTGCTATCTTTCATCAACTATACAAACAGCTAAGAATAGTACATCTGGATTACCTGTCTCTGGAAATTACAACAAGCTCCTCCTGCATTGCCTAAGAGTGTCGGACAGCTCACGCGCAAGCTCACACACACACGCGCGTACACACACACCATTTATTTAAAATCAAATTTTGTCTGAAAGAATCTATCACAGACATTAAGAGCTAAAAGTAGTCTTAGGGAATTCACCCTCTCAGTAACTGAACTGAGGTCCAAACCACTAATTATTCAGTCTTAAAATCTCTCTCTCACACACACAAATACAGAAAATGCCAACAGACAGGGATTTAAAAGGCTAAGAAAAAATAGAGCATAGAGCCAACGTAAGTCATACAGTACCAAATCTGGCTATTTGTGGCTTATGTCATTCACAAATAAGAATAACAATAACATCTGTATGAAAACTTATCTAAAATTTTATCTAAATATTATCTAAAACTTATAAATATTATCATAAATTACCTAAAACTTTAATATTTATCATTGTATTTTTAGCCAGATCTGTCCACTAATGCAAAAATGGATGTTAATAATGTATAATAATCAGTAAGGCTTCAATCTTGAGAAATATTTAGTTCAACAAACCGTTTGATTTTTTTTTAAGCCAAAGAAAAAGTATTCAGACCTAGAGTGAATCACAACGTGATACAGCCTCGGTTGTATTTAAAAGTGTAAATTCTGTTTTAAGCATTTCCACTCCACTTGAGAAAGAGCAACCACAAAATTCCCAAATGTCAACACAGATGGAAGTCGAGAGGAACAGCAATGAAACTTAAAATGCAAACTATACCATAAAAGAGAAGTACTCTTCCTTTCTCCCTAACATTATGATGAGTATCCCCAAAGAGAAGAAAAGCCCATTTTCTCCCATGTTTGTACACAGAAATCAGTACAATTAATGGGAAAACATTCCAACTAAAATATAAAGCCATGTATACATCATAGAAGTTATATGTCTATGTGGTATGTATGCAACACAAATATACACACATACAACATGTATGATATATAAAAATGTATACTACGGGGCCGGGCACAGTGGCTCACACCTATAATCACAGGACTTTGGGAGGCTGAGGCAGGTGGATCACCTGAGGTCAAGAGTTCAAGACCAGCCTAGCCAACATGGTGAAACCCTGTCTCTACTAAAATTACAAAAAATATTAGCTGGGCATGGTGACGGGCACCTGCAATCCCAGTTACTCAGGAGACTGAGGCAGGAGAATCGCTTGAACCTGGGAGTCAGAAGTTGCAGTGAGCTGAGAGCATGCCATTGCACTCCATCCTGGGCTTCAAGAGGGAAATTCTGTCTCAAAAAGTTATGTATAATACATATTTATATTATAACCAGAGTTCTAATTTTAGTTTAGTTTAGCCCTCCATCTATTTATTGAAAATCTGGATATTATAAAAAGATATTTCAAAACTTAACCTCAGTGTAAACCAGTCATGCCTTAAAACAAGACAGCAAAGGCTTTCTCCTGCATGCTTTCGCTTGCCAGAATTTCCTCCATTAAAAACCTAAATTCTTCTAGAGGATGTCATTAAAACCAACTTCAGACCCAGAGAGTAGCTTCAAGAGCCTCAACTGAGAATGCTGTCTCCTCTCAAGTCAAAAATCATACCTGATTTATAACCATTTGGGATGAAAGGGTAGGTAACCTGTTTCATTCACTTTTAAAATACTACTTTAAAAAGAGAATTTGCTACCTATTAAATGAACTTGAATATTTAAAAAAATCAGCAAATCAGTCTCTATTCTAGTGTAAAGACTATTGTTCAGGAAAAGTCTATGAACAACTTTAAATATTCAGGTGGACAATTAAAATACTATTCATTAAAAAAGAATGGTTATGACATAATAAACTGAAACAGATTTGAAATAAATATGAAAACTGGGCATGCCTTCCATTAGTAATAAAAATGAAATAATATTTTTGCAAACGAAATAATACCAAAGAAGTCATAGGCACCTCATCATTTGCTATGCTATAAACACAAAAAGAAAATCTTAGGAAATCCACAACAAATTTTAACAGTGAAGGTGAATGGAGCCAGCAAGGACAGAAATTACTACTGGCCTGGCTAGAAAAGCATGTTGAACCTGAGGCAAAAGAAGTTTCTTAAATAGGAGAATGTTCTGAAATAGAAAGCATGTTAAACAGAATTGCCCGAGGACTGTTAGGAAATGAAAAATTACACTAACTGCATTGGGAACAGCAACCTGATAAAAGCACAATGCACAAATTACAATCTTCTTCACGAGTAGTATTAGAAACGAGAAAGGTTAAGCTGTATGTGAGAGAGGTTTCACCCACCACAGGCCACTACATGATAAAAGAATGACTCCCAACCGTTTCTAGGGACCCTCCAACAACTACAGTAATAAATATTTCTAGATTTCTAATATAATAGAACAAGCTAGACCAGACCCCTAGTCAATACATATTTGCAAAACACCCCTGAGTACAAACCTCTATTCTAAACTCTATAGAAAACACCAAAAGACAATAATGTCTTCCCTAACTACATTCTTCTCTTCTTAAATTCAAAACACACAGCCAGCATCCATAGTTGCTCAATGAGTCAGCACGTACTAAACAGCATAGTGTGGAAAAGACAACATGGATGAGAGCAGGAAAACAACATTCCATTGGAAGAATGTGACTGATTGCTCATGAAGGCAAATACTTTTATAAATAGCAATGCTTTTACACGAGTATGAGGTTAACTATTAAGTATTTAAAGTGAGATATGCAAATATAAATTAAAAGTATAAACACTGAAGAAACTACCCTAAAGAAAATAAGCGAGTCATGAAGAAAAGAACAGAAAAAGACATAAGGCACACACATCATGATGAACACACACACACGCCCCACCCACAATAGTATCACTAGTTTTAAGTTTAGCAGAGAAGCAATCTTTCCAGCCCCCCTCTCTTACAGGCGAAGGCCAACTCAAAAATAATGCAAGTCATAATGAGTCACTTCACTTAGCAAGATTCTTGGGACAACCAAGTTAGGAGCAGCTGTTAATTTGGGCTGAATCCAAGTGAAGTTAAAACATCCAGAACTTTAGGAACATCCAGGTCTAGGGCTATTAAAGCAGACAGCAGTCACCTGATCTTAGTCACTTTATCAAAATTTTTAAGACCAGATTTATTTTGTCTGGCCCATGTTTTCGTTTTGTGTAGTTTGTGTTTATCGCTATATAGGATTGGCATGATCCATTTGGATCACGAGGTCAAGAGATCGAGACTATCCTGGTCAACAAGGTGAAACCCCGTCTCTGCTAAAAATACAAAAATTAGCTGGGCATGGTGGTGCAGGCCTGTAGTCCCAGCTACATGGGAGGCTGAGGCAGGAGAATTGCTTGAACCCAGGAGGCAGAGGTTGCAGTGAGTTGAGATCATGTCATTGCACTCCAGCCTGGGTAACAAGAGCAAAACTCCATCTCAAAAAAAAAAAAATGACATAAATAAAAATTTCCTCAATGAAAAGGTCAATGTGGGCTAGCCATGCCAAATAATTTGAGGCAAACGTGACCACCTACTTAGCTACAGTTAAGTACATGGTATATCTCCATGTTTACATTTAACATATTTATTTATCTTCAAATATAAAAAAGTCACTGGTCAATAACTGCTGAGTCCTTATCTTACAAAGTCAGAATCTCTATGGGTCTAATTACCCCTGTTATGAACACAGAGCTGACTGGACCATTCTCCCTCCTTAATCTTCCCCTTGAATCTCTTTGTGGAGTGATATCAACTCTTTCCAAAAGCTTTTATTTCAGATACCCACCTGCACTGTCTAATATGGTAGCCACCAGCCATACATTGTTATTACACACTTGAAATATGGCTAGTCCCAATTAAGATGTGCCACAAGTTGTAAAATACACATCAGATTTCAGACTTAGAACAAACAAGAGATAAAATATCTCATCAGTAATCTTTTAAGTTACATGCTGAAATGATATTTTGAATACATTAGGTTGAATAGTATAGTGTAAAAATTAGTTTTCTATCTTTTTTAATGTGGTTACTAGAAAAGTTTAAATTACATGTGTGATTTATATTATATTTCTATTGGATAACATTGATCTAGACAGGACACTTAACATGGGATCAGGAGGAGGCATTCGGTACTCATCTGCTTTTCTGGAAACCTACCCAGATAACACTCATAATGTCCCCCTGACTCACTCAGAAATGGAACCACTTAGGTTAACCAGGAATTGCCTCAATCCCATTAAAAACCGTCCACTAACCTTTCCAAAATGGGCTTATCTGTTATAAAGAAACATGCTGTTGTGTTTTCAAATATGATTTACAAGCTATTTTAGAGGCTCCAGTTCTCACACAATGTGGTAATTCTTACACAAGCCCATTTTGCAACTGAATCATTTTTGCAAGTAAACTTTCACTTTAAGTAACCAAAGCTGTATAAAAGTTCAAATGATACCTTCATAAATGTTTTAATGAAGATTAACGTCTTAGCTATTACATTATTTATTTCCACAAAACTCAGACTTCCACATTCCTAAAGACTCATTCTAATTTTAATAGAGAAATAATTTTGAGAACTTGAAGCAATTCAAAAGAACTTCTTTATCATATATATACTCTTCCCTTCCTTAACAGAACGAGTTATACTTTCATCTGTATCACACTGAATTTTGTGACCAAGTATCTACTCTAATTGTGTTTATTTGTCTAACTGAGCTCCTGTCTGGTAGGAAGCCTATCTTACTCATATTTGTTCTGCTATCATACAGAAAAGTACCTGTGCTAAAGGGAGTGTTAGGAATAAATTTCTTATTAATCTGTAACAGTAAAATGCATAGTACAGATGTAAGAAAAAGCAACTTTGGTAATACTAGCAATAAAACCCTTTTCACCTATAATACGAGTTAGAAAACTCATTGTGACCACCAAAAAACTAAGTAATTTAGTTAACCTCATCAGTATATATATGGTTTTTTGTTTGTTTGTTTGGTTTTGAGACAGAACAACACTCTGTCTCCAGGCTGGAGTGCAGTGGAACGATGTCTGCTCACTGCAATCTCTGCCCATGTTCAAGCAATTCCCCTGCCTCAGCCTCCTGAGCAGCTGGATCTATAGGCTCACACCACTACACCTGGCTAATTTTTTGTATTTTAGTAGAGACGGGGTTTCACTATGTTGGCCAGAATGGTCTCAATCTTCTGACCTAGTGATCTTGCCACCTTGGCCTCCCAAAGTGCTGGGATTCCAGGCGTGAGCCACTGCGCCCAGCCCATATTACTTACTTTTTTAAATCCGAAATACATACTTATAGCTTAAGTATTTACAGAGTAAAATTTAGCCCTTTGCTAACTCCATTTTGAAGAGAGGTATGGGATCACCTGCTACTCACAGTACCCTCTAGGAAGCAGCAGCATCAGCATCACCTGGGAGCTTCTTAGAAAGGCAGACTCTAACCCCAATGCACATAAAATGATGTATACACAAATTGTAACAATTATTATTGTAATAATGGTGATGATGATATTTATTACCATCAGTACAATTGGTGAAAGTCACTTTTGGATGTTTAGTGCCTCAAATTCATTACAATGAGTTACAACTGTAGAATAAATATTTCCTCAAAAGCACCACTTTACTTTCTGTTTAAAGGTGGGTAAATTTTTAGTTACATTATTCATAAATTTTCTACATTTTGCCAAATAAATGTACAAACAATTTCTGTGTCTCAACAACTACTCAATTTCTATTTGGAAAGTGGCATGCTCTGATTTCTAATATATTTATAGCATAATAAACCCTGATAAACATCAAAGAAAATATTGATATTGGAATAAAGTAAAGGCTAATTTCATTTAGATAAAAGAAACTAACTTTGGATAATACTGACATTACTTAAGATTTATCCAATTCATTCTTACAAGTAAAATTATTACATAAAATATTAGATTTACTAGTCATTTAAGTGAAGTAAACAGAAAAAAATGAATGCAACTTGTTTTTAAAAACAATAGGATTTTTGGTTTTCCTCTGCACTTCAATGGATATAAATAAAGGCAACTGTTTTCATAATGCAGAAGTGAAGACTGATACATTAAGAAATAATGTAAAATAAGAGGTTCTAAGAATAAAATATAAAATTTTTTAAGGTTTTTTTTTTTTTTCTTGAGAGAAGGTCTTATTCTGTCACCCAGGGGGAGTGCAGTGGCATGATCTTAGCTCACTCCAGCCCCGACATCCTAGGCTCAAGCAATCCTCGCACCTCAGCCTCCCAACTAGCTAGGACTACATGTGCTCGACACCACACCTGGCTAATTTTTGTTTAGTTTTTGTAGGATGGGATCTCACTATATTGCCCAGGCTGGTCTCACACTCCTGGGCTCATGCAGTCCAACCACCTCAGCCTTCCAAAGTACTGGGATTACAGACATGAGCTAATATACCTGGCCAAAAAATGATATTTTAACATATAGACAGTAAAATTAAAATTATAATTTCAAGTCTAAACAGACTCATATGAAGAAAGATTTGGAATATAAATCAATAAAGCAATGTTGTGACATGATAGAAAAAATATAAAAATTAAAAACTGAAAAGAAAAACCCTTAACACAAGGCACCTACTTGAGAATATGTTATTACATATATCACAAATTTTTGCCTGGATTCCTAAAGTTTTGGGTTTGTCAAAGCTTAAAATTAGATCTCATAAATAAGAAAACTGATGGGTTATTTTGTTTCCATGCTTTCAATAACCTAAAATAAAAGAATCATTGCTTGTGTATTTCAGTGACTCCTGATTAAAGATGAGTGTAGTTTTGGTCAGGTTGCTTCTCAATTCAAGTTTGTCAGTTTATGATCATTTAAAGGAAGCTAACATACATATGCAATACAATAAACCTGGACTTAAACCTAAAATATTACACAAAAAAATTAATAAACATTGGATCATAGACTTAAATGTAATATGTAAAATAATAAAAGCTTAAGAAAAAAATTTGTAAAATAATAAAAGCTTTAGAAAATTTTCAGGCCCCAGAGTTAGGCAAAGAGCTTTTAGATATGACAACAAATGCATGATTCATTAAAAAAAAAAAAAAAAAAAACAACTTCTGAAGTTCACTAAAATTTAAAATTTTTGTTCTGTGAAAGACTCTATTTGGAAGATAGAAAGACAAGCCACAGAGTGAAAGAAAATATTTGTAAACCACAAATCTAACAAAGAATTTATGTGTAGAACAAACATATAATGAACTCTCAAAACACAAAAATAGGCCAGGCACTGTGGCTCACACCTGTAATCCCAGCACTTTGGGAGTCCAAGGCAGGCTAGTCACTTGAGGTCAGGAGTTGTAGAGACCAGCCTGGCCAACATGGTGAAACCCTGTCTCTACTAAAAATAGAAAAATTAGCTAGGCGTGGTGACACACACCTATAATCCCAGCTAGTAGAGAGGCTGGAGCAGGATAATCACTTGAAACAGGGAGGTGGAGGTTGCAGTGAGCCAAGATCATGCCACTGTACTCCAGCCTGGGCAACAGGGCAAGATTCCATATCAAAAATTAAACACACGAAAGTTAAAAAAGAAAAATCAATCCAGTTAGAAAATAAGCAAAAGACATGCATAAACATTTCACCAAAGAGAATGTACAAATAGAAAATAATACTTTAAAAGATTTTTAAACGTAATTAGGTATTAAAACCACAATTGATACAGCACTACATACCTATTAGAGCAGCTAACATAAAAAATAGTGAGAATACCAAATGCTAGCAAGGATGCAAATCAACTACATCCTTTATATAATGCCAGTGGAATGCAAACTTGTACAGACACTGTAGAATATATCTGGAAATTCCTTATAAAAGTAAACAAATGCTTGCCATATGACCCAGCTATCACAGCATTCCTATGCATTTATCTCAGAGAAATAAAACCTATACATAAATATTCATATCTTAGCTTTATTTGTAATAGCCAAAAACTGGAAACAATCCAAATGTCCTTTGACAGGTTAATAAATAAACAAACTGAATGGATGGTACATCCATACAATGGAATACCACTCAGGGACAAAAAGGAACAAACTATTGATGTATGAAACATGGAGAGATCTCAAGGGCGTTATACTGAGTGAAAAAGAAAAGCCACTGTCAAAAACTTACATATGATTTCATTCACAGAACACTCCCCAAATGAAAAAAAAATTACAGACATGCAAACCATATCACTCACTGGTTGCCAAAAGTTAGGGATGGGTCAGGGAGGGGTAACGTGAGTATAAAGGAATAGAAGGAGAGCATTCTGATGGAACAGTTCTATATCTTCATTGTAGTATCAGTTACATTTATATATACATGTGATAAAATTTTACAGAAGTATTGACACACACAAATAAGCACATGTAAAAATTGGAGAAATGTAAATAAGACCTGTAGTTTGTATCAATATCAATTTCCTGGTTTTGACATAATCACTTTATGTAAGATATTACCACTGGGGCAAACTTGGTGAAAGGTACAGAGCCTTCTCTAAACTCATTTTGCAACTTTCTGTGAGTCCTAATTATTTCAGAATGAACTTTTTAATCTAACATGATTTACATTTGTCTAAACATTCTTCACTATATTTTCAAATGTCCTCTGATTTTAAAGGTACTTGGAACCTGCTGAAACCAACCCTTAGTTTTGATACTACACTTATTTCTATGTACTTCTTGCTTATGTATTGTACTTGTGAGTGGAAGTTTGCCTAATACTGCATGGGTACCATATAGTTTTTAATTAGGGGCACTTTGGAGAAGTAAAGAGACCTTCTAGTTTCACTACACTCTCATCACTAGTAAGCATAACTTAAACCACAAAAATAGCACTGCCAATCAAAATGGTCAAGAGGATGGAAGACTCCAAGATATATGCAGAAAACAAACAAGAAACAAAAGTATCAGAGTATTTTAATGCAGAAAGAGAAAAGCTGAGCCAAAATAATGAAAAGCACAGAAATGACAATCAAGAAACCTGATAGTTAAACATCTTTAGCTTTAAAAAGAAAAGCCCAGAAAGGTATACGTTTATGTGTAGTTAGATTAAAAAAAAACCATGCTTTAAAGACAGCATAAGTTAATGGACATTTTTTATTTTGTTCTCCTTTTCATTTTACTCATACAAATTTTCTATTCTCCAAATAACTTAAAACTGATCATTTTTTCCTGAGCCCAAGATAACATGAAAAAATCATTAGTAATTAGCAAACCAATTTCATTTCAAAACATTCTTATATTTTTAAAGAATAAACTATTCATGAAATTTTAAAAAAAAAGAAGATAGTGGAGCTAGGGCAAAGTAGCTGAAGGGACTGAAAGACAGAGCATTCAAAAGTCTCTGTATACTAAAAAAAAAAAAAAAAAAACAGAAAAACAGAGATCAGGCCCAGCAAAGTAAAATCCAAAATCCAAGGTTGGTAATACTGAGAGGCATGACTATAGACTCCTCTCAGGAAGAGAAGGAATGCTTGGACCCTGCACAGAATGATTTGTGCATAGATGTGATTTCAGAGACTACAACATGAGCTCACTGGGGCTTTTCATGTCCTGCCAGATGTAGTTTCCTCTTGAGAAAAGAAAAGAGCCTTGGGAAGCTGTGATGGATGAGACAAAAGGATACACTTCAGAAACATGCGTGCGACTGAAAGTCTTGATGATCCAGGCTCACTTTCAGCTAAGGATGACCATGGGACGATTCTGATCAATAACCTATAAATGGGAAAAACTAATTGAAGTTTACAAGAAAGCTAACATATGCTTCACTAAAACAGACATAGCAAGCAGGCACATGCTCCAGCTAGAAACATGGATGTGGTGCCAAGATGTGCCCAACTATCTTCTAAGCATAAGGATAATACAGCAGAAAGATAAAGAAGGATGTATCTGTGCTAAAGCCCAAACCACTGACTTTGACTTTTCTTCTCAAGTCTCTATTTCTATAATTCACTGTTTGTGGGATATTTTGTTAATTGCAAGTGTGTTAGATTTTCTATCACATGAACCTAAATGTATAACCAATTTTATGATGTTTCTGTAATAATGTGTATATCTGTATTGTGTACTTATTTATAACTACATATAATCTGTGGCTAGGTGTTATTTATGAAAATGAAAACAAATTAGATTGATGACATTGAATAACGTATCATAACACTGGTAAAAATATTAATTCTTTTTGCTGGCTATTTGGAAAACTTCAACTTTACCTATACAAGAAGTAAATTTGTATATTTCATTTCTGATTATCATATTTTGGATTGTAGAACTACTTTATAAACCCCGAAATTGTGTCTCATTAAAATTAATCATTGAATGGATCTACTAAAATACATATGAATATTCCATTCCTTTGTTTAATGCCTCTTACGGCAAAATCAAACCTATTGAAAATAATTGCAGTCATCACATCTCAAAAAGCAAGGGAGGAAAAAAAGAGAAGGCAACACATTGGATCTAAAATTTTTTTCTAATTAATATGCACATATCATATGTTAAGACCCCACTAGAATAATTCTTTCATTTTCAAACTTTTATGCTGCTATTATATATTTTTTTTCTCCTACATTAGTCTGACTTTCAAAGTTACTCCTGCTATTAGTAAACTCAGTATGACCATTCCTCTAACTATCCAAGTTCAGGAGGAAGAAAATCCCTGCAGCTGTTTGATGCCCAAGAATATGAACACTTAGCAGTCAGATGAAAGAAGAGAAAAAGACAGAAAAGAAAGTTCAAGAGAAGAGTGATTTTGAATTTCTGCAGGCTAGCATTTACCTCTCTCAATAAAAGGAGCTTTATGCTTATTATATCCCAGGACTCATCTTGCCTTCAGCTTCTAGTAAACTGGCAATTGCTTTATCACTTCCTCTCTAAATTAAGGATCAAAGTTTAAACATATTCCTTTCCTTCTCTATTAGATTATAATTAAAATTATCACCTGCCTCACCTCAGTCACACAATCACTCCTACTAAGAAAAAAAAGAAGGAACCCCCCTAACGTAAGGCACAGTTAACTAGCTAAACAAAGAGTTGTGGGGAATTTCTGGTCATGGTATTTATCTGAGAGTTGATTTCAGAATACAGTGTTAAAGAAATAAACAACAAAACCTTCTGAAAATAATATTCCAGTATATATTTAACTTGATACATTAGTTTGCTAATATTATCATCAAACTATTATTTATTTACTGAGCACCTTTACATATATTCCTAGTCCTCAAGACACCCTACAAAGTGGATTCTATCCATCTTCTACAGAGAAAGAAACAAGTTCACAGAGGTTAATTAATTTTCCCTGGGACTCAAAGCTATTTAATACTTATGAGAGCTAAAACTTAAGCCTCATTTTGCTTTTACTTTAGAACATGCTCATTTAGCAACATTTTGTATACACACACACAGATATTTCTACATATGAAGAAACTAAATTTAGAATTTGAATTACTCTCATAATTACACATCAAATTTTACAAGTTAGTTACCATAATTTAAATAATGTCAAATAAGTTACAATGGATTTGTATAGGAAATCAATGAATGTAAGATACATAATGTCTTTTAAAACTCTACATAATTATGTGTTTAAAGCAGAGCCTTACTTTTGTCAAGGTACTGGATTCCTGTTGCCCTAAACACAAAACACAATGGGACTTCTCTGGATATTAAACACAAAAAAACCCTGGATTTGAAACAATGGTGTATATAAACTGATGAGCCGATATCACCATAAGAAGAAAATCTACTCTTCAGAAAAAATAAGCTCACTTTAGAATGAAAGGTACCTGGTAGTAGCAATTCTCTCTGAAGAATACACTTTCATATTTTCCTTTAATACCTATAAATGTATAATCAAAATTTAATATGTGCTTTCAAATAGCAGCATGATACACTTATCAGTCTAAAAGTGTAGCACATTTCACAGAGACAATATTATCATCTCACTCACTGACCAAGACCCAGGCTGGTGAGAGCTGAAAGGAATCCTCTAAGTCACCACACACACACAGTCATTTCTCAGGAGGTGCTGTTGCAGGTGCTGGAGCCTAAACTAAACCAAAATGCTCCATGAAGTCATTTGAAGGCACTTTGAAAATGAGAAGAGGTCAGAGCCTGTTGACCATCACTGCAGAGAATTCCAGAGTGACTGAAGTTAGTACAGATTTCAGCTGCAAAGAGCAAATGAACCTACTAGTACAGAAGAGCAGGTCATGTACATTTTATCATCTTCAGATTCTTCACTGCCTTATTATAGTCACTGACATCTGACTTCCTTCAGAGCCCACAACCTGGTCAGGTACTAAGAAAAAAAGTACACCATTCAGCTATGATATAAAACTTCTGTGCTGTAAGAATCAATTTTTGGTATGGTTGGCCAGAGCAATTAGGCAACAGATAGAACTAAACGATATCAAAACTGTAAAGGAAGAAGCCAAATTAGCCTTGTTTGCAGACAACATGATTATATACCCAGAAAATCCTAAAGACTCTACCCAAAAACTGTTAGAAGTGGTAAACAAATTCAGTGAAGTTGCAGAATATAAAATCAAAATATAGAAATCAGTAGGATTTATATATGCCAACAGTGAACAATCTGAAAAAGAAATCCAGAAAGCAATATCCCATTTATAATACCTACAATGAACATAAAATATATAGAAATCAATATAAACAGAGAAGTGAAAGATCTATACAATGAAAACTATAAAACTCTGATGAAAGAAATAGAAGAGGACATCAAAAAATGGGAAGATGTTCCATGCTTATGGACTGGAAGAATTAATATTGTTAAAATGACAATATTAGTCAAGCAATTTACAGATTCAATGCAATCCCTACCAAAATGCCAATGATATTCTTCACAAACAGAAAAATAAATCCTAAAATTTCAATGGAACAACAAAAGACCCCAAATAGCCAAGAAATCTTAGCAAAAAAAAAAAAAGCTGGAAGCATCATACTACCTGGATTTAAAATGTATTACAAAGCTATAGTAACTGAAACAGCATGGTACTGGCATAAAAACAGACATAGAGACTAATGGAATAGAATAGAGAACCCAAGTCTCAATACACACATTTGCAAACAACTCATCTTCAACAAAGGTGCCAAAAACTTAAAATGAGCAAAGGACAGTCTATTCAATAAATGGTGCTGGGAAAACTAGATTAACTATATGAAGAAGAATGAAACTAGACCCCTAATATCTCATCATACGCAAAAGTGAAGTCCAAACGGATTAAATGAAGACTTTAATCTAAGACCTGAAACTATGAAAATAGCAGCAGAAAACACTCAGGAAATGCTCCAGGGCATTGGTCTCTTACACAAATCTCTTAGCGTAAGACCTTATAGACATAAGAGTACCAATCAAGCTAAAAAGCTTTTGCACAAAGGAAACAATCAACAAAGTGAATAAACAACCCACAGAATATGAGAAAATATCTGCAAACTATCGGATAAGAGATTAATAACCAGAATGTATGAAGAACTCAAACAACCCAACAGCAGAAAACACAAATAATCTGATTTTAAAATGGGCAAAAGATCTGAACAGACATTTCTCGAAAGAAAACATATAGATCATCAACAGGTATAAGAAAAAATGCTCAATATCACTAATCATCACAGAAATGCAAATCAAATACCACAATGCAATATAATCTTACCACAGTTGAAATGGCTTGTATCAAAAAGATAGGCAGAAACAGATGCTGGTTAGGACGTGCAGAAAGAGGAATGCTCATACACTATTGGTGGGAATGTAAATTACCATAACCATTATAGGGAAAAAAAAAACAGTATAGAGGCTCCTCAAATAACAAAATATAGAACTATGATATGATCCACCAATGCCACTAATGGGTATATATCCCAAAGAAATAAAATCAGTATATTGAAATGATATCTGCACTCCTATGTTTATGGCAGCCCTATTCATAGTAGCCAAAATACAGAATTAAGCTAAGTGCTTATCAACGGATGAATGGATAAAGAAAATACAGTATATATACACAACAGAATATTATTCAACCATAAAAAATAATGAAATCATTTCATTGCAGCAACATGGTTGGAACTGGAGACCATTATGGTAAGTGAGATAAGCCAAGTACGGAAAGGCAAATGTCACATGTTCTCACTCATATGCAGAAGCTAAAAAGGTGTTTCTCAGGAAGACAGAAAGTAGACTGAAGGTTACCAGAGGCCGAGGAAAGTGGTAAAGGGAGATGAAAGAGGAAAATATATATAAATGTATTTATTGCCGCTGAACTGTATGGTTAAAAATGACAAAGATGATGAATTACACATATGTTTATTTTACCTCAATACAATTGTTTTTTAAATTTCTTGAGGTGGTTGCTAACACACCAAATCCAAACTACTTACTAATTCAAATTGGATACCAATGTGAAAATTATTTTATTTCTAACCATCTCCATTCTACTCACTCCACTCTGTTTTTGAATGGAGAGGAGTGGAGAAATTAGAGTGGGGTGAAGATTTGAAAAAAGAACTACAGCTATAAGGCTGTTTCTGTAATCCATACTAGAGATGCTAGCATCCTGAACTAGGATGGCAGCAGTAGGAAGGCAGCATGGTACATATTTAAGAGTTAGGGACTATAATTGACTAGAGGTATAAGACTCAGAGGTATAAGGAAAGAAAGAGAGGGGAGTAATTAGAAATAACTCGTTAAGTTCTAGGTTTGAGCGGCTGGTAGAGGAAGATTCCAGACACTGCAATTGAGTAGAAATGAACAAATATATTTGAAAGAAAATCTGTAAGTTCATTTTTATACATGTAGAGATTTGCATTTATAAAACATCAAAATGAAGCTATAAACACATCCAAGATAAGAAGAAAGATCTAGAGTGGAGACAGATGCAGGCAGCCTCAGTAGATAGATGGAATCCATGGGATAGATGAGAATGCCTAGGGAGAAAATACACAGTACAAATACATAAAGGATCCCAGGAAACAGCCCTGAAAGTCTCTTACATTAAGTGGTGAAAAAGAGGCTGAGAAAATGGAAGAAAAGCAAGATCATGGCTTCAAAGAGCCAAGACATAGTACAACATGTTCAATACTAGAGATAAAGAAGAGGTATCCCTAAATTATCAAGAAGTTGTTTGTGAACTTGTTGAGAACAGTTTTAGTAAAGAAAGTTTAAAAGCTATGTATGCTCGAGCCAGTCACTTAGTTTCTTCATCCTGTCTACTTCATGGTTCTGTTATGAGGATTATATTAAACATCATATCTGAAAGTGATGTATAAATGTTAAACAGAGGGTAAAAGTTATATTATTAAAATTGTGTTGCTCTGGCAGTATTCACTGCCAATTCTGTTTCACCCATATGGTAAGCTGATGTGCACTGGCCAATGTAACATCAGCAGAATGGACTCACCGCTAGGCAAAAGCTGTTAAGAATCAGTGCACAGTTCAACACGCTTCTCTATGCACTGCCACTACTTCTACAGAAGCATGTTTCAAAACAAATCCTTCATAAGCCTAGAGTTTTGAGCGAATGCCATGAGGAGAGCCCTCTCTAGCTGACTCATCCTGACACGTAATATGGAGACAATTAACTGTTGTTTGAAAGCACTGACATTTTGGAATTATGACAAGTAATTGCAGTGTAACAACAAGTAAAAAACTAAATAAATAAAGGGCAGAAAAATCAAGTGGAAAATGCTATTTTGGGATTTAATCAATGAGACAACATGAAGGTGGCTAGTCACGCTAATAACGTACTAATTTTTATTTTATAGCAGAGTAACTCAGTAATCCTTTATACTTGATTCAATATTCTCACAGGTACAGAAGGTGAAAAGTACAACTAATGAAGATGATACAGTTTGGCTGTGTCCCCACTCAAATCTCATCTTGAATTCCCACATATTGTGGGAGGGACCTGATGGGAGGTAACTGAATCATAGGGGCAGGTATTTTCCATGCTGTTCTCATGATAGTGAAGGTCTGATGGTTTTAAAAAGTGGAGTTTCCCTGCACAAGCTCTCTTCTCTTGTCTGCCACCATGTGAGACATGACTTTCACCCTTTGCCATGATTGTGAGGCATGCGCTACCACTTGGAACTGTAAGTCCAATAAACCTCTTCTTTTGTGAATTGTCCAGTCTCAGGTATGTCTTTACCAGCAGCATGCAAACAGACTAATACAAAAGGGGAAAAGGCCACGGTTAAGAGAAGAAATATCTAAAACATCCTAAGGGAACACCCAAAGCTATTTCAAATGAGAAGACATCTGTTGGGGAAGGATAAAACAGTCCATCAAAGAGAAATTTCCTTCTTCATCACCTTAATTATATATTGTTGTTTGTACTGCAAATTCTCTTCACTCCTTAGTAGGCATACTTTGCATCTATTTGACTGGTTCTGTATTTATGTTAGGCCAAAGATACAAAGTCCAAAGGTGTTATTAGAAATAAATGAAAAATTGGGCAAGAAATCAAGACCAGATTGTATGAAGGAAAAATGTTTTATTCTTCAAGTGTTAACAATAAAAGTTACCACTAACAAATGCAAAATTACTATTTGATATTCCTAAATGGAAGATGTGTGCTAGCAAATGGCCATTACTCAGAACCAAGGACAAAAGTAGAATCCAGGTCAGAGTGAGGCATGAGGACTTATTGGATGAAACTTTTCACCAAGCACACTGGATACTTTCCTTCTTTATCTTGGCCTTTGTCCCCATTAGTTTTGGCAAACCATGAAAAAAGATTATAAATGCTTCAATCCCAATGGAGTTGGAAATAAAGTACACGAAAGAAACACTTAATAAAGAATGTTTGTCTGTTTCTATCATTTTAAAAAGAAGGAAAGGGGTGTAGATAAAACATTTCCACAACTCTTCTTTAACAAACACCTTAGGTGTCATTTTACAAAACACAGAAGTAAATTAATGTCATGGTTAGAAACATTAAAAAAAAAAATCTGACCACCATCTATAATGACTATCTTTTGCTCTAAATTTTTTTGACTATTTCTAAATCAAATACAACCTTAAATCTACGATGACTGTGTACTAAGTTCCTTTGAAAGCATACACTGTAAATTCTGAAACCAATTTTGCAAGGCTGCTCGCTAAATGGTTTACATAAAAGCATAAACATCTGATTAAGTGAGGGACAGTGCAGGGGGATTATTTTACAGAGGGCTCACTCATTACTATATACAAGTTCAAGAATGCAACTTCATATCCCTTACAATCGCTAGAGCAGCGTTTTATGTATAGGAGTTCCTCAATAAACACTTGATGATTTGAATACATTTAATACCTGAAAATGCTAGGACACAAACAAATTGCTGGGCTTTTTTCAAACTCCAAATCAACCCATTTTCATTACTCTCAACGTTGCTTCATGCCAGTTAACTAGCTGGATGTTTTCCATGGCTCGAAAACTTGGCCATGTATATTCTGTTGCAGGACACATTTTCAATCTGCAGTGTCCTAAAAGGGGAGAAACTATTAAATCACAATGAGGTAACCTCACGAGTACAACTATTATATCTAGTATAATAGCTGTTTTAGTTAGTGGGGGGGGAAAGAACTGCAACTTTTTAGTGGAACTTATTAGTAAAATCATCAGCCTAAACAGTAACTAAACTGGTATGGTACACAATGATAGAAGACAAGCTTAAACGACATTGGCCTGTAGAAGTTTTGCTTTCCTGACCTTTCTCCCTCTTCAAGATGGCAAAGTCAAACACGGACAAATGTTGATGTGCATCTAACTCATCAATGTTGGTCCAAGGAAAGAAAAAAAAACACTTGATCAATGTAGGTGTAATCGTCCCCTAAAAGAGGAATATTAGCAAGGAAAGAACAAAAGTTAGGATACAGTGTCCGCCTGAAGGAATCCTCTTAGATATCAAATCACAATATTTGCTATGAAGTAAACTAGAAAGTTTTAAATGCCTAATTAACGCTTGCCAGGAGTTATGCCCACGCTCATCCCCGGGCTCACGCTGCTGCTCGCCAAAGTCAGAAAATCTGCAGTGGCGTTGAGTCACTTCCCAGCAGCCCTGCTGGGAACAGTGCTGGGGCCAAAGCACGTACCCTGTGGCGCAAGACCGCCGATTAGAACAGAGGGGAAAGGGGATGAGGAAGGAAGTGTCTTCAGCGTCAGCTCCGCGGACCGGAACTGCCAACCTGCAGCTTTGAAACCCATAGAACGCGATCCTCCGAGCCGCCCCGAGCCCCGCCCACCCAAGTTCCTCCCCGTCGGGGGCGGAGTTGGCACGCGAGGGCCGAGGGGCGGCCACTGTCCCGAGTCGGCTCCTGGGAGGCGGGCTGCCTACCTAGGCGGGGATGGTGGGAGTCGGGCGGTACCTGCGCTGGAAGTCCACGGCGTAGGGCTTCAGGTACGGGTCGATCTCCAGGAGTCTGGCCAGTTCGGGCACGTCTGCTAGGGCGGCCTTCAGCGCCGCTTCGGGGCCCTCAGCCCGAGCCGCGGAAGTCACCGGAGCCGCCATCTTCCGCCGCAGTACGAATAGCCGAGGCCCGAGAGAGTCGAGTGGAGCCTGAGCGGGCACTGAGCGGAGCTCGAGCGGGGTCGAGGCGGCGAGGGCGGAGCTGGAGGGCGCCTAGGCGTGTCGAGGCGAGCCGCGGCGGTCCGGGGCCCTTTATAGCCCGGGAGGAAGGCCTCCTGCCCTTTCTCCCCCCGCCAGCGGGGAGGAGCGGGACCTGGGGTGATGCCCGGACGCACGTCCCGAGCCGGTAGGAGGCACCGAGGCCTCTCCGCCCACTCACGCGGCTGGCACCTGGAGGCCGCAGGGATCTGCAGTTTCCTCCGGTTAACGGTTTTTCCCCTGCCGGCCGAGGTCATTCGAGGAGGTGGGTCCCAAGCTGACCTCGCTCAGCCTTGGCCTTTCTCACCCTGACCTGTTCTTGGCTCCGGAATGGATTCGGCTTTTCTTTCTTTAAGCACCCACTTAAATACCCACTGACAGCGCCCCCTTCATATTGGACACATGGTGTTTTTTTAGGAAGGGACCTTATTTCTCAAAGTTCTGAGACTTTTGAGGGGCAGTATTTCAAACAGAGAGGGGAGCAGTCAAGTGCAGCTAGAGTACAACTGCTGAAAATGCTAATATCACTCATAACTAGGGCTCTCCAAGGTTTGCCAGGTCACATGAATTTAAAATTAACCAAGACACAGAATCCTGAAATACTATGGGAATTCTGCTGTTCTGGTACTCTTCTCTACCCACAGCTAAGAAATATAACCATGGCCGGAACTTTTCTCATTCTCCTTAAGGTCATAAAGGAAAAGACATTTGCCTGCGGTTTAAAATTGTTACAAGCTTTTCAACGATTGAACTATCTGATTACACAAATGGTATCATTGAACTGGAATTCCCCTCTGCCACTTACTAACAGTGACAAGGCAAAAAACCTCTATTCCTCTTGGCTTGGGAAGTTCCCGTTTGGAATTCTCCTCTTTTATGGCCATTAACTGACTGCCTTCTTTTTCATTAATTGCTCTTTAAATATACAGAATTGGACACCAAGAGAGTTAGACCCACAACTCAGGAGGTTCCAAGCTGCTTTACACTTAGAAACTGGAGAGGATCGAGGATATTTTTCTCTTTAAAACCTACGAGTAGATGATCCTAGGGGATATGCAGGAGAAACAGTGTTAATCAACCTTGGGCTTTGCATTTTAAAATATTTCAAAGGAAAGGTTTCTAAGAGGTTTAATACACTTGAAAGATAGGTAGATATGTAGACAAACCTCAATTTGAAAAAGTAGAGGACGTGAATGATCTTAAGGCATGCCTTCTTTTCCATAAGGATCACAAAGATGATGCAGACCTTTGTAAAATATAAAGCACTAAAAAAGAAAAATAAAGGACACATATTAATAGCAGACCCACAGATCTGTATCTCCAAGCCTAAACTTTTTTCAGAAACCCGGGCTTATATCACTGCCTGACTACTGAGATCTCCATTTTGCTAGCTAAGATACCTAACCCAACTGTCTGCAAAACATTACCTAAAATCATTCTTCTCATCCTTCCTGCTATCACTCTTATGCAGGCCACTGTCTTCCTTCACTTGGACCATAATGTGGCTCTCTAATCGACTTCCCCTCTTCCACTCTTTCTCGCCTCTACTCCATTCTCCGTACCAGTGTTTCTCACACTTTAATGTGTATAAAAATCATCTGGAAATTTTAATTCAGTTCTGGAGTGGTGCTTCAGATTGCATTTTTAACAAGCTCGGAAGTGATTCTCATGCTGATGGTCGGGGGCACTGTTTGAATAGTTAGACTCTACACTGAGTAAATCAAATGATGTCATTTAGCAACTTAAATGGCATACCATTTCACTTACGGTAAAACAGAAGCAGCTTACCATTCTCTAACAAGGCTTGTATATTCTGGACCCTGACTGCCTTTCCAGCCACTTTACTCATCATTTTCCAGTTTTACTATAGTGTAGTCACACTGACTTTTCTGGAACTCAATGAATTCTTTGTATATTAGCCTCTAAGATTATTTGCTTGCTGTTCTCTGTGTTGGAAATTCTCAGGGAACTGAACTCTACTTGCTTAATTTTTTCTCAGCTTTCGTTCCAGCCTCAGCATAAATGTCAGCTCATATCTGAGAAAATTCTGATTATAGATTCCTCAGTGACTGACTGGCTTCTGTTTCAATAATTGCTTTTTAAAAATACAGAATTGGACACTAAGAGAGATGGATCCACCAAGCCAGGAGGTTCCAAGCTGGTTATAGACTCCTAAGTGATTCCTCTATATAACTTCAATCTCTTCTATGCAACAGTTAACCGAATTTATGTGTTCATTTTACTCTTATTTATTGACCTTTCCCTTTAGAACCTAAGCTCCCCTCGAGCAGGATCCTTGTGTACATATGTGCCTACCCAGCTGGTTCATAATTGAGCGCATATTTACTGAAGTCCCATGTGCCAGCCATTTTCCTATGTACTTCGGATAAATGATAAGACAAGTCCCAGTTGTCATGCAGCTCACATTGTGTTGGGGGAAGAGGGAGGGGAGACACAATTGCCAGTGAAACAAATAAAATAATACAAAACAAGCCAGATAGTGATAAGTGCATTGTTGATAATTAAAACTGAGGAAATAAGTCTGTTAGTTCTGGTAGTCAAGAAAGGCCATTCAGAAGTGACATTTAAGCTGAAGTGTGATGACAAGAAGTGAGCCATGAGAGGAAGAGCATTCCAGGCAGAGTTTGTGCAATGAAGTGAGTTGGTCTTTTTTTTTAAAAAAAAAAGTGTACCTGGTGTGTAATGACAAGTAGCAGGAATTGTGGTGCCAGAGCTAGGCAGCTGTTTGATTATATAGCCCTTTAATGTCCCTTAAGTGATGCTCTTGGAGACTTTTCAACAGAACGCTAATATGCTATGGTTTAGTTATTAAAATATTCTCTGTGGGAAAAGAATTATAAGGATACAAAAATGACAGTAGGGGTGCCATTCTTGTGGGAAACAAGGGAGACAGGAAGAAATGATGGCTTAGTGTGGGCTAGTAGAGAAAATGATGAAATAAAGATTTGGGATGCATAATATAATCAATGTCTAAACTACCATGCAGTCATTTAGTGTTTGTATTAGTTACCTAGGGCTTTAGCAATTAAGTACCACACATTAGGTACTTTAAGCAACAGAAATGTGTCACTTTACCCTAGTTCTAGGGGCTAAAAATCAAGGTGTCCACAGGTTTGGTTATTTCTGGGGGCTCTCAAGGTGAATTGTTCCATGCCTTTCTCCTAGCTTCTGGTGATGGCCAGCAATCTTTGGCATTTCTTGGCTTATAGATGCATCACTCCAATCTCTGCCTCAATCGTCACATGGCATTTTCCCTGTGTCTCTGCCTCTTCACATAGTGTTCTTTTTATAAGATCACCAGCCTTACTGAATGAGGGACACACCCTCTTTCAGTATGACCTTATCTTACTAATTATGTCTGCAATTATTATATTGCCAATAAGATCATATTCTGAGGTACTATTAGGTTTGAACTTCAATGCATCTTTTTGTGGAGAAATATAATTCAACCCATAACAGTTTTAACACCAAAACAGAAGAAATATTTGAGAAATAGACTTTATAAGATTTGGTGACTGATTGCATAGAAAAGTGAAAAGTGAATTAAAAATTGAGCTTGTGAGTCTGCAGGAATTCTGTCTAGCAAAAATAAGTCCTTGGAAGAGGAAGAACAGAGTTCAAGGTGTCAGCTCCTGGATACCCAAGTTGATATGGCAGCTGGAAATGTAATTCTGGTGCCTAATAGATCATTTAGGAATGAAGATAGCAATTAGAGAATGAGCCATGTGCAGTTACCAGCTGACAGTGGCAAATGCTCAATAAATGTTTTGAAACCTTGATATTTGAGTCTCATGTCACATGTTTGTTTTTCAGTAGTTTGCATTATAAATCCAAAGAGTTATTGTTAATGTGCTATAACACAGATGAACCTTGAAAATGTGCCAAGTGAAAGAAGCCACTCACAAAAGACCACATATTGAATGATTCCATGTATATGTAATGTTCAGAATATGTAAATCTACAGAGAAAGAAAGTAGATTTTTAGCTTCCTGGGGCTGGAGGGCAGGGGAAATGAAGAATGAATGCAAGTGGATATGGGATTTCTTCTTGAGATAATACACATTTTCTAAAACTGATTGTGGTTATGGTTTCACAGCTCTGTGAATATAACTAAAAACGGTTTAATTGTACACTTTAAAGGGATGAATTGTATGGTATGTGAATTATGTCTCAAAGCTATTTTAAAAAAGATTCTTATGGATAAAATAATACTAAATATGCTTTTTAAAAGGCAAAAGATTTATACCAACTGAAGAGAAACAAGAGTATATAAATATACCTTTTAAAATTACATATTCCCGGCCGGGCGCAGTGGCTCACACCTGTAATCCCAGCACTTTGGGAGGCCAAGGTGGGTGAATCACCAGGTCAAGAGATCAAGACTATCCTGGCCAACATGGTGAAACCCCATCTCTAGTAAAAATACAAAAAAATTAGCTGGGCGTGGTGGTGTGTGCCAGTAGTCCCAGCTACTAGGGAGGCTGAGGCAGGAGAATCACTTGAAACTGGAAAACAGAAGTTGCAGTAAGCTGGGATCACACCACTGCACTCCAGCCTGGTGATAGAGGGAGCCTCTGTCTCAAAAAAAAAAAAAAACATTATATCTTGCCCTGGTTGAAAATCATTAGTGATAAAAAAGAAAATCAGAGAGCTGGAAGAAGAAAGAACTTTTAAGAAAAAAGAGTGGTGATAAAGGAGAATGTGGTTTCTGACAAGAAAAAGGAGAACTTTCAGAAAAATAGAGAGTGATCAGTAATAACCCTACTATCTTTTAAAATGCGATGGAGGACCCAGGTCCTATGGCTGTTTCATTTCCTCATCGTATATGCTTTTGACCTCGTTTGTCTCGTATGGTCATAAAATGGCTGCCACATCTCTCTGTATCACTCTCTCATAAGGCCACATAAAAGGTAAAGAAAAATGCATTTCTCCTGTGTCTTTGCCAAGAGGAAAACTTTTCCCAGTTGTCACTATCAAACTTTCTTGTATCTCTTTTTGCCAGAACTAGGTCACATGCGTAGCCTGAAACCAGTGGCATAGAGTAATATAACTTCTGTGAGTAGCTTAAATTAATTGTGATTCACTGCTTAAGTTGGGACCACCTTTCATTTCTGTCCAACATATGAAAAAAATGGTGGTTCTTTATCCATGGAAGAAAAAGGATGGCTAATCAACATGTGTGCCATGTTTTTCTTTGCTATTCCTCATAGATTCCACTACCCATGAAATACCAGTGCTGTTAACTAACTTGTCCCCTGGTGATTTTACCATACTTATGACAAAACCCCAGACTGAGATTAACCAATTTGCCTTCTCCATTCCTGCATCCAGACTGCTATGTCACACATACACACAGAAACACACACTATAATTGTAGGGCTGATTTCATTAAAATTTCTCCTAGCTTTAAAAATCCTCTCCTCACACAAGGCCACTACAGTTTTACAGGCCATATATTATGTAAGGTATACCCAGCTATTGAAAGCATTCACTCTACTGTGAGGAAGAGGAGTTTGTTTGTTTTTGTTGTGGCTGTTGTTATTTCCCCATAAAAGCGCATCCTGCTGCTCAAGGGGAAGTGGTTCACACCTGTAATCCCAGCACTTTGGGAGGCCAAGGGGCAGATCACAAGGTCAGGAAATCAAGACCATCCTAGCCAACATGGTGAAACTCCCTTTCTACTAAAAAAAAAAAAATACAAAAAAATTAGCAAGGTATGGTGGCATGTGCCTGTAGTCCCAGCTACTCTGGAGGCTGAGGAAAGAGAATCGCTTGAACCTGGGAGGTGGAGGTTGCAGTGAGCAGAGATCGCACCACTGCACTCCAGCCTGGGTGACAGAGTGAGACTGTCTCAAAAATGTAATGAAATGAAATTTTAAAAATGTGTGCTAACCAAGAGAAGGCACCTTTTTCTAATCCACACAGTGGCACAGTATAGGTGATAGTGGCCCTGTCCTCCTCTTCCTTTCTCTCCCTCTCTTCCTCCCTTCCTCCCCATCTCTCTCTTCTTGTCCTCTCCTATCTTGCCCTAGGCCCCTTTGCCCCTTAATGATAACACTCTTTTTTCATTGCCGTGTATTTGAGATATTATGGTATTCACTGTTCATTGCACTGGGGGCTGTCTGGGCTGGGGCTATGCATGGCCACTGTATTAAAAAAAAAAAGAGAAGATTCCTGAACAATGGGGAGAGCCCAGCTGAGACTGGACATTAAACACCTCAAATAGTGCTGTGTGGCTGAATCATTACATTTTGTTCAGCACTGCTTAACAGACGTGAGTGTGTAGGCTCAAAGTATAAATATTTTAATGAAGCTAGGGTTAGAAATGCACAGGATGGGCCAGGCACAGTGGCTCATGCCTGTAATCCCAACACTCTGGAAGGCCAGACGGGCATATCACCTGAGGTCGGCAGTTCGAGACCAGCCTGATCAACCTGGAGAAACCTCGTCTCTACTTAAAATGCAAAAAATTTAGCAGGGTATGGTGACACATGCATGTAATCCTGGCTACTCAGGAGGCTGAGGAAGGAGAATTGCTTGAACCCAGGAGGCAGAGGATGCTGTGAGCCAAGATTGCACCACTGCACTCCATCCTGGGCAACAAGAGTGAGACTCCATTTCGTAAAAAAAAAACAAAATGCACAGGATGAGTATAACAAAAGGTCAGTAGGGCTGAGAAACTTCTGGCACTAGTGCACATGCCATACAAATGCTTAGCCATGGAATTCAGCTAGTAAGGATGCTTAAAACAATAAAGGAATTAGGGAAGATCTTCGTTAGCACTGGACCTTGATTTAGCAAGGATGAGAAAACTGGTTGGCAAAATGAAAATTGTTCTTAGATGTTAAAAAGATGCTGGATCCAGGCTGCCTAAATTCTAATTGGCGCCTTATCATTTGTAACCTTGTCACTTTACTTACCCATGGCTTCACTTTCTTTTTTTTTTAAAATATATATTTTATTGCATTTTAGGTTTTGGGGTACATGTGAAGAACGTGCAAGATTATTGCATAGGTACATACATGGCAATGTGGTTTGCTGCCTTCATCCCCATCACCTATATCTGGCATTTCTCCCCATGTGATCTCTCCCCAACTCCCCACCCACCACTGTCCCTCCCTTAGTTCCCCCCCACAGACCCCAGTGTGTGATGCTCCCCTCCCTGTGTCCATGTGTTCTCATTGTACAGCACCCACCTATGAGTAAGAACATGCTGTATTTCATTTTCTGTTCTTGTGTCAGTTTGCTGAGAATGATGGTTCCAGATTCATCCATGTCCCTACAAAGGACACGAACTCATCGTTTTTTATGGCTGCACAGCATTCCACGGTGTATACGTGGGGCATTTTTCCCTGTCCAGTCTATGATCAATGGGCGTTTGGGTTGGTTCCAGGTCTTTGCTATTGTAAACAGTGCTGCAATGAACATTCATATGCATGTGTCCTTAGACTAGAACAATTTATAATCCTTTGGATATATACTCAGTAATGGGATTGCTGGGTCAAATGGAATTTCTATTTCTAGATCCTTGAGGAATCGCCACACTGTCTTCCACAATGGTTGAACTAATTTACACTCCTACCAACAGTGTAAAAGTGTTCCTATTTCTCCACATCCTCTCCAGCATCTGTTGTCTCCTGATTTTTTAATGATTGCCATTCTAACTGGCGTGAGATGGTATATCAATGTAGTTTTGATTTGCATTTCTCTAATAAGCAGTGATGATGAGCATTTTATCATATTTGTTGGCCTCATATATATCTTCTTTTGAAAGTGTCTGTTCATATCCTTTGCCCATTTTTGAATGGGCTTGCTTGTTTTTTTTCTTGTAAATCTGTTTTAATTCTTTGTAGATTCTGGATATTAGCCCTTTGTCAGATGGGTAAATTGCAAAAAAGTTTTCCTATTCTGTTGGTTGCCGAGTCACTCTAATGATTGTTTCTTTTGCTGTGCATAAGCTCTGGAGTTTAATAACAACCCATTTGTCTATTTTGGCTTGTGTTACCATTGCTTTTGGTGTTTTAGTCATGAAGTCCTTGCCTATGCCTATGTCCTGAATGGTTTTACCTAGGTTTTCTTCTAGGATTTTTATGGTGTTAGGTCTTATGTTTAAGTCTTTAATCCATCTGGAGTTAATTTTAGTGGAAAGTGTCAGGAAGGGGTCCAGTTTCTGCTTTCTGAGCATGGCTAGCCAGTTTTTCCAACACCATTTATTAAACAGGGAATCCTTTCCTCGTTGCTTGTTTGTGTGAGGTTTGTTAAAGATCAGATGGTTGTAGATGTGTTGTGTTGCCTATAAGGCCTCTGTTCTGTTCCATTGGTCTATATCTCTGTTTTGGTATCAATACCATGCTGTTTTGATTACCATAGCCTTGTAGTATAGTTTGAAGTCAGGTAGTGTGATGCCTCCAGCTTTGTTCTTTTTGCTTAGAATTGACTTAGCTATGCGGGCTCTCTTTTGGTTCCATATGAAGGTTAAGGTGGTTTTTTCCAGTTCTGTGAAGAAGGTCATTGGTAGCTTGATGGCGATAGCGTTGAATCTATAAATTACTTTGGGCAGTATGGCCATTTTCACGATACTGATTCTTCCTAACCATGAGCATGGAATGTTACTCCATCTGTTTGTGTCCTCTCTTATTTCCTTAAGCAGTGGTTTGTAGTTCTCCTTGAATAGGTCCTTCACTTCCTCTGTTAGTTGTATTCCTGGGTATTTTATTCTCTTTGTAGCAATTGTCAATGGCAGTTCCTTCTTGATTTGGCTCTTTAAGTCTGTTATTGGTGTATAGGAATGCTTGTGATTTTTGCACATTGATTTTGCATCCTGAGACTTTGCTGAATTTGCTTATCAGTTTCAGGAGTTTTTGGGCAGAGACGATGGTGTCTTCTAAATATACAATCATGTGTTGTGTAAATAGAGACAGTTTAACTTCTCTTACTTTTCTAATTGAATATCCTTTATTTCTTTTTCTTGCCTGATTACTCTGGCTAGAACTTCCAATACTATATTAAATAGAAGTGGTGAGAGAGGGCATCCTTCTTTAGTGCCAGATTTCAAAGGGAATGCTTCCAGTTTTTGCCCATTCAGTATGATATTGGCTGTTGGTTTGTTGTAAATAGCTTTTATTATTTTGAGATACGTTCTGTCAATACCTAGTTTACTGAGAGTGTTTAGCATAAAGACCTGTTGAATTTTTTCAAAAGCCTTCTCTGCAGCTATTGAGATAATCACGTGGTTTTTGTTTTTGGTTCTGTTTATGTGGTGAATTACGTTTATAGACTTGCGTGTGTTGAACCAGCCTTGCATCCCCAGGATGAATCCTACTTGATCTTGATGGATAAACTTTTTGATGCGCTGTTGCAATCGGTTTGCCAGTGTTTAATTGAAGATTTTGCATCTGTGTTCATCACAGATATTGGCCTGAAGTTTTCTTTTCTTGTTGAGTCTCTGCCAGGTTTTGGTATCTGAATGATGTTGGTCTCATAAAATGATTTGGGAAGGATTCCCTCTTTTTGGAGTGTTTGGAATAGTTTCAGAAGGAGTGGTACCAGCTCCTCTTTGTGTGTCTGATAGAATCCGGCTGTGAACCCATCTGGACCTGGACATTTTTGGGGTGGTAGGCTATTAATTGCTGCCTCAACTTTAGCCCTTCTTATTGGTCTATTCAGAGTTTCAATTTCTTCCTGGTATAGGCTTGGGAGGATGCAAGTTTCCAGGAATTTAACCATTTGTTCCAAGTGCATAGAGTTGTTTGCAGTAATCTCTGATTGTAATTTTTTCTCCTTCCTTTTCTTGTTCTTATTCTATCTTTGAGGCCTCATTATTCCTGTTTTTCATGTCCGAGAGAAAATTCTGCCCCCAACGACTTGGGTGTAGTTTTTTTTCTGTCTTAGGGAATTAAAGCTTAAATAAGAAACTACCAGCCCTCTTCACACATTTAGGGTGAAAAGGGATATTGTCTCTTCTTTCAAGAAAAAATTCGGTGTTGTTATGGGCGTTGCCCAAACACTCACCACAGGTCAGCATACTGGCACCATCCCGACCATTGGGAAGTCAGCTGCCACAGTTTAATAGAGATTGATTGGCAAAACCTTTACAAGACTTATTACTGCCCCTATGGGGCTTCTTAGGAGAATCCTGTCCTTACCGTTGGCTCCTTCCACTTGTTCCCTGGCCTGTACCAGAGACAGACTCATTAATTTGATTATACTTTCCCTACACGATCTAGTTATAGAGGCACGCTTAAAGCCAGTGCTGGGGAAAGCAGAACATGAGTATAATGCCTGCCAAAATTGGAAATACCACAAAAGCCACAAGACCTGAGTAACTATTGAGAAAAGTAGCAGAGAGAAGAGAGGAAAGAGGAGACAGAGAGGAGACAGAGAAGAGAGGAGAGGAGTGAGGAGAGAAAGTAGACAGAGGAGAGAGAAGAAAGGAGAAAGAGGACAGAGAAGAGGGAAGAGACAAAGGAGAGAGGAAAGTAGACAGGAGAAAGGAGACGGAAGAGAGAGAAGAAAGGAGAAAGAAGACAGAGGAGGGAGGAGATGAGAGAGAGAGAGAGAAAGTAGACAGAGGAGAGAGGAAAGAGAGGAGAGAAAGGTGATGAGAGAGAGAAAGGAGACAGAAAAGTGAGGAAGAGAAAGTAGACAGAGGAGAGAGTAGAGAAGGAGACAGAGAAGAAAGAGAAAGCAGACAGAGGAGAGGGAAAAGAGAGGAGACAGAAGAGAGAGAGAGACAGAAAGAGAGGAGGCAGAGAAGAATTTAATGCTTTTCAGGATCCCTGTGTCAAGGCAACCAAAAGCCGCAGGGACAGGGAACTGGCAGCCAGCCCAGCGGCTGGGAGCTCAGTTTTAAACTGACAGGAAAAGCTTTTTCTTTTTTTTCTCTGCTGGCCGCCAGCCCCGCCCAGCTTTCAGGCAGGCCACACCACTTCAGGGTGCAGTATTTGCATCCAAAATACAACTTAAGGAAGTTTTCTGCCTGTCCCCACTGCAAATGGCCTGTTAGCATAGTACTTAATGTGTAGAACCTGCAGCTGTAAGGTTGTGGGTTCAAATATTCTGTGTGAGCCAATATTAAGTTAGAACAAAAAAAAAAAACCCTTAGGAAAATTTTGAAGCTGAAGGTATGACGTTATGTTTAGTATAATTTATCTTGCTTAGAATTGGCTCTCTATGGCAGAACTTCTCCATCTGAATTGGCTTAAAAACAAACAAGCAAAAAACATAGTTAAAACCGGTTCCAAGCCCCTGAGAAAAACCAAATGGGGTCCTCTAGCTCCCAGCCCTGCACCCCCCTCCAATGCATGACGGCCACTTTCAAGGGGGTTTTCAGGACAATGTGGGGAAAAATTAACACCGGGAAAACTTCGCACATTGTGAGAACTAGAATGGCCGTCGTTTGGAGTGGGGTAGCCTGAAACTGGGACCTACGACCCAAAAATTGTCCAGGCTGTATGGAAGTGATCACAGGAACTCCTGGACACCCTGACCAGTTTCCATGCATTGACCCATGGTTGGATTTTAGTCCAACAACCCCCTCTGTGGCTGAAATGCTGCCTAAAACAGGCTGGACTTCAGATCATGTTAGCCGGCCCAAAGAAGGCCCCTATAGCCCCAGCCATTCTCCCCGCCCCAGCAGAGAATCTAGAGTTACCTCCACCTTACTTTAGACTCTCTGGACAGGGGTCCCAGCACCCCCTCCAGACAGCACCGGTAGCCAGCCCTTGTCCCCACTGCATGCCCGCAGCGGGGCCCCACACCCACGCAGGGTTCTTCCCTCTGGGAGGCGCCCCCGGTGGAAAGCAGTAGCCGGGTCACCCATTCTTTGGCCACATCCCCTTCTCTTCTAGTGGTTTATACAACTGGAAGGCTCAGCACCCTCCGTTCTCTGAAAAGCCTCAGGCACTCACAGGACTCCTGGAGTCCATTCTGCAGACTCACTGCCCCACTCGGGATGACTGTCAGTAGTTACTTCTCATTCTATTTACCACCCAAGAGAAAAGCAGAATTAAGCAGGAGGTGCTTAAGGCCATTATAGGTCCGGTGGGATGTGCGATAGAGGAGAACCGGGACCGGATTAAAGACATTTTTCCCTCTACCTGACCCCAGTGGGACCCCAACACCTCAAGGGTCACCAGGCTCTGAACACTTTTCACTGGTATATTTTAGCAGGGGTTAAGGGGGCGGTTAGGAGGCCCACACCCAGGCCCATCCTGATATGTGGGTACACCCCCCATGGGCACCGAGGAAGAGCTGTCCAGACCCCAGGCACAACTGGTGCCTGAAGAATATCTTAGTTTATAGTGATATTACTCAGCTGTTTCTTTAAAAAAACCTGCATGTGATCGGAGCTATACTGACACATTTAGTGCTGATTTATAAAATCCTACTATATAACTATTTAGTAGCTTATAGTAGGAGGAATGCCTATAGCAGTCACAGAGCAGAAGCAGTACATGGGAAAACAGCCAGACCATGACAAGAACCAAAGATCCAGGCGGTGGCATCCCTGCCTGCAAGGGCATACACTGTTTGGCAGGTCTGGAGCAAGTGCCTCTCCTCCTGATGAAGGAGTTGTAGTAACTTGCATCCAGTTCCTGTGGAAAGTAGGCCTCAGGCCTGAGATCTTGGAAGTAACCGAGGGAGAAGAACCCCTCTGGTGTGACCAGTGACAGGGGCTGTACACCCTGTCAGTCTTTTCTCGCTTCTGTGCTAGCTCAAAGAATTCTCCCATAAATATCTTAAGAAAAAAGCACAAGTCTGTCAGCTCCCATTACATTAAGCTTACAATATCCTTCTATTAGGAATCCTTTAAAATCTCCAGCCCACTACTGCGCATGGCCCACTTCCCTGCCTGGGTGACATAATAGGGTGGCCCCCTCACTTGTAACTCTGCCAGCCCCAATTCTATCCCCCCAGGATGGTGGATTCCGCCAGACACAAGGATTGTGATCCCCTAGGTGCTAGGATGGGCTCTAGTTAAGGCCACACACTTAGGACAGACAAAACTAAGTGAGCTGCTAAGGGCCAGATACCATATTCCATATCCACACGAATTTGTCAGGGAAACTACAGCTCGATGTGATGTATGTGTCAGGGTAAACCCAGGAAGCAGTAGGTCTAGTTAGGCAGGGATAAGACTTAGGGGTACTAGCCGGGAGAACACTGAGAGGTAGACCTTACTGAAATAAAGCCCCCGGCGTGCGGCTATAGATACCTCCTTGTGTTTGTAGACACCTTCTCTGAACGGGTCGAGGCAGTCCCTACTAGGTCTGAAACCACACTGGTAGCAGCAGAAAAGTTGTTAGGGGACCTGGTTCCTCGGTTCGGCCTGCCCCTGACTCTGGGATCACATAATGGTCCCGCTTCCTCAGCACAAGTTTCTCAGGGCCTGGCCAAGGCCCTAGACATATCCTGGAAACTACACTGTGCCTGTCGCCCCCAGAGTTCAGGACAGGTTAAAAGAATGAACCAGACCATAAAAGAAACCCTAACAAAGTTCATCCTAGAGACCGTCGAAAACTGGGTCAGCCTGCTCCCTTTTGTCCTCTGTGTCCGATACACCCCCTACCAAAAAGGCTTCTCTCCCTTTGAAATTATGTTTGAAAGGCCCCCTCCCTTACTCCCCAGACCCGCGGATACCATACATGCTGAAGTCCATAACCATGTACTCCTTAAGTCCTTACAGGCACTCCAGTCTGTTCAGTCCCAGGTACACCGGCTCATTAAGAACACCAGTCCCACCCCAGTGGACCTCACTGCCCAACTGACGCACCCCTTCCAGCCCGGAGACTGGGTCCTTGTTAAAAGATTCACCACACCTCTGGCCTCACCCGCTGTTGGAAGGGACACTACACAGTAATCCTGACCAATCCCACTGGACTGAAGGTGGACAGACTAACAGCCTGGATTCACCACACCCACGTCAAGACCGCCCCACCAGGACAATGGAGCATAGACCACTCCTACCCGACTCGCTAAAGCTAAGATTTGGGAATTGTACTGCCTCTGCTATCTCCTTCCCTTGCCGCCATCACCCCCTTAACTGAGGAAGCCCCCCTTCTCTCCACTATTACTCCCTCCACTCAGCCCCCAAGGACCCTAACTTCAACTGTGGAAAGCCTTAACCTCCTAGGTTTATTGTCTTCTACTCACCACCTGCTTAACCTAACCAACCTGGGTTTGGCTATAGACTGCTGGTTATGTTTAAATCCTCAACCTGCATTCTACACGGGCCTAGTGGCAACTTGCTTTAACCCTAACACTCCATGCTCTGGAAAAATACTCCACTTAGCTTTGGGAGATGTCGAAAGAAAGGGTAAATGTTTCCACTCCCGATTACACCCTCACCAATTCCCCTTACAAACACTTCTGTAATAAGACTCTTCCCCTAAGTTACAATGGGGCACATTTTCCCTAAAACAGGGAGGGCTCTGCACTGCCCTCAATGAACAATGCTGTTTTTATGCCAGTAAGACAGGCCTTATCCGGGACAGCCTCTCCTTAGTCAGACACAATTTAGAAACCAGAAAACGGCTCTGGAAAGCCTCAGAAAATTGGTATCAAAAATTGTTCTCCTGGTCCCCTGCTTACTGCAATAGCGGGACCTCTAATCCTACCTGTGCTAGGACTGACGTTTGGACAACCAGTTCCTCAACAGAATCCAGTCAAGAATCAGATCCCAGTATGAGCCCACGTACCTACTAAGCAGTCCCTCCAAATACAAGAATCGATGCTTTGATTCAACGTAAGTAAAAACGGGAAAATGTGCCATAGCTAACGCAGTTAGAACCTAAGCAACGCCATCTTAAACCCTGAACCCTGCAAGCACCACAAAAACGGTTTTTCCAGAAATAAGTTGTAACTGCTGCCCCGTTTCCTTTGTGATGACTGCTTGCTGCCCCGTTTTCCTGGCAGTAACTGCTGACCTTGGCTTCTGTAAATAAGAACAGCTAGCTTGCTGTACATTTGCTTGCCCTGCATCCCCTCACCCTCCTGGTCCTCAAACTAGGATGTGGTTTTCAGTTTAAACACCCCGCTCCGCTCCCCAGCTTGGAGCCACGGGTCGGAGAGACGTGAGTCCTCTGTGGCCGCCGGCAATAAAGACTGCAATTCGGCAGACTTCTGTCTTGGTGTTGACTGTCTACGCTCGCTCCAGTACATCACCTGCGGTCCTGTTTATCCGGGTATAGTCAGAGCTGCCTCGGCAGTGGGGGCCCGATACTGGAATGGCGGGCGGCCTCGGCAATGGCGGACGACCTCCCCGGCGGCCGGCTGCCTCGGCAATGGCGGACCACCTCCCCGGCGCCGGGCGGCCTCGGCAATGGCGGACCACCTCCCCGGCGCCGGGCGGCCTCGGCAGTGCTGGACCACCTCCCCGGCTGCCGGCTGCCTCGGCAGTGCTGGACCACCTCCCCGGCGCCGGGCTGCCTCGGCAATGGCGGACCACCTCCCCGGCGCCGGGCTGCCTCGGCAATGGCGGACCACCTCCCCGGCGCCGGGCTGCCTCGGTAATGGCGGACCTCCTCCCTGGCGGCCGGCTGGGCTGCCTCGGCAGTGGCTGACGCCCCTCCCCCACAGAGCTGGACCGTGGCGGGTTCAGCGGTGCTTGCTGTGAAACTCAATCCACAGTGTTTCAGAGTGCTGGTCTTTGTGGGCCTGGGACTGGCCGTGCCTGATCACCTGGCTCCCTGCCTCAGACCCCTTTTCTTCAGTTCAATGGGCGTCTCTCTCCCAGGTGTTCCAGTCGCCAGTTGAAAAGGCGCCGGATTGGTGTGAGACTTTGTGTGTGGCTGCGTCGACTGAAAGCCGTGCTGGGGGCTCGTCGCACTTTTTCACCCAGGAATCTCCTGGCCTGGCCCCCTGTTTCAGTCACCTGTTTTTCAGTTGAACTCTGGCCACCCTGTCTCCCAGGCGTTCCAGTCACACTGTCATTGGGAGCTGCAATCCAGAGCTGCTCCTACTTGGCCATCTTGGATCCCCCCCTCGGCTTCACTTTCTTAACCACAACATGTGGTAAGAATTACATAAGAATATTTAATAATTTAATAAGTTCTTAGGATAATGCCTAGCATATCATAGATACCATATAATTGTCAGCTTTATTATTATTAATAGACTATGAAACGACTTTAAAAGGAAACATGGCTTTTTCAGCACTGCATATTTAACAGACACTCAAATTTCCCTATAATATTATTTAAATTTATTCAGTGATTCTAGGTATGAAATACTTAAACATGGAGGAATTATGAGGATGGATAACTTTATTTAATATTAAGTAGTACTTAATATTAAACACTAAATGAAATATTTAAGTCCCTACCATATATATGGCAAAATGTTAAAACATTATGATATGAAGACCTGTGATATGATCCACCAAGATATTCACAATATTAGATAGTTTATAAATAAGAATGTAAACAATGGCAGCCCCAAATAGTACATAGTTGTATTAAAATTGTATTTTAAGTTTTAATCATATTTTTAATCCTATTATCTCTCGTGCGCTCTTTTGCTCCCGCTTCTCTCTTTTCCAAATGTGTTAACTTATTTGAAATTAAATAATTTGAGTATTTATTCCTTTATATTCCTCCACAAAAAGGTCTAAAACTGGATGAGACAATTGTTACATAATTCTATAAATTTACCAGAAATCATAAAATTAGACATGTAAAACAGGTGAACTGTATCGTAGGTAAATTATACCTTATAAAGCTATTTTAAAAATTTATCCGTAAAACTGTGTCTCTGACTCTCCATTGGAAAGTGGTTTTAACGCCTAGTTAGTGTTGTTTCTCCATCTTCAAGCTAACAGCCACGTTTCTTAATTGAGCAGTGGTAGTGACCACCTCAACTTCCCCTCCAGCCTTCCCCTCTAGCACTGACCCAGCCTCTCAAGAGAACTCCGGGGAAAGCGACTGTCATTCTATTTGAGACCTATTCACCCGCTAACATCTCTACTTAGATGGACAGGTGATGAGTGTTCAGGGTGATGGGGATTTTTGACACCTGAAAACCAGAATAAAGCAAACAGCCTCTTCCTGAGATGGTACTGAATACCTTTTAAATGATAATGATTTTCAGTTACCTTTGTCATACATTGAATGAGAACCAGTAACCTCAGGGTGAAAGGCTGTAACTGTTATGCCAAATTCTTTGAGCATCTGGTCCTCTCCATTAGAACAGAAACAATTTCCCTGAATCTGAAACCTACCTGAAAAAACTGGCAATTTTTATTTCACTCAAAGTTGCAGGCTTCCTTTATGCCTCTATGTTATCTCTAATGATTATTTTATGTCTGAAATTTTTAGTACTCCTTGATTGTTCCTTATTTGAAATATTTGCAAGAGTTTTAGGCATAAAATTGTGTAAGAGTGGATTTGATAACAAGCTTATCAAGTTGAAGTTATTTTGAAAGAAGACTAGGGTGTCTTCAGAATAGTAGCTAATAATAATACACAGTGTCTTCTACAGTCTGGGCACTGTTCAACTCTGTGTGTTTGTGTATTTTAATATAAAGCTATATATGTGTTTGTGTGTATTAACATAAAGTTTTATTTGTGTGTATATTTTAACATAAAAGGGTATCTGTGTGTGCATGTGTGTATGTCTGTGTAAAATCCTGTGAGAAAGGTACATAGAGTCCAGGAAAATTACATAAGGTGATGCGCCTAGCAGGAGTCAGAATTTTAATCCGGGTAGATCTTTTGCAAAGTGCATGCTCTTAAGAACTGTTTTATACTGCATCTCAGAAAGATGAATATGAAAGATAATGGCATTTTTGCTAATAATTTAAGACAAAAGTCAGACAAGCAAATTTTAAAAGACTATGAATCTGTTAACTTTACCCAAGTGAAACCAGGTCCCTGACAAACTCAACCAATCCAGGATAAATCAAAGATCCAAAAACTGTGGTGGTGGTGTGTTCAGGGAGAATTATCAAATATAATTTAAATAATGAAGCCCATGGATTAAGTCTCCATTCAGTGTACTAATCAGAAGACACTTCCAACTATTGTCGCTTATTGTAGTAGCTGGAATGATAGTCCCCCAAAAAGATATATCCAAGTTCTAATTTCTAGAACCTGTGACTGTTACCTTATGTGTTTGTTTAAGCTTCCGTGGAATCAAATTCTTACCTTATTTGGTATAAAGATGTCATTAAGTAAAGATCTGGATATGAGGAGATCATTTTGGATTATCTGGGTGGGTCTAAATCCAATGACAACGGAAGAGGCTCACAGAGGACACAGATACAGAGAAGACTTGGAGACAAAGATTGGAGGGATGCAGACACAAGTCAAGAAATGCCAACAGGCACCTGAAGGAGGGAGAACCAATGAACAGATTCTCCGCTAGAGTTTCCAGAGGAAGTGTGGCACTAATAACCCTTTGATCTCTGACTTTTGGCCTCCAGAAGTGTGAAAGAATATGTTTCTGTTGTTTATTTGGCAGCCTCAGCAAACATAACACGTGTGTTTTGTCTTTTTAAAATGAGTTCTCAGTGATTGTGAGACAGTCACTCGAAGTGTACCAGCTCAAGGCAACTCAGTGAATTTAGAAGGGAAAAGCAGAATTGCCCTATTATAGCTATTAATATATCTAATAAAAGTCACATCAAGTAATCTACCTCGACTCGCTTCACCCCAATAGGAGGATTTGATGTAGTGCTCTAATTGGCCTGCTAAAAGAACAAACTGCTCTGATAATATTGAGATGAGTTATAATTATGATGGATTAAAATGTGTTAGAATACTGCTTCTGTGAAATAGGAATTATAATCATCTTAAGAATCAACCTTTGAACATTACATTTCTAAATTCCATATAGCTTACAGTTGTGTTTTGCTTAAAAGAATTCTCTGTGAGGAGGCCGAGGCGGGTGGATCACGAGGTCAAGAGATTGAGACCATCCTGGTCAACCTGGTGAAACCCCGTCTCTACTAAAAATACAAAAAATTAGCTGGGCACGGTGGTGCGTGCTTGTAATCCCAGCTGCTCAGGAGGCTGAGGCAGGAGAATTACCTGAACCCAGGAGGCGGAGGTTGCGGTGAGCCAAGATTGCGCCATTGCACTCCAGCCTGGGTAACAAGAGCGAAACTCCGTCTCAAAAAAAAAAAAAAAAAGAATTCTCTGTGAAACTATATTATCAGTGGAGGGGAGAAAAAAAAAAGCTGACCTAGGTAAACTTAGGAAAACAGTGTTTTGACTGGATATTGGAAGGATAAAAACAAGAAGAAATGTACATAAACACTGTATTCTAATTGGCAAATTTAGTTTTCACATGAGTGTGGGCTAGTAATTCAAAAGCTACTTTTCAAGTATACTTCAGTTGAACAAGTAAGATAGACATTACAAATAAGCAATGGGAGAAAAATAGAATAAACCTTGTGGTGCTAAATTAGAATCAGATAGCTTTATTAACTCACATACACACAAATACGTAAATACAGTAATGTGTGTGCATGTAGGTGAATGGGTTGGTAGGTGTGGCTGTGTGTACACAGGTTTGTGTGATATGTATATTTCTTAGCTCTGTCTACTGAGACAGTATAGAAGTAGTGGCACCACAGTGAAAACAAGCATACCCAGTCCAGATCTTTATTATATTCCATTAAAGGAAATGGCTAATTCTAGGGCTATGTAAGGAAAATGAGAGATGAGTTTGGATTTTATAGTGACAGAAAGTAAGAGTAAAAGGCATTTATGTATATTTATATATATATTCCCCTTGCACACATGGGCATGAACACAGGAATCAACCCAAAAGAGTCCCCGTGATCTAAGCAGAAATCATTTGAGCAACAAAATAAATAACAGTAGTATTAGATTATAGCTCAAAGTGTAAAGTAAATATCTATGAGTATACTCTAATATAAATACTAAACGCATGACTAAATGGGGAAGTAAGAAAAAGATCTTACAGAAAAATTCCAAATTTACATAGAGCCTCCCCAGTCAGGAGATGGAGTTTAATTCTCCTCTGCTTCACTGTTGACTGGACTTATATGATTCCAAATAATAGAATATGGAAAGAGTAAGAGAGTAAATTTATAGGAGAGAAACCTGTCAGACTCACCTTAACCAAATGTCAATGTTAATAGCGCCAGTGATAACACATGATGTCACCTTGTGATGTGATGAGAAACACACTTCACCTCTGAGATATTCTCCCTCAATGTTTACTGATACTTCTTAACCATAAGAAAATATTAGACAATATCAAATTGAGGGAGATTATGCAAAACACATAACGAGTACTCTTAAAAATGGTCAAGTTTCACGTATGAAAAACACAAAAGACAGAAAATGTCACTGATTGGAGGAGACTAAGGCTACATGATGAGTAAATGTGAAGCACTGTCCTGAAATGGATCCTGGAAGAGAAGAATGTTAGTGGTGAAATATGAATAAAGTCCGTAGCTCATTTGATAGTATTGTACCAATATTAATTTCTTCATTTTGACAAATGTTTAAGATTCTAGCATAAAAAATATGTTAGGTTAAAGGCATATGGGAACTCTGTGCTATCTTGCCAATTTTCTGTAAATATATTATTCCAAAATATATTTTTAACCTATAATGTTAACTATGATAAAATCTTACGATTTATTGATTTTGGAGAAAATACATGCAGGTTTCAAGAAATATGATTTCATGTCTTTTTCCATAATTTTTTAAGGATATTACAATATTCATTTTCCCCCTTTTTTCCAATGGTAGTTTGTCCTTACATAAACCTTAGTTAATATTTAAATGAAAAAGATATAATAATACTTTAATAATGTCATAATCAAAATTTCTCCCTTCTAGTGGAATTAAGTGTAATGGATTTTCTGTGTTTCTATTAACTCTTTGAGTTTACAAGGCTGCCACGTAGTTATCTGGTGGCATAGTGTTCTGAGAAATTTAAAGAAACTGCTACAAGTACCTAATTAATCCTTACGAAGTTGAGATAATCTGATTCATTAAAAGAACAATGTGTGCCTGGCACTGAACTAGAAATTTTTAATTACCATTTTGTACTTTGCTGATAACTTGATCTTCAGTCAAAGAAAGTGACTGTCTCTAGGTGATATACCGAAATGTTTAAGGCACTAAGCTGCAAGAAATATAACAAGTCACAGGTAAATGGCCTATATTTTAAGAATTTATTTTTCACATTTTGAAATTGTATTCCTAGGCTATTTGTTTCTTAAGACACTTTGAATAAGAACTCATTCTGCCTATCTTTTTAAACAGTTATTTCATGTTAGTAGTTGATACACAATTTTCAAAACATTGAATCACTTAAGTCATTGAACAATTTGACATTACTTTCTAGTCTGAATTAATTCTTCCACGGTTTGCTTCCACCTGTTTTCATTAAAATGTTTTCAACTTTACTAGAAATATTTCCCATTTCTTAAGATTTTTATTTTTATTTTATTATTAGCAATTAGAATAATGCCTTTTAAACTTGAAAATGTTCACTGTGCTCAAGGAGAATGCAGTGAAAGCTAGGATATTGGGCTTGATATTGAATATTAAAGGGTTTTTTTTTTTATTTTGCAGTGATTCTGTTCTTACATAAAACTAACCATCTAGGTGTAAACTCACCTATATCAAAACCTCCTCCAAGAACTTTTTCAGAGATAGCTAATTTGGCAGATATTCCTGCATACCCCACATTTAAAAACACCTACCAAATTAACTCTCTTTGGTAAGATATTTCAGGAAAGGGTTTATCATTTCACCTCACTCAATATTCTCTTAGTTACACTGTACTTCTGAAAGGAAAAAAAAATGTTTGACAGAGAAAGTTTGAAACTTTCTTCAGTAGAATGAAGTCAGAAAATTCTGTAAGATCTAAGAATAGCTCTCATATAAAAGGATCGTAGAGGCTGGATTTGAGGTACACATTTCTGTGAAGTTCTCACTATTTATTAAATGACAGATACTCTTATGTATCTGCTTGTTTGTTCTTTCTTTCTTTAGCGAATGGTTAGAATTAAATTTCTTGCTCATTAAAACTGATACTTCACCAGAGTATGGGATTATAGTTTAAATTTTAAAAAAGATATATATATATATATATATATATATATGCACATGTATGTAGAAGAAACTGATTCAGTATTTTCCTGTAAGCTGGATTTTCTACAGAAGAACTATATATAGAGTGTCTAGATCTGCCTATAGCTCATTTCCATTATTAAGATCAGCTGGGACTTCAGCTTTGAGCCAAGATGGAGTAACAAGGATGGAATGTATCCTTCTGCATTAAAAAAAATAACAAAAATATAAAATCAAGATACTGGGCATCAGACAACCAAAGACTGTGGTTTCTGAGGATTGAAGACAACTGAGGTTAGTCGTGTAAATGTCTTAGCTTACTACAGTGAGATAATTTCAAGCGACCGTTCAGGGAAGAGGAACATAGGCAGAACCTGGCCTGAGGAGATGGAAGCTAGGAGTTCAGAGAGAACAAGCTGACTAGAGTTCATAGGACAGACTATCAGAAAGGAGAAAACTTCACAGATAAATAACCTTAGAGTCATGCCGAAGGTACCATCTGAGTATTCAATATAGTACTGATCACTGTATGCATTTGAGGAAACTGTCAGAAGCTGTGAAAGAACCATCCAAAAGAATTAAAAAGAACAGTGCTTAACATTCACACAAGGCCAGAAAAAGTACTGGGTCCCTGCAGCCAGACTGGAGGATTGGTTAGAATACTCAAAAACGTCTTGTCTCAGTAGTTGGGAGTAATTTGCTCCAGACTGGGTAATATTCTGAACCCACCAAATAAATCTTAAAGGAAGTCCCTAAAGGATATGCTTCCATGTAACTTAACTGCATGTCAGTTGCAAAGTTTAAGAATATTTATAGAAATACGAAATACCTACTAAACAAATAAAACCCATATGGCATGGCATTCAATCAAAGATTTACAGACCTACCATAAAACAGGAAGATATAACTCATATTGAGGAGAATCAATTAAAAAATGGCAGAAGTATAAGAATTAGCAGACCCAAATATACAATTTTTTAGATTGTATATATATATATATTTATTATACTTTTAAGTTCTGGGGTACATGTGCAGATCATGCAGGTTTGTTACATAGGTATACACGTGCCATGGTGGTGGTTTGATGCATCCACTACCCCCTCATCTACATTAGCTGTTTCTCCTAATGATATCCCTCCCTAATTCCCCCAACCCCTGCTTTTCCTCTGCTAGCCCCCCACAGGCCCTGATGTGTGATGTTCCCCTCCCTGTGACCATGTGTTCTCACTGTTCAGCACTCACTTATGAGTGAGAACATACAGTGTCTGGTTTTCCCTTTTTGTGTCAGTTTGCTGAGAATGATGGTTTCCAATTTCATCCATGTCCCTGCAAAGGACATGAACTCATCCTTTTTTGTGGCTGCATAGTATTCTATGGTGTATATGTGCCACATTTTCTTGATCCAGTCTATCATTGATGGGCATTTGGGTTGGTCCCAAGTCTTTGCTATTGCAAACAATGCCACAATAAATATACATGTGCATGTGTCTTTATAATAGAAAAAGATTTATAATCTTTTGGGTATATACCCAGTATTGGGATTTCTGGGTCAAATGATATTTCTATTTCTAGATCCTTGAGGAATTGCCACACTGTCTTCCTCAATGGTTGCACTAATTTACACTCCCACCAACAGTGTAAGAGTGTTTCTATTTCTCTACATCCTCTCCAATATCTGTTGTCTCCTGCTTTTTTAATGATCACCATTCTAACTGGTATGAGATGATATCTCATTTTGGTTTTGATTTGCATTTCTCTAATGACCAGTGATGATGAGCTTTTTTTCATATGTTTGTTGGCTGCATAAATGTCTTTTTTAGAAAAGTGTCTGTTGATCTCCTTTGCCCAATTTTTGATGGGGTTGTTTTATCTTGTAAATTTGTTTAAGTTCTCCGTAGATTGCAAAATTTTTTTCCCATTCTGTTGGTTGTCGGTTCACTCTGTTGATAGTTTCTTTAGCTGTGCAGAAGCTCTTAAGTTTAATTAGATCTCATTTGTCTATTTTGGCTTTTGTTGCCAATGCTTTTGGTGTTTTCATGAAGTCCTTGCCCATGCCTATGTCCTGTATGGTATTGCCTAGGTTTTCTTCTAGAGTTTTTATGGTGTTAGGCCTCATGCTTAAATCTTTATTCCATCTAGAATTAATTTTTGTATAAAGCATAAGGAAGGGATCCAGTTTCTGCTTTCTGCCTATGGCTAGCCAGTTTTCCCAACACCATTTATTAAATAGAAATCCTTTCCCCATTGCTTGTCTTTGTCAGGTTTGTCAAAGATCAGATGGCTGTAGTTGTGTGGCATTCTTTCTGAGGCCTCTTTTCTGTTCCATTGGTCTATTTCTCTGTTTTGGTTCCAGTACCATGTTGCTTTGATTACTGTAGCCTTGTAGTATAGTGTGAAGTCAGGTAGCATGGTGCCTCCAGCTTTTTACTTTTAGCTTAGTTTTGTCCTGGCTATGTGGGCTCTTTTTTGGTTCCATATGAAGTTTAAGGTGTTGTGTTTTTTTTTTTCATTTCTGTGAAGAAAGTCACTGGTAGCTTGATGGGGATAGCATTGAATCTATAAATTACTTTGGGCAATATGGCCATTTTCACGATATTGATTCTTCCTAACCATGAGTATGGAATCTGTTTGTGTCCTCTCTTATTTCCTTCAGCAGTGGTTTCTAGTTCTCCTTAAAGAGGTCCTTCACATCTCTTGTTAGGTGTATTCCTAGGTATTTTATTCTCTTTGCAGCAGTTGTGAATGGGAGTTCACTCATGATTTGGCTCTTTGTCTATTATTGGTGTATAGGAATGCTTGCAATTTTTGCACATTGATTTTGTAGTCTGAAACTTTGCTAAAGTTGCTTATCAGCTTAAGCAGATTTGGGCTGAGACAATGGGGTTTTCTAAATATACAATCATGTATATTTGCAGGTATAATTGCAAACAGGGACAATTTGACATTCTCTCTTCCTATTCAAATACCCTTTATTTCTTTCTCTTCCTGATGGCCCTAGCGAGAACTTCCTATACTATGTTGAATATGAGTGGTGAGAGAGGGCATCCTTGTCTTGTGTCAGTTTTCAAAGGGAATGCTTCGAGTTTTTGCCCATGCAGTATGAAATTGGCTGTGGGTTTTTCAAAAATAGCTTTTTATTTTGAGATATGATCCATTGATGCCTAATTTATTGAGATTTTAGCATAAAGGAGCTGTTGAATTTTGTCAGAGGCCTTCTTTGCATCTTTTGAGATAATCATGTGGTTTTTGTCTTTGGTTCTGTTTATGTGATGGATTACATTTATAGATTTGTGAATGTTGAATCAGCCTTGCTTCCCTGGGATGAAGCCTGCTTGATCGTGATAGGTAAGCTTTTTGATGTGCTGTTGGATTTGGTTAGCCAGTATTTTGTTGAAGATTTCTGTATCAATATTCATCATGGATATTGGCCTGAAATTTTCTTTTTTAGTTGCCTCTCTGCCAGGTTTTGGTATAAGGATGATGTTGGTCTCATCAAATGAGTTAGGGAGGATTCCCTCTTTTTGTATTGTTTGGAATAGTTTCAGAAGGAATGGTACCAGCTCCTCTTGTGTCTCTGATAGAAATCAGCTATGATCCCATCTGGTCCTGGACTTTTTTTGGTTGGTAGGCTATTAATTGCTGCCTCAACTTCAGACCTTGTTATTGGTCTACTCAGGGGTTCAACTTCTTCCTGGTTTAGACTTCGAGTGTGTAAGTGTCCAGGAATTTATCAATTTCTTCTGGGTTTACTGGTTTATTTGCACAGAGGTGTTTGTAGTAATCTCTGATGGTAGTTTACACTTCTATGTGATCGGTGGTGATATCCCCTCTATCATTTTGTATTGCATCAGTTTGAATCTTCTCTCTTATCTTTTTTATCTGTCTAGCTAGTGGTCTGTTTTGTTGATCTTTTCAAAAACCCAGCTCCTGGATTTATTGATTTTTTGAAGGATATTTTTGTGTTTCTACCTCCTTCATTTTATGCCTGGTTTCCTTATGTTTAGAAAGTTAAGTAGAAATATTGCAAATAGAAAAAAAGTCACACTTTTAGAGATGAATGTTATAATATCTGAAAAAAAATTCAGGGTAGGGAGGAAAAAATAGTAGAAATTATCCAAAATTTAAAACATTAAAAAAAAATACAAGCGAACACAAAGAACGTGAGTGTAAAACACTTTCACTCATGTATATAAGGTGAGATATATATGGACGGTTGCTTAAAGTTGTTCCACACTCTTTCAGGTTCATTGCATTTCTTTTAGTATTATTTTTATGTTTCAAGTTTTGTATAACTTCTACTGCTATTCACTATCCTGAATTTTTATTTCAGATATTGAAGCATTCAATCTAGAATTTATTTCTAGAATATTTCTGTATAGATATTTCTAGATATTTCTGTATATATAAGCATATATATATGGAGACATGCAATAAAACAGGCATATATATATATATATATATATATATAAACAGCATATGTGTATAAGCCTTTATATATACAGAGAGACATATATATACACACACACACCCATAATTGGATCTCTTAAGGATGGAAAAGAGAGAGCACACAAAAAATAATTGAAGGTATAATGAACACAATTTTCTAAATTTTATGGAAATTGAACACACACATTCAAAGAAGCTAAATAAACCTAAACACAAACATCATGATGTAAACTACACCAAGACACTTTATCATAAAATTCCTCAAAACCAATTATAACATGAAAATTGTAAAAGCAGCCAAGGGAAAAAAAGATATATTATGAAGAGGCAATGCTTGGAAAGACAACAGATTTCTCATCAACAAAACTTAAGCAAGAAGATGGTGGACCAACATGTTTAAGGTTGTGAAAAAAAAGATTGACAATATAGAGTCTAGTGCTCAGTGAATATATTGTTCAAAACTGAATGCGAAATAAAGATAATTCAGACATATAACAACCTAAAAATGTATTTTGAGGAGACCTATACTACCAGAAATTTTCTAAGAAATCTATCAGGTGCATGAAAAACAACACCAACTAAAATATGTGTTTAAAGGAATGAAGAGAACAAGGAACAGAAAGAAAGGAATCTGGTGAAGTAATAATCTCAGTTTTTAAAAATTCTAATTAGGATGTGATATCTGTTACTATAACAAAATAAGTCCTTAAATTTCTCCATAACTGTGTGACCCAGAAAAAGGAGAAATATATCTATTTTTCTCCTGCCTTTCAGTGCCAAATTTCTCAAGCAGATTTATGGATTTTAATAATAGCTAATATTTATTGAACTCTTACAATGTGATAAGCTTTTACTTTGTCTTTACAAGAACTTATGATGTAGTTATTATACCAACCCCATTTGATTAGAACAGAAAGATTAAAAAAATTGTCCACAGTTGCCAGAGTTTTGAAAGATGAAATCAGTATTCAAACCTGGGCAATCTGATTTCAGAACTCATATTCTTTTCCTTCTTTTTAAAGAGGAGTCTCACTCTGTCGCCCAGGCTGGAGTGCAGTGGTGCGATCTTGGTTTAACGCAACCTCCTCCTCCTGGGTTAAAGGGATTCTCTTGTTGTAACTTCTTTCTCTTGCTATTTGTTCTAAAACTGCCCCACCTCTACCCACACTCGACTGGGTTCCCTAATTAAATAATAAAATAGTAATTGACTTTCAGTGTTAAGTGCATTTTTTCCCCCCTGGGAGCAGAGTCCTACTTCCCTTTCTTTGGCCAATTGGAAGGATAGTATTATCAGATTTGCTAATTACTGAACTACTATCCCTGAGAAGATGAGAGAAAAAACACACAGCTATTAGTAGGGGCTGTGATCTTCATCTAGAATAATAGGGCACCCTCTAAGCTTTAGTACTTCGAAATATGAAGAAAAATTTTCATCAGAAAGAGAGATGACACTGAAGACTTTTCCTCCTTCACAATTTTGTAGAAGTAGTCCAAATGCCTTTAGAATTGATATGTATTTTTTAGATAATCCTTTTAACCTGGAAAAACAGACTGGTGCCAAGATATTGAACCCATATGCTAGCTCTGCTGATATATGTTATTCTGTGTCACTGGCCAAGTAAATGTAGAATGAATGAGATTAACTCCACAGGAGTAAATGGTGCCAAGTTCTATGACATAGATTGGAGGGAACCCAAATACAAGCCTTAAGCTACATCCTAAAATCAAGGCAAAATTAGCAGAATTACTTGCACCTAAATTTGATTTGAAAAAAAGTAAAGAGGAAAAAAGGCAATAAGGTAAATATGTTCTTGGTACTTACACTAAACATAATACAATAGGAATAGGCACATGTATATAAGCCAAACCACATTTCATCAGTTTTGTGGTGCTCTCCTCCACATTTTTCATCTGTGAAATTGGAATGCATGTTAGAATTCATGTTTTATCAAATTTAATTAGAAACGTTTTTTTCTTAGTAGTACATATGATAGTGTGCCTTTTAATCAATGGCATCTTAGATTGATGAAATATAGTATTTGCTTATAAATATATACTGATAGCATGTGCTTATTTCCACATTTTCCATTCATGCTACAATTGGCCATTTTTTTGTATTTGGCAGAGTTTCTGCATAAATTATAGCCTGAGAAAAAGATGAGAAACTTATATAATAGGTATGTTTGGTGGAGAATTGTAACAGGCTAAAACCTCCGTGGATAGCAACAACCGAGAAGAGGATAATAAACTCTGCAGCATCAGTTATCATTGCATAGGTTAGTAAAGTTCCAGTATACTAGGGAAACAAGTCATTGAAGAGACAGACACAGACAGATGGAGGTTAGATGTGGGATTGGGGCGGAAGGAAGAGAGGTGGGAGGGGAGAGACAGAGAGAGAAGGAGAAAGAGCGAAGAGGAAAGAAAAAAGAAACCACATGATTTGCAGAAACATAAAAGCACAAACATTTATTTAAAGTTGATAGGAATATCTCTGTCGTTAGGCAGAAGAAATTCAAGATTTTATTCTTAACTGAGGACTTTCTTTTTTAAAGTTTACATTGAGTGATAATATAATTAGTTGAGTGGGAAAATGCTAAATGTAAATGAAAATCCTAAGACATGCTATATATGAATGTCTTGGGAAGTTCTTGCAGATTCTTTTTTCTTCTCAAGCAGTGTATGTCAGTGAATTGTGCCTTCAGAAAAAGCTATCAATCTGATAGCACCAAAAATAATCAAAATATGTCCAATGGTGCTTAAGAATTTCAGAGGAAGGAAGAAGAGCTTTATGTTAAAAAAAATCAGTTTTGAAAAAAACTAATCTTTCGATAAACACGAAACAAGAACTATTCACAAAATTCCTCTATATTGTCTTACCACAAATGTTCTTTAAAATGCAGCATAACATTACTTTACAAACTACTATTAATCAAAAATCACATTCAGTAAGTTATATTATAGCTGATATGGTATTTGATTATTGTTTATTTGTACATATTTTTTGAAAAACAATGACAAATTCTTAAGGTATTTATTTCACATATTGCAGAAATGTCCAGATTAATTAAGGCAGAGGAATCGAGTCCAGGGGAAAATAACTTATTTTTTTCCAATCAGATTAGATTAACACTGATTATAAGCCTTACTCCAATGCATGAGGTATGGTCTCTGCCTCACTCTGGATGTGGCTGGTGTTTGCTTTGCTGGCCAGAACTGTTGGACCATGGATCAGCTGCTTGCTTGTAGTTCATTTACTTTCTTTTTTTTTTTTTTTTTTTAAGAGACAGAGTTTCGCTCTTGTTACCCAGGCTGGAGTGCAATGGCGCGATCTCGGCTCACCGCAACCTCCGCCTCCTGGGTTCAGGCAATTCTTCTGCCTCAGCCTCCCGAGTAGCTGGGATTACAGGCAAGCGCCACCGTGCCCAGCTAATTTTTTTTTGTTTGTATTTTTAGTAGAGACGGGGTTTCACCATATTGACCAGGATGGTCTCGATCTGTTGACCTCGTGATCCACCCGCCTCTGCCTCCCAAAGTGCTGGGATTACAGGCTTGAGCCACCGCGCCCGGCCTCATTTACTTTCTTCTATTTTTCAAAATGGCAAGATGACCCTGCATGGATATCACTTCCTGACCAGTATAGCAGGATTCCATTTTTGTACATACTTGTAATTCTTATTTTTCTCACTGGAAGAATAGGCTTCTCCTCACATATTAATCTCTCAGAATGTTTTAGGTGGGTAATGAAGGGCCAGGTGTGGTGCCTTATACCCATAATCCCAGGAATTTGAGAGGCCAAGGTAGGAGGATTGCTTGAGTCCAGGAGTTCAAGACCAGACTGGGAAACATGGTGAAACCCTGTCTCTATAAAATATTACAAAAAATTAGCCAGTGGGATGACACATGCCTGTAGTCCCACCTACTCTGGAAGCTGAGTTGAGAGGATCACCTGAACTTGGGAGGTCAAGTCTACAGTGAGCCATAATTGTGTCACTACACTACAGTCTAGGGAAGATGGGAGTATTACTTCTCATTGGCTGGTTCACTACGAAGTATCATATAAGTACTAAGTATACTCATGTAAATATATTAAGTATTATAATAGCATTTATTAGAAGCAAAGCCCTTAATTTTATTTGTTGCTTCAGTTGAATTATCTTGCCCAGTGAAACAAAGCTTAGGAATAATAGAAAATAAAAAAGATTCTTTGAAATCAGCCTTTGTCAACCAATACAAGGTTGTTACTTTGTTGGTTTTGTTTTTTAATCAAAATGCTTATTATCCATAATAGCTTCATATATATGTCCTCTTTTTCTCATCTTTATCAAATAGGTAACACCAAAAAAGTCTTAAAATCTCCTATACAGATGGAAATTTTAAATTTCAAATCTGTTAGCATCAATAAAGAAATAAATATGATCAATGTTAATTTGATTTTTTATTTCAACAAGAAACTTAATACAAATGTTAAAGAGAAAAACAATTTGTGTGGCTACTTTTTATTAGAAGTAAGAAAGATCACATGTATGTTTTTAGAAAAATTAATTTTGATGGTAATTAGCTCAAAATCTTAATCAGATAGGATTGTTGTGACCTCACTTTTCAACTTGCTAGGCTAACATAATAGGGCCCAGCTTATCTTCAGTCAACTTATGGAACTTTACTTGAAAACTCTGGAAACCAATCTAGCCCTCTGGGTATAACATCACCTCTATATTAACCTCCAGGATTTGCTGAGCTAATGTCTCAGCAGACCTATTCTGTAAACTGTTACTTTTCCATTTCTGAAAAGTAATGTTCTTGGCTAACACCGTATGGTATAGATTAATTACTGGATTCAGCATCCTCTTAACTACCATAATATATGTAAGACAGCCCTTAGTTGGCAAATCCTGTTTTTGACAACTGAAAATATAAACATAACAAATAGGATAATGATACATACAAATCAATTAAATTGATTTGAGCTTGCAAAGTTGATGCATCATTTAGTTTTTCATACAGATATCCTTAATCAGACAGTACAAGAGCAACCTTTGGTTCCCAGTGAATTTTTTCTTAGAGCACTGAATCTCAAATATACTTTAGCACTGCATTCATTTTAATAGTCATTGATGATGCTTGGATTTAAGGAGTGCGAACATTCAGTTGTAATGTTCTCAGTAATTTAAAAGGGCTTTGTGATTTTTGCTTTTGGAAGGAGGAAAGGAATTTCCAGAGCTGTCACAAATCTTTCATTCCCTAATACCCTACCCACTTCCCTTCTCCAATCCACAGATCTGTTATTAAATTCTACTAGGTAGGAAATATGAATAGTCATTGAAACTGTTTCACCGCCAGGATGTGAAAGCTGATGCACTGAGAACTGTTCCCAGTGTATGTTAAATGAACACCAAACTCCCTGGCAATAAAAAGACTAGTATGAGAGCTACGACACAGTTAAATTTAGAAACGGGATTTAAAATAGTGCCATGGTTTTCATTTCAAGGTCACTCACGGACACATTCACAGAGTCCTGTGGAATTCTATCATAGTCAGATTTCACTGCACTTGCGGAGTTATCTTTCATCTATTCAGACTGTTATGACTTTTGAATATATATTTTAAAAAATAATATTTATTAAACATCTCTATTCCTGAAATTGTGCTAGATGTTTTTCTTTGTATAAACTTCCAAGAGTAATAATATTTACTGATATGTTTTGGACACTGGAGAGAGGCAATATGTAAAGTAATTTCCATTACTAGTTATACTTTCTCTCACCAAAATCTTGTGAGTTTTGCAAATAAAGAAATTGATGCTAACAGAGGTTCAGTAACTTGCTGAAAGTGATTGACACTTTTACTAAATGGCAGAGCAAGATGTTCATATGTTTATTTGTCTCCAAAGCCCATATCCTCAAAATAATGTCAGTACAAACATTTTGGAATGAGATTGTGTCTCAATGTCATTTGTGAAATGCTGATAACAATAACACCTACACCAATATATTGTGAAAATGTATTTCTGGAATACACTTAAAGTTTTTAGAGTGTCTGGCACATGGGAAACATCCAAGGAACAGTAGCTATTAGTATTTTTGTTTAATGATAAAAATGTTTATTTATTTATTTTTTTGAGACGGAGTTTCGCTCTTGTTACCCAGGCTGGAGTGCAATGGCGCGATCTCGGCTCACCGCAACCTCCGCCTCCTGGGTTCAGGCAATTCTCCTGCCTCAGTCTCCTGAGTAGCTGGGATTACAGGCACGCGCCACCATGCCCAGCTAATTTTTTTTATTTGTAGTAGAGACGGGGTTTCACCATGTTGACCAGGATGGTCTCAATCTGTTGACCTCGTGATCCACCTGCCTCGGCCTCCTGAAGTGCTGGGATTACAGGCTTGAGCCACCACTCCTGGCCAAAAATAATTATTAAGTTGTTGCATTTCAAAATATAGTGATCTTTTCTTTACATTCTTATTCTATGATTAGAAAGCTCTAAAAAAATCATTATAAAAATAGTTGATGTCATTCTGACTTCCAAATACTACTTTAAAGTAGTAGTATTTACTAGTTTCAAGTAGCAAAGTTTGAAATACTTCTGCAAAATATTATTTATTAATATTTCTGGGATCTATATCCTGTTGTATAAAATCAATATATCATAGATAAGTACATATCAAAAGCAACATCCACTAAAAGGTTTGCCATTTGATCCTCAAAACACTATTTCATTTTCAAAATTTATTCTCATTCTAAAGAAAAGGGGAAGTTAACTTATGGTATCTGTGAAACTCTGTTGCTAGTTTCTTCCATGCATATAATATTCTTGAAGTTAACACAATACTGTATTTTTAAAACCAACCCTGACATCCTTTTCTTTCATAACCTTAAAGTGTAAGTTGTTTCAATATTTGAGACTTCTGGCTGTTTATTTGTTAGTTATGCATGATCTAGCAACAGCCAGACAAAAAGGCGTTCTAGCAGAATAGCTGACATTAAAACAGCTAAGTTTTCTTTTTTCTTTTCTTTTTTTTTTGAGACGGAGTTTCGCTCTGGTTACCCAGGCTGGAGTGCAATGGCGCGATCTCGGCTCACCGCAACCTCCGCCTCCTGGGTTCAGGCAATTCTCCTGCCTCAGTCTCCTGAGTAGCTGGGATTGCAGGCACGCACCACCATGCCCAGCTAATTTTTTGTATTTTTAGTAGGGACGGGATTTCACCATGTTGACCAGGATGGTCTCGATCTCTTGACCTCGTGATCCACCTGCCTCTGCCTCCCAAAGTAAAACATCTTTTAAGGCTGAGATCATTCTCAGTTTAAAATAATGGTAGCAGTATATAATACTTGCTATTCCCTTCTCCAGACTTTTGTTTCCCAGTGGAGCAGATTGCATGCCAATAGCTGACCACTCCTGCTGAAGTGTTTTTCTAACTGGCATCACTCATCTACTTAAAATACCACTTTTTTTTTTTGAAACGGAGTTTCGCTCTTGTTACCCAGGCTGGAGTGTAGTGGCGTGATCTCGGCTCACTGCAACCTCCGCCTCCTGGATCCAAGCAATTCTGCCTCAGCCTCCCGAGTAGCTGGGACTACACGCACACGCCATCATGTCCAGCTAATTTTTGTATTTTTAGTAGAGGCGGAGTTTCACCATGTTGACCAGGATGGTCTCCTTCTCCTGACCTCATGATCCACCCGCCTTGGCCTCCCAAAGTGCTGGGATTATAGGTGTGAGCCACCACGCCCAGCCTTAAAACACTGCTTTTAATCCAAGCTTACAATTAGTAGAAGGCTTTTGAAGTGTACCGAAATGTTAGCAAGACCTTCCAGCAGAAGGTGGTTTTTTTACTCTGCTAAGTGACATGTTAATATTACTTTTTAGTGATGGTGGTATTTCAAAGAGGTCAACACTAAATGAATTATTCAATCAACACTAGTTGTCTTTAAAATAGTAAGGTTGGTGCTATGGTACAGTGTAGAAATCCTTAGTGCTGTTCAGCAAATATTTCTGGTCTCTGGCTACCTACTAGAATTTTCTTTCCTGGTTTCCTTTTTTTGTTGTTGTTTGGTTTACCTAGGGGAGTCTATATGACTAGTTCTGACCCATGGAATCTTGAACAAAAGTTAAGTGGGTCACTCCTGGGCCAGAGCATTTAACTGTTAGAATAAGATCCCCCATGAACTATCTTTCTGGTATCCACAGTGATTGACAGTATTCTAGATTGTGGATATACTATCCATCAGCCTGGTTTCTGAAAAACACTGAACAGCAAGGCCTTCAAGTGATCTGCACTGGAAATATAGAGTGAACAAAACAATAAACATTCCTGCTATCTGCTGAGACTTTAGGGTTGTTTGTTACCACAGCATAACCCACCCTATCCTTGATGATGCATAAGAAAGAATTACAAATGAAACATTTGTGGCAATTCAAAAAAATAAACTGGAAAATATAAACTACCACTTAAAAAAATACTTTTATAGTCTTAAATGGCATACCTGCTTTTGCTGACAGTTGGCTATCAATTTGTTTCCTAGAAATTTAGATTCGAAAACTGGATCCATGATTTATGAAGTCAATACTTGAGTCATCACTATGAAGCAAGCAGTCACAATGAATGTAATATCTTAAACTTTAATATTTAAAAAGATGTTTAACTTTGTTTTAAATATATATGTGATTTTTAACTAAGCTTCTGAGAGTGAAGAACTAGAGGAAATTGTTTTGTAAATCAGTTATAACTTAGGAGCACTGAAAATAGTATTTCTTTAGATTATTCATTTTCATCTTGTAAGAACTATTATATTGTCATAATTTAAAAAGAAACAATAGAAAAAAATTATTCTTCATCTGTGCAAAGTTCTGTCTCTGACAGGGACACCAAGTTATGGTTGCTCTCCTTGCTTTGATCAGAAGGGTACTTCCTTAAAACTTCTTCATTTTTTTGCAATAATCCAATTGCATACTATCATCCATCACATATCTAGATATTGCATGAATTGTCTTGTACTTTCCCTATGTGGTACCTCCTAAGGATGATGAGTTACCTATGCTTGAAATTTTACTATGAAAATCAGTACTTAAAAATGTTTCTTAATATTATTTTCGAATTGTCTTCTAATTCTACAACAAATGGAGAAGACCCAGATGAGCCTATTAATACTTGCCATATTTCAATGTATTTCTAACTACTTCCCATTTATTTTCTACTTTCCACACCTAAGGGCACAAACATTCACAGCCACTAAATTGTGATGTCATAGTCAGTTTGAGCTGCTATGACTAATAAAAGTAATTCGGTGGCTCGAACAGCAAACATTGATTTCTCATAGTTCTGGAGGCTGAGAAGCCCAAGATCAGGATGTAGGCTGATTCAGTTTTTGGTGAAACTGCGCCCTTTTCCTTGCTGTATTTCCTCAAGGCAGAGAGAAAAGAGTCATCTCTCTTGCCTCTTTTTTTGTAAGGACATCATTCGCATTATGAGGACTCCACCCTCATGACCTAATTACCCCCCAAAGCCTCACTTCCTAATGGCATCGCAACGGAGAATGCAGCCTCAACACATAAATTTGCCAGGGATTGGAGGGAGGTAGCATAAACATTTAGTCCATAAGGTGTTCACTTCCAATCCTGCATCATTTTCATTAAAATATTCAAAAAGTAAACAATGACCAAGTTTCAAAAACTGTAGCTCATAGTGATGCACAATTATGGTTATGCATATCTAAGATCATTAATTCTAAAATAACTCATAATCATTAATTTTATAGTTTTATAAATCCTATTGATTTAGGCAGTATTTTCATAATGACCTTTCCTAATACTTGCCCTCAGAAATTTTTTTTTTGATTTATACATTTTTAATTCAGTTTTTAATTTTGAGTAATTTTAGATTCACGTGCAGTTGTTAAGAATAATACAGAGACATTTTGTGTACCCCTTACCCAGTTTTCCCCAATGGCAAAATCTTGCAGCTAAGTATAACAACGATGCTTGCAACTATAGTATAACATTGCAACTAAGATATTGACATTAATCAATATCTGACAGTCAGGACACAGAACATTTCTATCACAACCAGGGTCCCTCATGTTGACTCTTTATGTGTGTGTGTGTGTATATATATACATGTATATATACATGTATATATATACACACACACACACATGCATATACACACATATGTGTGTGTGTGTGTGTGTATTTTAATTGTACTTTAGGTTTTGGGGTACATGTGCAGATCATGCAGGATTATTGTATATGTACGTACATGGCAATGTGGTTTGCTGCCTCCATCCCCCGTCACCTTTATCTGGCATTTCTTGCCATGTTATCCCTCCCCAAACCCCCTACCCACTGATGTCCCTCCCCTAGTCCCCCCAACAGACCCCAGTGTATGATGCTCCTCTCCCTGTGTCCATGTGTTCTCATTGTTCAACCCTCACCTATGAGTGAGAACATGTAGTGTTTGATTTTCTGTTCTTGTGTCAGTTTGCTAAGAATGATGCTTTCCATATTCATCCATGTCCCTACAAAGGTCATGAACACATTATTTTTTATGGCTGCATAGTATTCCATGGTATATATGTGCCACATTTTCCTTGTCCAGTCTATTATCAATAGGCATTTGGGTTGGTTCCAGGTTTTTACTGTTGTAAACAGGCCACAATGAATATACTTGTGCATGTGTCTTTATAACAGAATGTTTTATAATCCTTTGGATATATACCCAGTAATGGGATTGCTGAGTCAAATGGAATTTCTGTTTCTAGGTCTTGAGGACTCACCACACTGTCTTCCACAATGGTTGAACTAATTTACACTCCCACCAACAGCGTAAATGTGTTCCTATTTCTCTACATCCTCTCAAGCATCTGTTGTCTGCAGATTTTTTGATGATCACCATTTTAACTGGCCTGAGATAGTATCTCAATGTGGTTTTGATTTGCATTTCTCTAATGACCCAGTGATGAGCATTTTTTCATATGTTTGTTGGCCTCATATATGTCTTCTTTTGAAAAGTGTCTGTTCATGTCCTTTGCCCGCTTTTGAATGGGTTTGTTTGTTTGTTTCTTGTATATCTGTTTTAGTTCTTTGTAGATTCTGGATATTATCCCTTTGTCATACTGAATGGGCAAAAACTGGAAGCATTCCCTATGAAATCTGGCACTAGACAAGGATGCCCTCTCTCACCACTCCTATTTAATATAGTATTGGAAGTTATAGCCAGAGCAATCAGGCAAGAAAAATAAATAAAGCATATTCAATTAGGAAAGGAAGAAGTCAAATTGTCTTTATTTGCAGATGACATGAATGTATATTTAGAAGACCCCATCGTCTCAGCCCAAAATCTCCTGAAACTGATAAGCAACTTCAGCAAAGTCTCAGGGTGCAAAATCAATGTGCAGAAATCACAAGCATTTCTATACACCAATAACAGACTTAAAGAGCCAAATCAAGAGCAAACTCCCATTCACAATTGCTATAAAGAGAAAAAAATACCTAGGAATACAATGAACAACGGATGTAAAGGATCTCTTCAAGGAGAACTACAAACCACAGCTCAAGGAAATAAGAGAAACATTCCATGCTCATGGTAGGGAAGAATCAATATTGTGAAAAATGGCCACACTGCCCAAAGTAATTTATAGATTCAAAGCTATCTCCATCAAGCTACCTATGACTCTCTTCACAGAACTGGAAAAAAATCACCTTAAACTCCATATGTAACCAAAAGAGAACCCACATAGCCAAGAAAATCTTAAGCAAACAGAACAAAGCTTGAGGCATCACACTACCTGACTTCAAACTATACTACAAGGCTACAGTAATCAAAACAGCATGGTACTGGTACCAAAACAGAGATATAGACCAATGGAACAAAACAGAGGCCTTGTAGGCAACACAATACATCTACAACCATCTGATCTTTGACAAACCTCACAAAAACAAGCAATGGGGAAAGGATTCCCTGTTTAGTAAATTGTTTTGGATAACATGGGCAGAAAACAGAAACTGGATCCCTTCCTGGAACCTTACGCTAAAATCAACTCCAGATGGATTAAAGACTTAAACATATGACCTAACATCATTAAAACCCTAGAAGAAAACCTAGGTAAAACCGTTCAGGATGTAGGCATAGGCAAGGACTTCGTGACTAAAACACCAAAAGCCGAAATAGAAAATGGGATCTAATTAAACTCCAGTGCTTCTGTACAGCAAAAGAACCAATCATTAGAGTAAACTGGCAACCAATAGAATGGGAAAAAAATTTTGCAATATACCAATATCTTTAAAATGTTTAATTTTTCTCTCTCTTCCATGCAATACATGAATACATAATACTTTTGTCTGCAAAATGGCATAACATAAAATGTGTTAATGGATCTTGCAAATGTGTTATGGGTTATATTACTATAACCCATAGCAAAATACATACTATGAAGCAGTCTTTTGGTTGTTAAGAAATTGGCCAGGCATGGTCTCTCATGCCTGTATTTCCAGTACTTTGGGAGGCCAAAGTGGTCACATTGCTTGAACTCAGGATTTCAAATGTCTCTACCAAAAAATACAAGAAAATTAGCCAGGCATGGCAGTGTGTGCCCATAATCCAAGTACTGGGGAGACGGAAGCAGGAGAATCTCTGGAACCTGGGAGGTAGAGGTTGCAGTGAGCCAAGATCATATCACTGAGACTCCATCAAAGAAAGAGAAAGAGAGAGAGAGAGGAAGGAAGGAGGGAGGGAGGGAGGGAGGGAAAGAAGGAAGAAAGGAAGAAAGGAAGAAGTGAGTTCATCTTGTATAACTCAACATAAGTTGTGTGAAATAAATTTCTTTAACAACTGAAATTTGAAGTAAGATACCAAAATTTAGTCTTTTCATGGAAGAGTAAACAAACAGTGATTTCCTTCAGAATATGTGTCTTACTTTGATTAAAATTCTTCTGTTATGCTGCACAGATAAAAGTAACAACTATTTTTTTGTTTTAAATGATAGCACTTGATGTTACAACTGAGCCTAGAAGATCAGATACACTTTTCAAAGGATAGTACACATCTGTGCACTGATGTTGGTTCTTAAACTTCCATACCACAAGGTCATATGAAAGCACTAATTTCTATATTCTGTTCATTGCTGTGTGAAAAACAGATTGGCAGTTGCTATTAATATTTCTACAGTTTGTCTTATGCAAATGTAAAAGCACATGCTAATGACAACATACATGTTATGTTGAAATATTGATTCATTTCTGCTTTTACCTGATTATTTAAAAAAATCCACATATCTATCCACCTTTATTTTTTTTTTTTGGTGTACTAAGATAATTCATGTGTATAAGAAATGAAACCTTATACGTATTCTGTTATCACCTATTTAGGATTTTAGAGAGTTGAAGCAATGTAGACAGTCCAAAATTATTTAAAATAAAAACCTCATCATATGTTTTAAGTAGAATGAAGTTAAATTTTATTTGTGTAGCATGTGACAAAATGAAGCAATTCAGAAAGGTCCAAGATAATCAGCCATGCATTCCAACATTATCCTTAGTAATCTTCAAAATAGAGAATCTATGTATAAATAGTCATAAGGTGTTCATTAACCCATATATTTTAAATAATTTTGAGGTGGCTTACAATAAAAGCATAGGGAGGGAATGCAAGATCATCAGTCCAAAATTAAGAAAGAAAAATCAAATTGTAAAAGTAGAGAAATTAAGCAGAAAAATATCTATGAAATAACTTCCAATTAATTTCCTATCTGAAGAAAAAAGGCTTGAAAATCAACCAAAAGACAGACAAATAAATGTATATTTATGTTTTAAGTTTAAGGAATATTCTTGTTCATGTGTATATCATATTTTATAATTTTCATGTTTTTCAGAAATTAAAATTCACCAACCAATAAGATCCCAATTGTGTAAGAACAAGAGGGTAACCAGTGCACTGAGAAGTGATGACAGAGGGAATAGAGGCATAAAATTTAGTTCCAAGCAGAAGTGTTTGTACCATGTAGCTAAAAAAGCTTGTGCTTCCAAGTCCTGAACTTTGATGAGGCTCTTCTACAGCCTTGTACCTAATTTTGTATTCGTAATTTTGAAGTCTTATTTTCTTAAACATAGCTCCCCAAATTGTAAAGACTTGACCTTCCATTAAGATAAGATTGGCTTCTTGCCTATCAAGAAAAAAGGTAGTTGATCATAGAACTCTCAGTGCTTAATCATATGAACATCCCCTGTTCATAATATGAACATTTGTCTAGTTGATGTTCTCATAGAGAAATTTAGATCCTTTATGTAAAAAAGATTGAGCACTATAACAAAGTATAGACCCTTATCAGTGATGTTACAATATGACAATATATCACAGAAAAATGCAGCACTATTCTATGTACAGTGTGTCTTTATATAAGCAGTAAGGCATTCTATTAAAGCATATGTCACCAAGTGTTTTTTTTTCCTCAGGATGGCACAAAGGGACTCTAGAATCAGGTTTGCCAGGAAAGTTTGTTATGGGGCAGATGGTGGAGAAGAGTATTAGCAAATGTAAGAGAGAGGAGAGAATATAGTAGAAAGAGATGAGTTCAAGGAACAAACACATCATATACAGAAAGGATATTATCCAGCCACAGTAGAGTAGAAAGATGAACCATCTTGTGGAACTGCAAGTACAACAATTTGTACAGAATTTTCCATTGTCATCATGCATAAAATTAGAGCAATAATATTAAAGCATTATTAGTAATAAGGAAACTGGGTTTTTAATGCAACTAACTGACAAGATGATATGAAAGTAATTGGTCATGAGAATGTTTAGCATTAGTAATGGATTATCTATTTTTAAAATTGCCTTACCATAATTAAACTACAAAAAGTCATTGTGTTTCATTGCAGAACATTTTTGTCATACCATATTAAAGAAAAAAATAGCCATTTCCAATGAAGTATGGATATTCTTTCTCAGAAACAAGTATTAAAACCAGGATTTATTAATTTTATCACTTTATCACTGGCACCAGGATATACCATTAAAACCAGGATTTGTTCATTTATCACATTATCACTGGCACCAGCATATACCAGACTCTGAATAAATATTTTTTAGTGAATAAAAAATTCACATCTAACAGCCATGAAGCTCTAGAAAAATGATTGATATTGCAATTTTGCTGTGAAGGGTATGATATGGGTATAGATATACTTAATAATCACAGTAATTATTAAGAAAAGATCAATATGCTACATATAAATAGTAAAGAATCACAACTCCACGTTATAAATTTAATATATTGCAAACTATTAGCTAGTCAAAATAACCATAAATTATACAATGGAAATGTAAATTACACAATCAATATTGTTTTTTAAAGATGACTGGTGGGGGATAATGATTTTGATTGCTTGTATCACTTTTAAAAGCTGTCCAAGAAAGTTTACCTGCCTTCACTTTCTCATATAGCAAGTAGAAATATTTAGATATCCCCTAGATTCTACAAACGCACTAAACTTTGGGACAAGTTCTGTAGACTTAACTATTGATGTATTTAAGCCTTCATTACATATTCATTTGGGAGACTCTGGAGAAATCTTCCTTTAGGTGATGTTAATGTTCTTTTACTTTGTACCTCTAGACTCCTGAAGAAAAGCCCTGAATGGTAAAATAACTTAGAAAAGAACTAAAACTACTTCTTCTGAAGTGTGTGTGGAGAGTAGAAACGTAATGGCACAATCATATTGTGGCAATAATTGTGTTTCTGTGCTCATTGTACAGTTTTGTTCATTTAAGCATTCCCGGAAGAGCCAGTTTCTTATCCTCTATTCTCTTCCTGGGTCCTTGTTTGGTGTCAGCAGCTTGGAACTCTATTTTAGACATTATAAAATAAATTAAATGTAGAGTTATTTAGAAGGAATGAGTAGAAAAATCAGAGACTTTTAGTTATGATAATTAGTTCCTATTTAAAGCTTTTATACTAAAAGGACTTACTCTTCCAGGAACCCATCTTCTTTCAGGGCTGGAGAAAACCTCTAGATGATATACCAAAAAAGGGAAAATAGATATAAAGTATATTTTCTCATTTACATATTCCTTTTACTGATTAAAATATTTAACATACCAATATGTTTTTTTTAAGTGCTAAAAACAATTAATTACCACCTGGGTGAGCCATTTGAACCTTCGAATTTAGTCACCCTATAACTGAATGTACATTTTACCTAAAGATCTTGTACATGTGCAGCAGTTATCTGACTATACTTTTCTAATTTTGAGTTATGGCAGATGACATAATCTTTAAGTTATATAAGTAGAGTCTGTCTATTTTTGTTCATCTTCATAATTAAAACTTTGGAACCTATTTTATGATGGAAATTCTAATTCACATTATTTTAGGGAAAATTATAGATGTTTGGAAACAAGAATATGTAATAACAAGAGGACTTGCTATATTTGACACAAAATGTTTCTAGCTTGAATTAGAAATAGAGCTACAAGTGCATCATTCTGTATATTATTGGGAGATAATTGGTGAATTTCGAAGAGCAAGCTCAGACAAAGAAAATTAGAGAAAATTATCAGCTAAAGTAAAGTACTACTTAGGTAGAAGGAAAGGACATTAAAACAAAAAAAAAGCATAGATAGGGCAAGAAGTGCACATGTTAGAAATAATCTAGGGGCTAAGAATAATAATTCTGTATTTGCTCAAGCAAATACAGAATTAATCAAAAGAATGACATCTAATTACAGGAATGTCCTGGGCTAACAAATACAGAGGCCTAAGAAAAATAAGAAAATTAACATTTAATCTGAAAGGGTTAACTTTGGCCATGATTATCTTAGAAATTGAAACGGAAGTATTTTTTCCCGGCTATAATGAATCAGTCCCAAAGTCCTAAGCTGTTCAGGACGAAGGAAGGACAAAGGCAATTCAATACAGCCATGTAGATTTTCTTATTCCAGCTATTGGAGAATCATATGTAATTATATAACTGGAAATGACTGCAGAAGCCATCCAGGCCAACTCCTTTATTTTATAGATAAGAAAACTGAGGCACAACAGTATCACTAACTTCACCAGTCATCCTGTTAATATGTATTAAATTTGTGCTTCGAGTTGAAGGCTTCAGATACCTAGTACGGCATTCTCTAAGTTACGCAAACATATAGAATCACATGCACAGAAGATTTTGAGTGGTTGTTTTCATATTTAAAAGGTAATTCATATTTGACATTTGTATATGTATTTCTGTGTGTCTGTGTGTGTGTGTGTGTCTGTGTGTGTCTGTGTGTGTGTGTGTGTATGTTAATAATTTAAAGGCAAAGCGGGACATTTTTCTAAATAGTATGCTCTAATTACAATTGATCAGATTGTTTCATGCCAAATGGACCCTTCCTAATTTTGGTATGTGTATTTAGAAATGGTCAGAAGAAAGCTGTCTAAGTTAAAAATGTTTCCTTAGACCTGTCTTTCATTTGTGTAGCCATATTTAACCTAGTATCAGGGTCTTTTGAAAATATTTTTAATATGTGCTTATTATTTAAATCTATTTTATAGTTATCTTGTCTAATATCTGAGGGCTCTTCCATATTTATCTTTGTGTGTGTCTGGTTTTGTGTTTTTGTATTGTCAATTTCAAAATGTAAATAGTTTGCTAAATTAATTTTTTTCTTTGGAAGACTTGATCAAGGAGAATTAGAATTTACAAAAATTCAATGATTGCTGAAATTTCACGAGAAAGAATCAATCAGAGAAAAGTTGTATTGGTATTAAAACTATTTTGTCTACTTTTAGACAGAGATATCAAAATGAGCTAAAATGAAATTTAAGTTTAAGTGATAGCAGAAAATCAGAGGCTAATTTTGTGATGTATATAGTCACCAAAATAGTAAACCAAATTAGAAATTTAAACATGAATCCTAGTATGAAAACATTTTTTATAAAAGCTTTGACCTGCCTGGGGAATATTACAACTGCTTGATATAGTGAAAAGATTACGAATATTCGAGTGTGACTGCAAATGTTGGCCTACACATTGTTAGGAAGATTTCTTAGACTCTGTCAGCTTCAGTTTCTCCCTTGAAAACTAGGGACATTCTGTTGGACAGCACTTATCTCACATGTAGACATATCAGTCTTTTCTGATGCAGACCGTGAAACTTACTGAAAATGGCAAGTTTCTGTCCTGCCCTCTATAAGTCCTCCCAGTGCACACTAGCAACATTAGATCCAATCTTTCAAGGTCTTTGGCCTGGATCCTGTGTGTTTTGAACTCTGGTGCAAGATAAGAAAGATCTATGAAGACATAAGATCCAGAATTCTCAATCACCAATCTGCCCAGACTAAGCTGTTGTGGTGATAAACTTCAGGAACCAGGTGAATAAGTCTTACTTTAGACATAGGTTTCCTCAGAAAACAATCTGGTGAACTCTTAGGGTATTTAGGATCTACTCTTGGACTAAATGTTGGCCAAAGATTGCTACCTGTTTCTCCATGAATCTCTATTTTTTTTTTTTTTTTGAGACTGAGTCTCACTCTTGTCCAGGCTGAAGTGCAGTGGCACAATCTCAGCTCACTGCAACCTCCGCCCCCCAGGTTCAAGTAACTCTCATACCTCAGCCTCCAGAGTAGCTGGGACTACAGGCACCCACCACACCTGCCTAATTTTTTTTATGCTTTTAGTAGAGACAGGGTTTTACCATGTTGGCCAGGCTGGTCTTGAACTCCTGATCTCAGATGACCCACACCCGTCAGCCTCCCAAAGTGCTGGATTTAGAGGGTGAACCACTGCGCCAGGCCCTTTAGTGTATTTCTTAATCCTTCAAATCTTGCTGCCTCTTTTCACTTTGTTGCGGGTTTCTGGAAGGGCATTAGCTACTGAAATGCACTTGGTTATTGAGCAAAATTATTTTCTTCATTTTGCACTGGATACCCTTCACATCCTGGACTAAGTTGTTTATCTATCTCAAGCTATCAGAATTCAGACCCGATCTATGTACAGTAAAGGAGCATCACGTGGAAATCACACCCAGTTCCCATATTTTTCCACACATAATAATAATATTAAATGAACATTAATTATTTTACAAAACCCCACCCTTTAGCCTATGAAAGGGAAATCAAGCAAACAACTTTAATGAGAAGGCAATAGTCGAATTTCCTTTTGGAATTTGTTGTGTTCCCACTTCTGTTTTATCCAGATTTTACCAGGACCATTGGATGGTTTGTATTTATGTTGGTCTGTCTATTTGTGAGAGAGTATTCTTCACAAGCAGAATGTAGTTATACAAAAAGATGAATCCTGAATTTGTAGTTTGGCTTTAAAGTTGAAATATTAGTTTATGTTATGTTTTGCAACTAGCTCAGAGAGAATTGGTGCATGGAAATGCAATGGAGTTTGATTTCCTAATGTCCAGAAACTTTCACTTTTCATTCTTGTTTCGTGATAGAATATATTTTCATTTATTCATTACACTAATAATCTGTGATATTAAGATGCATATTTTGACAAAGAAATTATTTTCTGAAATCTTCATTAGAGTGATTCCTGAATTGATAATTGCTTTTACATCTAAGAAAAACATATAGTTTTACTACAACAGATGCTCCCACATATATACATAAAATTAAAAAAAAATTGTGGCAAAAAATTTAGTTGAGTCTGAAAACCAGCAAAAAGTAGCTATTTTAAAACTGTACAGTAGCACAAGGAAGAAGGAAAAGCTATAATATTTATGTTTGCTTCTCCATGTCCTATTCACATATCAGTTGTTATCGTGAGATAATTCAGGACAAAAACTTTTATCATTTTTTTCTTTCTGTACAGATTAGCTACCTTCTTAAGCACATTAAAACTTCCCTGTAAGTCTCGGTTCGCTTCCTGAATTTCACAGCTGAAATTGTTAAAAGTTTTTTTTCTTCTTTTTTGAGACGGAGTTTCGCTCTTGTTACCCAGGCTGGGGTGCAATGGCGCGATCTCGGCTCACCGCAACCTCCGCCTCCTGGGTTCAGGCAATTCTCCTGCCTCAGCCTCCCGAGTAGCTGGGATTACAGGCACGTGCCACCATGCCCAGCTAATTTTTTGTATTTTTAGTAGAGACGGAGTTTCACCATGTTGACCAGGATGGTCCTGATCTCTTGACCTTGTGATCCACCCGCCTCGGCCTCCCAAAGTGATGGGATTACAGGCTTGAGCCACCGCGCCCGGCCTTTTTTCTTATATTTAGCTAAAATATGCTTCCCTGAGCCTCTACCCATTGATAGAAGGTTAAAAAAAATTCATATATTCAGAAGTCAGGAAGACTATAGACATATTGTTACTATCTCCAGCAATGTGGATAAGCTACCTGATACTTGTAAGTTTTAGCTTCCCTATCTGTAAAATGGAAATAGTAGCAATTGTACTGTGACTGAATGTGGAGTGTAGTAAGAGTTTTTTACATGCCAATTCATTCTTCTGCTCCTTTTTTTCTCTCCCTCAAGAAGTATCTGGTATCATTGAAGAGACAAGATGGAAATAGTTGAATTATTAATGCATTAAATTGCTACCGTATCTAAATATACATGTTGGTGCCAGGCTCAGTGGCTCATGCCTGTGATAACAGCACTTTGGGAGGCTAAGGAAAGGGAATTGTTTGAGGCCAGGAGTTAGAGACCAGCAAGACCCCACCTCTACAAAAAATTAAAAATGGCCGAGTGCAGTTGCTCATGCCTGTACTCTTACTACTTTGGGAAGATGAAGCAGTGAATCACTTAAGGTCAGAAGTCAACACCAGCCTGATCAAAATGATGGAACCTTGTCTCTTCTAAAAATACAAAAATTAGCCAGACGTCGTGGCACATGCCGGTAATCCCAAAACTTGGGAGGCTGAGGCATGAGAATTGCTTGAACCTGGGAGGCGGAGGGTGCAGTAAGCCGAGATCTCACCACTGTACTTCAGCCTGGGTAACAGAGGGAGATTCTAAATGAATAAATTAAATTAATTAAAAATTAGCCAGGCATGGTGGCATGTTCAAGCTACTCAGGAGACTGAGGCTGGAGGATCACTTGAGCCGGGAAGTCGAGGCCGTAGTGCACTGATCATGCCACTGGACTCCAGCCTGGGTGATGGAGTGAGACCTTATCTCAAAAATAAATAAATAAATATGCATGTTGATTTGTGGTATATATGATGGTACACATGTGAATTTAATTTAGAACTCAGTATGTTTCAAAAAAATTGCAAGAATTTTCTCTCAAATACTTTCTTGTCCTTGTGATTTTTCTTTCTCTGTTTATAGCCACCCCTCTTAACTGTCTCTCCACTCTCTGTTCCCCATATCCAATCAGGTGTAAATTCCTATTGACACTATTCTAGTGTTGGTGTACATTCGACCTCATAATTTCTTTTCCATTTCTAACTCTAGTCCAGGTACTCATTCACTCTTCCTTCCACCATAGGATTCCTTTCCCAATGAGTCTATTTGGCATAAGCTTTGTCCCCCTTCATCCATTCTATAGACTCTATCTGGCTTATTCTTCCAAAGCAGAGCTCTGATCAGGAAATTGCCTTGCTCAAAGCCAAATGTGAACTCAGTAAGTTCACATTTCTTAGAAGATAAGGCCCAAGTATCTTTTATTGGAAATTAATACTTTTTATGACCAGTTCCACTACACCACTTAGCAAACCCTAATGTGCAGTCAGTTTTGATATTTGCTGCTTTCTGTCTGCACTTTCCCACTCTTGTCTTTGTGTAGTGTTTTTATCTTCAATTGTCTATCTTTCTTTCTAAAATTTGTACCATCTTTAAATACCACACACACACACACACACACACACACACACACAAATATACACACATACTTTTATCCAATCTACAGTGCATATTCCAATTTTGTCAGCTGTCCCAGTAATGTCCCTTATAAGTAGAATTCAGACCAAGACTCGTCTGTTTTGTGGATTTTTACAAATGTGTTACTTTGATCTATCCAATATTCTTCAGCATATTAACTTGTTTTTTGTTTGCTTTCTTTAGTTAAAAAATAGACAGAAAAACATAGAAAAGAAACCACCTATGTATTAAGCCTTATTTGATATTCTTAACTAAAATTGATTTTTCTCTTCGTTTTGATTTTACTGCTCATTGTGTCCATCTTATAACACTTACAATCTTTTGCCTAATTTATGTGAACATGTTTAATCTCTCCAACTGTATTTTAAACTTCTTGAGAGCAGTCTTTACATCTAGCACCTTAGCTAGCAGAGTTTTGTACATGTAATATAGACTTCTTTAGAAAACTGGAAATATCATTTTGAGTTGGCAAAGCAGAGTCTATTTCAAAAACGAGGACAGTCTGAGCAGAAGGGAATTTAAGGAAAGACTTTTCATGACAAAAGTAGGTATGATAGAAGGTAGTCATCCTGAGTGAAGATCTGTTTTGGGAGGAGAATTAGGAAATACGTTTAAGTAATTTTTTTTTTTTTTGAGACAGAGTTTCGCTCTTGTTACCCAGGCTGGAGTGCAATGGTGCAATCTCGGCTCACCGCAACCTCCGCCTCCTGGGTTCAGGCAATTCTCCTGCCTCAGCCTCCCGAGTAGCTGGGATTACAGGCACGCGCCACCATGCTCAGCTAATTTTTTGTATTTTTAGTAGAGACGGGGTTTCACCATGTTGACGAGATGGTCGATATGTTGACCTCGTGATCCACCCACCTCGGCCTCCCAAAGTGCTGGGATTACAGGCTTGAGCCACCGCGCCCGGCCAAGTTTAAGTAATTTTAAGAATGAAGTTTCATTGTAGAGCTCTGGAAAAACAAAAGAGTTTAAAAATGTATAGGATGGTGAAGCAGAAAGAACATTATGTCGGGAGACGTGGGTTCCAGTCACAGTAATGAATTTTATGGGCCTCAGTTGATACCGAGTAAAATTAACAGATAAAACTCAATGATTTCTAGTCTATTCTAGCTTTAAACTCCCTTGCCTATAAAGAAATAATGGGCTACTTTATGTTTTTGAGCAATTAGTGGCATATAAAAGTTGTACTTAAGGAAGATAGGAAAAAGATCAAAGAGGATAAAAACATTAAAAATATAAAATTTTAGCAGCTTTATTTTATGTAAGTAAAATTGGTTAATTTATTGGAGATGTCTAATTATATAAAGTTTTACAGATTAGAGTAGCTATATCCTCGATTTTTGTCAATTTATTGTTTACTGTTTGAATAATGAAAAGTCTTACTATAGAACTTTAATAGTCTTGAGAGGTTGCAACTGTTATGCAGATCCACACTCAAACTATTTCATACTAATAAGGTTGTAGCTTTAATTTTAAATGCCTCAAGGCAAACAGCACAGTCTTTTTCTGGCTCAAATAGATCCAATTACATCTAATGACCTTGCTGCAGTTTATTGAGTGTCTACGATCCAGGTGCTTTTGCTGAAGTCTGAAGTCATATTTTATATCATTTTGTGAGAAGTCATCGGCCAAATGAATAAAAAATACTGAGACTTTTCCCCACATTACTATTTCTTCATGTAAATATTTATTGAGCTCCTACTGTGTGTAAGTGAATATGCTAGCCCCTCACAGAAAAGAGAAAAATGAATAAGACAGTCTTTGATCTCAGGGAGCTTATGCTTTGCTACAATACAGCAAACATGCAAACCAGACTGAGCTTATGAAGAGGAACAAGCTCCGGACACATGGCAGGTACTCAATGACCACTGACAAATTACACAAAAGTAGACTATTTTAAGTACCACCAGAAGTAGGGATCGGGGGAAGCAGTGGGAACTCATACTCTTGGCATTATCAGGAAAAGTTTGAGGAAAGTTGTATCTGAGTTCTTGATAGGAGCAAATGTTGGGAAGGTCAGCAGGCCTATAGATAAGAGGGGAGGAAGTTTCTTGTACAGGGAAGAGTCAGAAAAAAAAAATTAAAAAGGTGGGGTAGGCTTGGGCAAGTTTTGGAAACAGGGAATGGCCTAATTTGGCTGGAGGATAGGCAAACAGGCTTGATAAAGTTAGCTAAATGGCTACGAAGTACTTTGTGTGTGTAACTAGGGAGTCATTGAAGAATTTTAAGTAGAGAAGTACTACAAAATATCTTTGGTTTTTCCTTGAGCTATTATACTTTAATATGACTTAGGGTGATTCTTAAATAACACATTTCAACCTTTGAAAATTCATGCACTAAAAACAGGTACCAAAAACAAAGACAAAATCAGAATAAGAAAACATGTATCAGCCTTTACATTTCTCACCACTCTGGGCAGTAGTGTCGAGAATCCAATGGATTATTTATAGTTCTCAGCCTGGAGGTGGGTGCTCAGAGAAGTAGCTGCACTTGGTGATGGTGCTGAATAGTTAGAGACTTTACAATCCAGCATATTTGAGTTTCTATTGACATTAGATCTACTTTGTAACACAATTTTATGGTAGAACATCATACAAATTATATTACAATATTTATTTTGTTAACATGTAAGAAAAATGTTAGATTTCTAAAAGTGCTCCTTGCCCTAAAGTTATGCTAGGAAAAAATGTTATTTCCAGTCATCACGAAGATAAGGTACATTCTTCAAACAGTGTCATCATTAAGTAAGTTTTCAAATGATGTTATCATATTAATTTGATTTGTTCTGGGAGATACAATTTAAATGCACTCATATGTTAAAAATCCAATTAATTGTTAAATGTATGTTTAACCTAAACTGTTAATATGGACTGGAATAAATTCCGGCTAAGTTTTCAACTTTAAATTATTACTACAAGTAGATTATTTTACCTTAATTATCATAAGCTTATTCCTCAAAGTGTGCAAATATGTTTATGAAATTAAAAGTAATAAATGTCTACTGTGATGCATTGCAGAAATATAGAACATTATTGTCCCCAATTCTTCATTCTTTTCTTATTATAGAATTGCACACCGAAGTGCTTTGCAAAGTGATTTTGTATTATCTCCTTGTTACGAGGGTAGATGAAATATATTTCCCCACTTCATTGATGTTGGGCTTGGCCATGTGACCTGTTGTAGCCAATGTGAACAGCCGAAGAATGAGCATGGGCTTGCATGTGCCAATGTGGCTAGGCTTGAGCTCTTGTGTTTCTGCTCCATGAGAAAAATATGCTTGAGTAGCCTCTAGTCCCAGAGTGATAAAGACAGGTGGAATGAATCTGAACTCATTCCCAGGCCTGGAGTTTAATCAAGCCTAGCCGAGTCCTGCCTGGTAACCTCAGCTGAAATTAGAGGATCTGTAGCCACCCTACCTTTGATGTGTGAAAAACAATAATGTTTGTTTTTGTAAGCCATTGATGTGTTAGAGGTTGCTTTTTATTCATCATAATTATAGCTAGAATTGATTATTACATATATTATTTTTATAATATTTTGATAGCTATCAATAGTTACCCCAATACAGGTAAGAGATAAATGAATAAAGCATGAAGACTATGGTATTTATTATAGTACATTAAATGTTAACTACATGTCCCAATATTAATATGTCTCAGTAATGATGATAAGATTTTGATGACTAAAAATATAGTCCTCTTGGGAAACCATATTTAGTCTTTTGAGGCCTACAAAAATGTTCAAAATAAAAAGATTGGGCTACATAGTTTTCATATAGAAAAACTTCAATTCATTTGAAAATTTCCACTCATCAAACTAACATTTTATAAATTTCCTTTTATCTTAAAGCATAGTGTTAAAAATTGCCTATCGAATTATATCATTTATCAGCAGTGCACTGTAATCTCTTTATAATTCAGTTATTAGTAAACATGAAACAGAGTGTAAGTTACCTTTGTTCTACTGGAGACTGGCTTAGAACCAGTGGCCAGAAGTCATAACTATATACAAAAATTTTGTAACTTTAAAACTATATACCAGTGCTTGGCAGGAAAAAGTTACAATGTCATATGAGGATATGTTTAGGAATAACAGATCCAATTGAATAAGTTTCTCAATTTTAATGGATGGCCTACACTATTCAAATAAGCTCATCTGACATTTTTTAGCATGAATATATATATATATATGTATATGTTAAAAGTTGTGTAATTATACAGTGAATATTTCCATTTCAGATGTCAGACTTCTTGTCAAAAGCCAAGAACTATAAGTAAGTGGATTAAAATACTTTGCTTCATAAACAAGTTGGCCTATTTTATTTGGCCTAGTTTTTTTAAAAAGCAATTTTCTTTCATAGATAAGATAGCAATTGTTGAACAATTAGCTTCATAAAATATTATTTCACAATAAAATGGGAAGAAATAAGGGATACTAAGACCATTTCCCTATGAGATTAAAAACATTTTCTACGTAGTTTTCTATTGATGGCATAATAGACTCATCAAGTTAATGTTTCATTGCTGCATAGCATCTTTAATGCAAATTTCTCAGTTTCAGAAAGAAAATCTTTTGAAACTAGTTTGAATAGGCTCTCAGTGGAAGATTTTTGTTTGGTAAGATTCTCACATTAAAGTTTATGTATGATGTAGACTTGATTTCTTAAAAGCTATGTTTAGTTAGCTGGTTAATTCTTGGATGGAAAAGAAAATAATTATAGCTAGATACTTTGCTTTTTAAATGTGTATTTTGCTGGATATTTGAACATCATAGTTACTTTGGCTTTTCTTTTTGCAGTATTGTAATAAGCTATTTCTCTCCATCCTCAGTTAAGCACAAATATTTATTTAATTTTGTGATTAATTATATGTTTTTAAATATAAAGCTTGCAGCACATAAGACAACATAATTAAGGACAAAGAGAACAAAGTCAACTAATGAACACAGAGTTGAAAAATAGAATTCTGAAAAATTAAATGAACTCTTGCTTTGCATGTCAGTGAAAACCTTTTGTTATTTTCTGGCAGGGTCTGGATAGACAGAAGCTTTCCCATGTATTGACAGAACTGCAGAAAGCCCAATTAATTCTTCAGCTTTACTAACGTCTGGTTTTTTTCCTCAGGAGTAATTCCAAACAATTCTAAAGCAAACAGAAAGTATTCACAGTATAAAAAGTTTGGGAGTCCTTTAGCTTAGTTTTATTTTGGGCTTTGTGAAGGCAGTCAGAGAATGTCACAAACACCAGCTTTAGACAAAATCTGCAGCACATTAGGTTTGGCAGTTTACGCGCATTAAAAAGATCAATTGTTAAGGTCCTGGGAAGGAATTGCACATACAGAGAGTCAAAAGAGGAAGGTAGATGAAAAATAAAATACTACCAGTATATAAATCTGTGTATATTTTAGATTGCATGCAACTGGGGCATTTAATTTATATGGAACCTGCATTGTGCCTTACTGTTTTAAGTACAATAGTCATCTTTTCAACAATAGTGTAACTCTTTGAAATGGGCTTTGCATTTTATAGTTTCTTTAACCCTTAACACAGAAGCAAGGCTAGTGCTGATCATTCAATATATAAATATTGATTAATTGATTAAGATCATAATTCAAGTTTGCTAGGACAATGCAATATTAGAATGTTTGTTGCAAACCATACAGCCATTAGGGGTTCAAACTGACATGATATATCCATATTTCCATGTATGGTTTAGGTTACCTCAACATTGTTTGTTTATTTCTAATTTTAAGGTTGCTTTACTTGCTCTTGTAAGATAATTTTATAGGACAATTTTCAATGCAATTAAAAGTATTTCTTTTCTGTTTATCTGTGTTCTTAGTACTTCTCTTTATTCTCTTCTTTTCCTTTGGTTTTGTGCAAAAAGTAAAAAACAACATTATAAGCTCTTTAATAATTGCTTTCCTCACTTTCAGACACACGTTTAAACCCTGTGTAGTGAGAAGACTCTGCCTTTTTGGACAATCCTTTGATCCTCACTCTCCAACTAAAGTTTAGGAAGAAAGACACTATTGAAATTCAACACAGAGTTCTGAGGATTCTAGCCTTCATTCCTCTCGACTCCATCTAGGAAGAGTGGTAAGTCAAAGGAAACCCTAATGACATGCGGTTAGCATTACTCCATGACATTTCAAAGTTAGAGGAGAGAGAAAATTTAGCATGCATTTTGTTACGGTGTTTTGTATCCATTAAGTCTCGCCTTTGGAGCCCAGAGGAGAGAGGACATGACCTCTCTCAGATCCACATCTTGTCATAAAGTTCTGAATAGCAGTATGGTTTTAGAAGGGCCACCCTCTCTTCCATGGACCATTGTATTCAAGAAAAAGTTTTAGTAGACCTTTGACTTTGACTTTCTATGTATTGAAATGTTGCAGCTTTGTTGCAGACATATATAATTGAGTTTGGCTGTAACATTGCCTCTGTCTACTTCACTGGAATTGGGTTGGTATGGAACACAGCTCTCTTCTATAGGGTCTATGGCAGGAGTTGCAAAATCTTGTTGAGACAAAGAAATTAACTTCAGCTCTGTTTTCTAAGCCATGAATTATTTTTACACAACCTTGTGATAAGGAGTAGAATTTTTACGAAAACAGTAATAATTTTTAGTGAAAAGAACCTCTGGGCTTATTACTGGAGAAGAGGCTTCCTGGTGATTGTGTTGTTGGTTGTACTTGGCTTTCATTCAGGGGATATTGCTTTGGAAAAAACTACTGCTAACAGTCCCTGGGCAAATATTTTCTGTGTCACTAATCATTGAAAACTGCCATGATTTCAATGTATAGTAAGTGGCATATTAACTAACATTTTAGTTTATATGAGAATTTCACATGGGTTATCTTTTGGCTCATTGGACATAGGTCAATGAAAAGTGAACATTGCTAGCACTAGGGAGCTGTCTATGCTTTATGTTTTTAAGCTCAGTGAATCACTCTAACATCCAGATAGCATTGCACAATTTATACTGTCTAATCAGGATTATAATTTCACAACATCACATTTGCAGCACAAGCATAGCATTGTAATTTAGCATGCATTTTGTTAATGTGTTTTGTATCCCATTAAAATCTCATCTTTGCAGCCCAGTGCCATATGTTACCAGTCTAGAGTAAACCTCTTAAAAAAGGAAATAAAAAGGAGTAAAATTACACTATGACATATGCTATTTGTTACCTACCAACAACCAGTCCCCTCTTCTTTCCTAATTGAACCCTAATTTTGTTCAAGTTTGGGGAAATGTGCTCAGCAAGGATGTGCCCTACTCCCAGCACAGGATATGAAATATGAAGGATATATGTCACAATAGATATCATCTCTAATGCTTTCATTAAGGATGATGTATATTCTGCTTTCATTAGGGATTCATTTGGCATTAGCTTTGACTGAGGTCTGGCCAATAGAAGCTGAGAGAAAATCTGTTGCAGGACTCCTGGGAAAGGTTTCTTCCTAATAAAAGGAATATGCATGTGGAGAAAACACCTCCATCCCTTTCATTTCCTGCCTTTGGATGCCGTTATAAGGATGTGATGCATAGAGTTTCTACTGCCTAGGGGTCGGGGATGAGGAAGATTGATGACCTGCAGAGCATGGGAAAGCAGGGAGGTTAGAAAGAGCTTAGGTAGTTTAAGGCATTTGTTAGACTGCTGAGCCAATTCTTAGATCTACTTCTCTCTGGACTTCTGGCTGAATGTCATAATAAATATCCTTATTGTTTAAGCCACATTTAGCAGGGTCTTCTGTTACTTACAGACAAAAGCATTCTAACTGACAAAAGAAGTTACTTAAAAGAATGCAGTTTGTTCCAGTGTGGCTGCTTCTCTCATGGGCAAATGTAAGGCCAAAACAAAAAAATTAAAAATTAAAAAGGGTATAACTGGTTTACTCATGAGCTTTTTGTGGAGCTGGTAGTTTAGAACTTGAAATTAATTTTCCCCACAGAAAGGCTATAAATGGTGTTTGGGTTCCCAAGGTAAGCCCGTAAGGCCTATTTAATCCAATAATGCCATAAAATATGTACAGTGTAGTAGAATTGAATCACCTTGAAAAACAATGTTTCCTTTGGGACAAAAATGAATTGAGAAAAAATTCAAAGATCCAGCTTTGAAAAACAGAAAATCATCAGGCTAATAACAATAAAATCAAGGCCTTCCCGACTTCCCACCCCTCAAGGATTGGACAGTAGGTACAGTTATTAACCCAAGTCCCAAAGGCAATGGTTGTACCTGTTGCTTGGGAGTCAGCATGGAAGGTCAAAGGCTAGACAGTAATACAGGAGATTGGCAGAAGCTTGGTGAACGGGTGGGGAGGTGGGTGCTAAATGTTTTCTTTCCCCATTACTCCTCAGTGCCAAGAGTTTACCTGTCTGTTTCTGTTGGTTTCTAATAAAACAATTGTATTCCTCTCTTTTCCCTGAAGCATTCCTAACTTGTGACACTTTGAGGCAGAACTGACAGTATTATGCTGGTGTCACTGTTTACCTGGTTTGGTCAGTCTAGATACTGGATCCTTTATGCTGATGGTGAGGTATCAGCTAAACTTTAGGTACCACTAAAGTTACCCGTGTATAAAGGTATTTAACCTGGTATGAAGCGGCAAGATATTTTGCTGATATTAGTTTGTCCTATGTTCTCATCACATGAACCTGGAAGATGTGAGAAGTCTCGCTCATCACTCCTCCCCAAAACTCAAGAAGTTTGCCAGGTTTTGTGCTCTGAGTTCTGAACTCCTTCCTTGTGAAGGTCTTGACCCGTTTTTGTGGCAGGAACAAATGGCAAACTGATCAGAGTACCCAAAGAAAACTGTGTCTACTCTTTGTTGGTTCGTTTTGTCTTTAAAGCCTAAACTTATGGAGGGTAGACAAACTGGGATAAAAAAGGCTTTTCTGGAGTTTTCTCTGAGGATATGGGGTACCTTTTGTTGAATGACAGAGATCTGAGGCCTTTTCCCACTCAGAGCCCTTGAGATGTGAAAGGATCTTTGATGAAGTAACATGGCTATATCAGGAGAAAAAAATGAGTTCTTACGACAGACAATAAAAATTATTAAAATGATGATGAAACTATACATAGTTGACCAAATATAAATTATATGTAAAGGATATATGTCCAGTATGTCCCTGAAAACTTCTCTGAAATTTCCAGTGAATTCCTGAGCCCTTATAGATATGAGGATGATTTCTAGCACATCTCACTTAAAGTCTCCTTCACACACAACCCAGTATTATGGGGGTTGCTTATTCATGCAACTCTTTGGAGGATTGCTAGAGATTTTTTAACTGAAAGTAACTGTAAGAAGCAGGAATGATGATTAGGTGAATGGTTCCTCCTTTGCTATTGCAACATCTTTACTTTTACTTAAACCTTCATTTCTATCCTCTGTAATTGCACGAGCTATGTGTCCCTTGCCTCTAAAGGAAGGGACAGGAATGAGCTCCTTGGAGATTTGAGGGCTGATGAAAAAGAGCACTCAGACACATTATGTCTTACAGAATTACATTTTATGCAGTAAGCTCAAAAATACTTTCCAAGCAAAACATCTGAGAAAATATTATGCTGACAGAAGTTCCTTTTCCAGGATTCTAGTTTCTTCACAGGAAACATATCTGGATCCCAGCAAGAGTCCTCTGCGTGTCCGAGATGTAGCCTGCCAGGTTAGGGCCATTCTTAATGGGGGTTCATCAAGAGTAATATTGTGAAAGATTTTTATTGCTATGTCATAAATTACTTCAAATTAATGACTTAAAACAACACATATTTCTTGTCACGCATCTGTGGGTCAGGAGTCTGACCATGATTTAACTGGGTCCTCTGTTCAGAGTTTTATAAGATTGCAATCAAGTTGTTCAAAGGGTTGTGTTCCCATTTGAAGGCTTGACTGGGGAAAAATCTGTTTGGAAGCTCTTTCAGCTTGTTGGAAGAATTCATCTTCTTGAAGCTGTATGACTGATGAAGATTTTGTTGGGTGTCATCTGGAGACCACCCTTAGGTTCTAGAGGACACCTGCAGTTTCTACAAGTCACCTCCAGTTTCCTGCCATGTAGGCTTCTTCACCCATGGCTGCTTACTTATGAAGTCAGCAAGGAGAATCTCTCTCTAGCCTGCTATCACTGAGTCTTATGTAACATAACATAATCATGAAAATAGCATCATATCACCTTTCTCTTATCCTACTGATTAGAAGCAAGTCATAGGTCCCACATACACTCAAGATGAGGAGGTTACATAAAGGCACGGACACAAAGAGACACCAGGAGATGCAAATCATTGGAGGTCTCCTTAAGTTCCTTTCATCATACCAAGTTTATTAAACTCCACCCACACTCTACATCTCTGAAATAATTACCTGATATGACTGCAAAAATTGCCGTTTGCATTTCTCCTGGATCCAGGTTCTGGACTACAATTTTTACTTTGTCGTTTTCATTATCTTGTACCATCACATTTCAACAATGTAATACTAAGAAGTCTGTACACAAGTACAAACAAGGCCAAGAAGACACTGGATCTGCAAGGCTTGGACTGGGCCTTGTACATGTCAGCACTGCTCCTGAACGCCAAGTAGAAGAAGTATACCAGAAAGGTATAAGCAGTTTATTGTATCTTTGCTACCATAGGATTACTATTGAACATTCTTGGTTCTCTAGTGATGATACATTAAATGGTTCAGATCCTTGTGCAAACTATGCTGGTACTTCATAGTTGAGCCCCAAATCATAGCTTATAGTCTCTGTTTCTGCAGTTATAATTAGAACAATAAGGAATTTCTCTCCTTAGGAAATTCCACTGAGCCCAAGTCAACCATATATACTCTATCTCTTCCCCGACAGCGAGTTCTCCTTAGGGATCTTATGTGTCAGCAGAATTTAGTTAGGGCTGTCTTTCCCCTGGGTTTTCCCTGATTTAAATGGTTTTTCCTAATTTCCCATCTCAGGAAAGTAGTTTAAATTTTGCTTTCTTTATTTGCCAAGAGTTTTTTATGCAAACTGGTGCACCCATTTTGGGGTCTCTGATTACCAAGAGTTAGGTGAAGCCTGCTAAATCTAGCAGAAGATTTGTTCACTTAGTGACTTTATGCCTACATTTGCATAACCGTGTAACTATGCACAGGGTAGAGAAGATCAGGTTCGTGACGGCTTTCTTTTCTTTTCTTTTTTTTATTTTTTAACCTTTGCCTAAACAGAGAAGCAGCTGGCACTCTGCTCAGTAAAACAAATTAAAGCCCTGCCTCACCAGGCATTCCAGGCACCCTGTTACACTGGTATTTTATTATACACAGCCTCAAAGCAGTCTTTAAGTACTGAGTCTTTATTAATTGAATTCTAGGGGAAGTTTTACTCTTCTCCATTATGCTCTGCCAAATGCTGGCTGGAGCTGTGTGGCACTACAATTCTCTGTCATTCTATCCCGGAAATCTTTGTCTGTGTTCTTTATGCATGTTGTGGCTACAGGAGAAGTGTTTTAAGGTCTCTTTGGTGGAAAAAAAAACCCAAACTAAAAACAGCTATTCCACTGGGCAGAAACAAGGAAGCCATGACCTTTCTTTTTGGCACATTAAACAGTCATTACTGTTTAACTCTTTCACACAGATCTGATATCATGTGGATTACACAAGCACATGGGACTTTTGAGATTTTTTTTCCAGGGCCTTTAATGGCTAATAAGTACAAGTGGGATGTGGAAGCTGTGCAAAAATGGTCCTGCTATGTTATTTATACTTCCTACTCACCCTTCTCTCCAAGAACCATGGACACCTAAATTTTAGATCTATTATTTTTTCTTTAGATCTACCTATGAACACATACATAAATGCTAATGATGGCTTTTGAGTACTGAAGTTAGATGAATTTATATTTTAGAACGAAACTTGACTGAGAATTACCTGGAATTTGATTACATCGGAGTCAAAGATCTTATTTGTGAAAAAATAAAAATGGGAAGTAGAGCAAGTATCTGAGTCTGGAATGTCACCCCTCCCCTGATAAGAACCATGCACTAGAACTAGGGAACTGGGCCATGTGGAATGAAAATAGTGGTTCAGCAGAGTCTTCTCGATGCTGTTTACTCAGCTGTTATTGGGTAAATTTAAGAGAAAGTTGGGGATAAGAGATAGTCACAGGAAATATTAGTTGAGTGGAAAAGAAAAGAAAATTAGAAAAGAAATCCAAAAAGCACAACAGAGGAGAGTGAAGGGGTTGAGAGTTTCTGTAGGCACTACTCTTCAAAGATGTAGCTGTTGCCTTATAGCCTTTTATGTGTAAGATGAGCTAGCTTGTGTGGAGCTAGCTCATTGCCTGCACACACACAAACACACTTATGCATACACTCACACACACACATGTACACACATGCACAGCTAGCTCACGTGAAACTGCCTTGAGTATTATTTTGGCTGATATAACTGATGCAACTCATAATGATGCAAGTTTTTTGTTACAGACAACAGAATCCTCTCTAGTTAAGGAAAGCAGAAAGTGATTTATTAAAAGATAATGGTAGCTCATAAATCACTGAGAGAGTAGAAAGTAAGTTTGAAGCTGAATGCTGAAACAACTCTCCAAACCATTTCACAGAAATGAAGTAACCATGGAGCTGTTGCCTCTGCTCCATGATCAGAGGCTCCGTGACTAGGAATTTGCCTAACCAGGGAGCTGCTCTTATAACTAGGTGCTCTACAATAGGTACCTCTGTCAATAACTACATTAGTACTATGGCATATCAGTAAGACAGATTTTATATCTCCTGCCTTTTCACATGACCAAGTTCTAAGTTAGATACGTATGCCAGTATGTGAAACCTAAATCATGTCTTGAACCTTAGCTGTAAGGGAATCTGGGAAGTGTTAGTTTTTTTTTCTTATGCTTCTAGTTTCTGCATGCTAGAAATTAAAAATAAGTGTTAAGACACAGTACTGTATTCTGCTGCTCTATGGAACTTAAGAGTCTACAAAAGGATACTTATTCAAAATGAAATAAAAGATGACCAAATTTCAGTAAAAGAACAACAAATAAGGCAAAACACAGCACAAACAAGAGAGACTGGGAAATGTAGCCTAGACCTGAATTTCCGACTTATTATACAGATCCACCCATCAATAAGAAACAGCTATTTTGGACTTTCTGTGAGAAAAAAAAAAAGAAAATTCTGTTTTCATGAAGCAATGAGTTGTGGAGTTATCTGTACAGAATTTAACATTATCCTAGTTAAGGTATCCTAGTCATTGATGTTTCTCCTCCCAAGCCTACTGTTCACTAACCAGTCCTTTACAGTCTAGCCAGAATCATCATGTTGTTAGCCTGGTACATAAACTCCTTTGAGACCTTTTCCCAGCCTCTCTCTCCAGTCTCATTTCTTGAAAGTTCCCTCCGGATTTGTTCCATGTTTCAAAGGATACAATTTCTGACTGTTCTTACTGGTTATTGCTCCGGAAGCTTTGCACACGCTGTATCCTCTTCTCAGATGCTTTCCTGATCCATACATTCTTCTCTTCAATGATATTCATTTTCCATTCTCTACAGTAGAACTTTTTCAGAGTATTTATTATATTGTGATTTTATTACTTCTTTACTCATCTTTTTCCTCTATTATCATATGATTTCCTGGAAGACAACTCTACCTTATTCAACATGTTATTTCAGCACTTAATGTAGTGTTAGGTAAATGATTGATTCTTATTAAATTCATTAACTCCTTAAACATGTTTGGATTACATTTTATATGAGAATACAGGCTATACACATGCAGATAAATACAGGATGATGGTAGAACATCTCTCACCAGTTCTTGAAATAATTGAGTGTATATATCTAAAATGCTTTGTGTAGAGGGTGGCACATAATAAGTTTTACATAAGTGATTGTTATTAATTATTGTAAATGTATCTTCTTGATGTAAGTTACAAAAATGTGTCTTCTTCCTATAAACTAAAGAAATTCAGCCTCTTCATATAAATTGTAGTTTTAGCTTAAACCAGACATAATTTAGAAATTGATATTCTCATATAAATTCTTTCCCACTCACACAATTAGATAATGATTTCTAAAGTAGGCTTATGTGTATAGTATGTATATGCCAATGAAATGGGGTGCCTGCAAATATGTATATATTTTCACATGCTATGACTCCTGTGTTAGCCTGTTTGCATTGCTATAAAGAATACCTGAAACTGGGTAATTTATGAAGAAGAGAAGTTTATATTGTCTTATGGTTTGGCAGGGCATTCAGGAAGCATGTGTTGGCATCTGCTTCTGGGGAGGGCTCAGGGAGCTTAAAATCATGGCATAAGGGAGGAGGGAAGCTGATACAATATATTACATTGCAACAGGGGAATCAAGAGAGAGAGAAGGAGGAGGTACTAGGCTCGTTTAAACAGCCAAATCTCATGTGAACTCATGGAGAACTCAGTCATTACTGCAAGATAACTTTTATGTCCTGCTTCCTTTTTAATCATAAGCTCCAAGTTTGAGTTATATCTTCACTCCCATATCTTATCATTGGCTGTTAGAAGCAGCCAGGCCATATCTTTCACACTTTGCTCCTTAGAGATTTCTTCTGCCAGGTTTCCTAAGTCATCATCCTTAAATTCAAACTTCCACAGATACCTAGGGCAAGGACACAATGCACCCAAGTTATTTGGTACAGAGTGACAAGGATGACTTTTGCTTTATTTCCCAATAAGTTCATCATTTCAATATGAGACTTCTTTTTTTTTTTTTTTTTTTTTTTTTTTTTTTTGAGACAGAGTTTCGCTCTTGTTACCCAGGCTGGAATGCAATGGCACTATCTCAGCTCACCGCAACCTCTGCCTCCTGGGTTCAGGCAATTCTCCTGCCTCAGCCTCCTGAGTAGCTGGGATTACAGGCACGCACCACCATGCCCAGCTAATTTTTTGTATTTTTAGTAGAGACGGGGTTTCACCATGTTGACTGAGATGGTCTCGATCTCTTGACCTCGTGATCCACCCGCCTCAGCCTCCCAAAGTGCTGGGATTATAGGCTTGAGCCACCGCGCCCGGCTCAATATGAGACTTCTTCAGCTTGGCCTTTATTGTCCATATTTCTGTTAGCATTTTGGTTTTAACAATTTAACCAGTCCCTAAGAAGTTCTAAACTTTCCCTCATCTTCCTGTCATCTTTTGAGCCCTCCAAACTCTTTCAGCCTTTCCCTGTTACCCAGTTCCAAAGCACTTCCACATCTTCAAGTATCTTTATAGCAATGCTTTGCTTCCCGGTACCAACTTTCTATGTTAGTCCATTTTGTGTTACTATAAAGGAATCCTTAATACTGGGTTATTTATGAAGAAAATATACTTATTTAGGCTCATGGTTCTTCAGGCTATACAAGAAGCATGGTGCTGAGATCTGCTTCTGGTAAAGACCTCTGGGAGGTTACAGTCATGGTGGAAGGTGAAGGGGGAGCTGGTGTATCAGGAGGCAAGAGATGAAGCAACAGAGAGAGGGAGGAGGTATCAGGCTCTTTTAAGCAAGCAGAATTCATGTGAACTCATAGAGCAAGGACTTACTCATTACCATGAGGACAGCATCAAACCATTTATAAAGGATCCATCCCCATGACCCAGACACCTCCCAGGAGACCCATCTCTAACTTTGGAGGTTACATTTCAAGGGGACAAAACTTCCAAACCCTATCAGTTCCTGTGGAAATAATATGGTTTCAGGAGGAATCAGACACTGATTATTACATTATTTTCACACTGAAAAAGTGTATTTTCATATAATTTTAGAAGTCTATATTACAATTTAATACTAAAATTTGAGTTCGTGATAGCTAAAATTTAATACTAAAATCTGAGTGAGTTAGCAAGCCAAAAATGATAAATCAAATCCTACAACACCCATTGAATAATTTTTTTTTGCTTTTTGTCTTTCTCTTTATTTTTTAAATAGTTTCCATCTTTCAAGAGATGCTCTCTTGAAGGGGACCACTGAATAATTTAATTTATATTAAATTATTCTACAAAAGTAGAATATTGTTCTACAAAAGTAAATCTTGTGAATATCAGGAAGTCTCTCCATTAACATCAGGCTTGCAATTATAATACACGCCTCGATCATATCCATGCATTTACAATCTCCCCCACCGTGGTGACCAGGTTTAAGATGTTTCTGTTTAAATGTATACAGATCAATTACTTTGTCTTTTACAGGTTTCTTTTAAACACAATAACGTTAAAGAAAAAGATGAGTTTATGAAAGCTCCTAAGGAATTTATGCAAAAAAGAAAAAAAAAGATACTCAAGTTGCTTTTCAGTTTTAGAGGTTTTTTTCCTCCATATTTAAAGACTGCATTATGTAGTCATTCATTCTGTAAATTAAACCTTTGATTCTTAGTGGCATTATGCAGCTAGCATATTGTACCTATTTGCAAATACATTATATTAGTGAATGGTTTCTTTTTCTTTGCCCAAATTGCCAAAATGTTTCCACAACACACAAAGGACATCTTAAATATTACCAAAATAGAAAGTTTTTGTGTGAGCTATACAATATACAGTGTAGACACTCCAGGTGCCCACAGATATGTGAAACTATGGAAAAAAAGAAGCAAAAGTCCTTTGAAAAAGTTAAAGGCACACTATATAAATATCATGGAAATGTCACCTAGGGACACCTAATCACTGAAGCAGAACTACTGAACATAACCTGATATAAAGTATAGTTTCATAAAACGAGGCTTTGGGAAAATTTTCCCAATCCTACCCTTTTCTTGCTCCAAAAGAAACTGTTGGCACTTCAGATTCATCTTTTTGTGATGGAACCTATCATCATAAACAGAGCAGAGGAAATGGGGCAAAGCTGCAGTTGCTTAGAAATTCCAGACCGTTTTGTCACTGTATTTTGAACAGCAACTGACATTGAGTGTTAACTCTTCCTCTTGCGTTCTCCTCAGTCTATAGATTGTATTTTCTCGGGGACAGCACACAATCCCAGGGAGGGAGCAGAACCTGAGAAGACATGGCATTTAAATAGCTAAGATGTTTCTTCATCTCTTTATCTAGTCTGAAGCACTGTCTCTAGTAAATAGAGAATTAAAAAGAGAAAGAAGGGCTTGAAAAGGGTTTTATATTATTTGTGAATAGAGAATGAAGTTTTCCAAGGGGAGAAGCAAACAGAAAGGAGAAGAAGGGATACTCTTTCCCCTAGGAGTTTAAGAAGAAAATGAACTTGGATGTGTTATCTATTCTAAAGCGTTGTCCAACAAAAGGTGTGTTTGTTGGTTAAACATCCTGTCAAATACACATCCATACACATACACACACACACACACACAAACAGAAACTATTTATGGAAACATACTTAAGTGTTAGCAGACAGCTACTATTAAAATGAAACTGCATTTATAATAATATGTGTATGTGTAAGTGTTGTAAATTAACTAGTAAGAGAAAAAAGAAAACGAACAATCTAATACTCAATATTGTTTCCCCAATGTGTATGAATATATAAATAAAGCCTTTCCTCCTGGGTGATTAGACCATTTGCTATAAAAGACCCCCCCTTTTTTTTTTTAACAAATTCTCTTTGAATTCTCTCAGCTGTTTTTTCTTTTTTTTTTTTTTTGAGATGGAGTCTTGCTCCATTGCCAGGCTGGAGCACAGAGGCGCAGTCTCTTCTCACTGCAACCTCCACCTCCTGGGTTCAAGCGATTCTTCTGCCTCAGCCTCCCAAGTAGCTGGGACTACAGGCATGTTCCAAATGCCTGGCTAATTTTTGTATTTTTAGTAGAGACGGGGTTTCAGCCTGTTGGCCAGGAATGGTCTTGATCTCTTGATCTTGTGATCCACCTGCCTCGGCTTCCCAAAGTGCTGGATTACAGGCGATCGGCCTTCTCAGCAGTTTTAATCCACATACTTTACCTTCTTTATCTCTCCGAGACACTGATGGGGTCCACACTGTTTGTTTGTTTTTGAGACAGGGTCTTATTCTATTGCACAGCCTAGGGCATTAGTGTTATCATGGCTTACTGCAGCCTTGACCTTCTGGGTTAAGGGATCCTCCCACCTTAGCCTGCCAAATAGCTTGGACCATAGGTGCATGCCACCAAATTCAGATTTTAATTTTTATTTATTTATTTGTAGAGATGGGGTCTCACTATGTTGCCCAGGTTTGTCTCAAACTCTTGGGCTCAAGTCATCCTCCTGCCTCAACCTCCCAAAGCACTGCTGGGGAGTTCACAACAAAAAAAATCTGCTTTCAATGAGGTCTATGCATGTGGTGGAGCACAAATGAAAGAGAAAGAGTATTTTAGTCTCTTGTGCAAACATTGATCCCCACAGGCCTGAGTATGACCTTGTAAGCCCTTGAGGGGCCAAAGGCCCTGGCTGGTCTTCTTTGGTGTTGGGCAGTGTTGGTCTGTTTATCTCAGAGTGTAGTACAAATATTACCATTTTAAGATAGGAAAACATTGCCCTAAGGAAACCCTGAGTTTCTAAGCTCCGGAGTTCCTTTGTTATTTCTTTTCTTTCTTTTTTTTTTTTTGAGACGGAGTTTCGCTCTTGTTACCCAGGCTGGAGTGCAGTGGCGCGATCTCGGCTCACTGCAACCTCTGCCTCCTGGGTTCAGGCAATTCTCCTGCCTCAGCCTCCTGAGTTGCTGGGATTACAGGCACGCGCCACAATGCCTTGCTAATTTTTTGTATTTTTAGTAGAGACATGGTTTCACCATGTTGACCAGTATGGTCTCGTTCTCTTGACCTCGTGATCCACCCATCTCGGTCTCCCAAAGTGCTGGGATTACAGGCTTGAGCCACCGCGCCCGGCTGTATTTCTTTATTTTGTGTTGATAGCCTTTGATTATACTCTGGTGTATATACCTTTGTCTCTATTTTGATGTATAGCCATTCCACAAATATTTCTTGAGCCTATACAATATGCCATGGACAGTACAAATAAGCAAAAAATGATTTTGATGAATAATGTGCAGACAAGCAAAGCATAAAGTAAAAACATGGTGTCTTGCAAACGATGACTAGAAACTTTGTCTAATTCATACAATATTTCTATATGTAATGAAGTAAGTCTTTCGCTATTTCCAAAACTGCATCCATTCTTTCTTTAGGTCAGTTTAATTTCCTTGCTCTTCTTCTAAATATGAAATGTAGTTCTTTGTTTGCATCTGTAAACTAGAGTACACCAACTGGATTATCTCTTACTCGGAATATTATTGATTTGAAAGATCCTCATCTTGGTATTTCTAATGAAACAGCCAAATATCCTGGTATTTCTGTTTGTGATGATTCAAAATCAATGAAGCAAGCTATTTCCCTTGAATGCTGTTATCCATGACAAAGGAGCTAACTGCTTAATTCCAGGGGTCTGTTATTATTTGTAAACTGGTTCTTAAATAAGGATACTTAGAGATGCCTCTTACTCCAGATGGTACCATTTAACTGCCTATGTTACTCATGAGTGATTTTCAGCTTTAGCTTTAAACAAATACTTAACACAGCAATTCTGTTATCAAGAATTCTCTCTCAAAATTGGAACAAAATCCTGAAGTGCTGCATGAAGTGGCAGCACAAGCAGTTTCCTCCAGCATGGGACACATGGGTTAAAAATAAACGGAGCATGACTGTGCAGGTAGGTAAAAAAAGGAACTGTGGCCAACAAGAAAGAGGAAAGACCTCTGGACTGCCTGAAGACCTGAGTGCAAATCTTCGCTGGACAACTCATTACCCTGTGACCTTGGCAGATCGTCAAAAACTAGGGATTAGGTTATCCTTTTCATAGGATTTGTTTATGAACTAAATAAACTAATATTTCCCAACATTATTGCTGATGAATGTTAATAGATGTTACCAGAAAAAAAATTTTCCCTGATTGCAACCATTTGAGAAACACTAAGTTAAACCAGGAATTAAGTTTCTTCCGTGAAAGACTTCTCAGTCTTTAAAATGCTCATATGGTTTGTGACCTTTAAAGAAGACATAGGTGACATGTTTCCTAAACATATTGGCTGCCAGCCAGCACTCCTGTTGGAGAGATATTCTGTGGAACATACTTTGGGAAATGCTATCTAATCTCGAAAGTGCTGTTAAAATGTAAGCTGTTAAAAATTTAGATGTTAACAGTACATACCTCGAGCCTATATTTTACTTATTTGTGCTATGAAATATAGGAATGCTTCCTTTTTTTCTTAAGCTACCATGGGTAAGTTTAACTTCCTTTTTCTCTTTTTCTAGCTATGAAACTTTGTTTCTTGTCCATATCTGTGAAACCAGAGTTTAAAAATTTTTTTCTACCTGATTATTACATAAACCCATTATATATAATATTTTAAAATATATTTGTTAGCAATTATGGTATGTAATACGTCAGATACCTAAAAATAAACAAACAAAAAGGAAAGCAAGACAAATGGTGTTTGTGTCTACAGTTCAGAGAACACTAGCTGTACTTCTGCATTTAAAACATAACGAAGTATCTTCTTGCCTTCATGGAATTTCTACTCTAGAATTTTATCATAATGTAAGCTGAAACTGCAAATTTTAATGCTATTTCTGAATTCCTCTTGGTATTGCATACAAAACATAGAACATTTGAAAAACAGCTCAAGTACTTGATAAAAATATTGGATTCAAATTTGAAAGTTCGCTTTCTTGCTCTATGATTGCTACAATTTACTCAGTCTCAGTTTTCTCTTATATAAAATGGGTACAGTAATATCTACCTTCTAGAATAGTTGTGAAGCGCAAGTAAGGAAATTATTAGGTGACACTTACTGACATGCATTTGTGACTCTTGAAGGGTAATAGCACGGAAAGTAATCTATGTGCCTACTAAAATAAAAGTGGCTTGTGGTCATTTTCTGAATTAGGAAAAAAATGCTGAGGATGTGCATTGCTGAGAACATACATACATTCCTGAGTTAGGAAATGACCATGAGTGCCCAGTTTTTAAAAAGTAGAAACAGATATATTTTTATGAAAGCAACTCTAACCTACAATGCAGTGTATTTCCATTTATATTTCAAAGAATAATACAAAATAGCTCATTTATGCTGCATATCTGTGTCTATGGAAATCTCTCTTTTAATCTTTCATATTTCTTTTCTGTATCCTTTTATGTGTTCATTGCTACTTAGCTCACATAATGGGATTTGAATTTGGTACCCCTCCTTTAAAAATTCTAAACTACCTTAGTTTTTTATATATTATATTATATTATATAATTTTAAAATTGATATATGTAATATATATTACATATTTTAATTTGATAAAATTATATAATATATATCAATTTTTAACATATATTATATATTAATATATAATATTTAACATATATTATATATTAATATATAATATATTATATATAACATATATATTATATATAATATCTTATATATGCTATATAATATATATGCTATATAATATATAATATATTATATTGCTATATAATATATAATATATTATATTGTTATATAATATATACAATATATTATATATGTCATTTAATATTATATGTTATATAATATAAAATATATGTTATATGATATATATGCTATATAATATATAATATATGTTATATAATATATGTTATATAATATATAATATATGTCATATAATCTGACATATAATAGATTATATAATATATGACATGTTATATAATATATAATATGTTATATAATATTATATAATATGTATGTTATATAATATTATATATTATATACAGAAAAAAATCCAGCACCATTTATTTTTTAAAGAGACTGTTCTTTCCCTAATGTATGTTCCTAGCCTTTTGGTTAAGAGTCAGTTGGCTGTAAGTGCATAGATTTATTTCCGGGTACTCTATTCTGTCCCATTTGTTTACGTGTGTGTTTTCAGGCCAGTATCATATTGGTTTGGATGTTGTAGCTTTGTTGCATAATTTGAAGTTTAGGTACTGTGATGCTTCCACCTTTGTTCTTTTTGCTCAGGATTGCTTTAGCTATTTGGAGTATTTTGTGGTTACACATAACTTTTAGGATTTTTTTCTGTATTTCTGTGAAGAATGTCATTGGCATTTTGAGTGGTATTGCACTGAATTTAAAGATCACTTATGGTAGTATGAACATTTTAACAAAATTTGTTCTTCCAATCCGTGAGCATGGGAGCTCTTTCCATTTTGTGAGGTCCTCTTTAATTTCTGTCATCAGTGTTTTATAGCTGTCATTGTAGAGATCTTCAACTTTTTGGTTAAATGTATTCCTAAGTATTTGTATTAAATTCTAGTCTATCTTTTAATTTTATGTTTCCGATGGTCTCAGGAATAATAATGACTATATTAATTATTCTCATTAAAAAATTATTTTCTCTTCTTGAATTGGCACTTTCTTTCAATTTCAGTGTCATCTTCGTCAGTACAGTGATCACTGGCACATATTGAAACTATTGTGAGCATTGGTTCAGATTATAGGGGCAAGCACTGAATTCTGGGGGAGATGTACAGCCAACTGCTGTGTTTTAAGATGTGAGGGAGGTTGAGCTCAAGTGTTTGTTTATTAATAAGTAGAGGTCAGCTAGATGATGACAGCACCACCACCTCTGGATTCTCCAGCAGTAATGTCTGGCAGATTTGAGAGTAAATGGTTGTTGGTATGGTGCTTCTCTTGCCCTTTAACTGATTCAAACCACCTATTGGCCGGGCGCGGTGGCTTACGCCTGTAATCCCAGCTACTCTGGAGGCAGAGCCAGGAGAATTGCTTGAACCTGGGAGACAGAGGTTGCAAGAGTGAGACTCCCTCACAAAAAAAATAATAATAATAAACCACCTGTTTCTCTCATTTTTCTGCCTCTAGATTTTCCTGGAGTTCTGATAGCAATATTCACTTCGTAGCAAATCTCTTTTTCCTATCTGGCACTAATGGTTACTTAGATCTGTTAAATTTTCCCATTGGTTTCTAACTCTTTGTTCCTTTACTTTCTGGTTGGTGCTGCTGTAAACTTTTTCTAATTTTCCAATTGCTTATTATTTATTTCCAGTGGGAATTTTTATGGGAGGCGGGAGAGGTAAAGTCTTGTGCTAGCCATCCATCTTGAACTGGAAAACCTCAAAGTGATTTCCTTTCTAGTATATTGTCCTTAATTTTCTTTAAAATCCATACAGTGTTACAACAGAAACTTTCTTTTTCCTCTCCTTAAAGCATATTTGACTATAGCCACACAAGATTTTTATTTCTTACCTTTTGGTTGATTTAATCCCTCAACTGAAGAAATTACTCTTCATAGATGAATATTCATTGTTCACTCATTCCTTTGTTCATCAAATACTTGCTCAGCCTCTCTTAGATATTAGATTATGAAAAAATATAGACACGGTCTTGCCAGCAGCAGAACTATATTCCATTGTACAAATAAAGAATAGGTTTTATTTATTCTTCCACAAGAAGAGTGAATCTGTCTTTACCTTTCTGTGAATTTAACTTATTAGCATAGCATATGTTTACTTTATGTTTAAAAATTGCTTACTACTTGTACAGTGAAAATGTTTGCTTTAACTTTGCAACCATTAAAAAACAATACATAAGGTGAAATACAAAACTTCAAATACAACAGAAAATTAAATTAATGTTTTAATTTCACTGTTAATAATACCATGCATGTTATAGATATTCTCATAGGGTTGTTGCCATCGTGTAGGATATAACCGATACAACTCATTTAGGACAAGCAGCTGTTTTCATCATTCGAATTTATTTCTTACAGGACATTTAGTTAAAATGCATATTGCCTATATTGAAAACAGAACTTAATGCTATTAGACTGGGATGAATTTCCAAATTAGTTTATGGAATTCCTCTTCTGCAGAGACTATGGTGTCATGTTTGTTCTTTTATGTCTGTTGTAATTTAAATGTAGTTGTCCTTGAAGGTCAGCGACAAGGCAAAGTACACTACCAAGCTTCCATTCAATCCTGTGACCTGTGGGCAGCTAAGCCTAGTCATCCCTACTAAGTGAAGTGTGTGTGAAAATGACAAAACACGCATGAAACTTCACTTGCAATGTGGAATTGGAAATAAAATATGGAAACCAGGTGAGGAGATGGTTTGTTGATCCTGGAAATCTGTGCTTTTCACACCAGGACATGCATAACCTCAGAGGTACAGAATGTTATGCCAGGGAACATTCAAAGTTTTAGAATACATATGGTCCATCTCCCTACCAGGTTGATAATCATAAAATAACGACAGAAAATTAAGCTGTATTTAATTTTCCTTCTATTATAACATACGGTTGTATTGTAGAGTAAACCCACAAATTTTTGCATTAATTAAAAAAATTAATTATTAAATTTCAAAATGATTTTGGACTAATTTGGATGAATTTCCTCTAATGATGCCCCAGGGGCATTTATTACCTCTCTTCTGCTATACTTTGTTGGAGATGGTCACAGAGCTGATCTGTAGGTGAAAATGTATGATGTAAAATGCTGGCTTCATTACGCAAATTATTATCACAATTTGAGTAACAAGAGTTTTTAATGCTAGTGGTTAATTTATCTAGCTATTCAATAAAAAAAATTTGCTTTGAGACTAGCCTATTAAGAGTTGATCTTTTAGATATTTGATAAAATTGAGCCATAAAGGAGCCTCATTACTATCTATTTATTGGATATTTGTTTTGATAGATTAAATACTAACATCTGCTTGAAAGTTAATTGCCAAAGTACATCAAGCATGCAATATTGTCCTTACCACCTTTATTAGATTACACTGCCTGTAGTAAGTTACCTGTCTAGCATCTGCAGTTTTTCTTCTCCACACTGATTGTAAACAATCATTCTTTTTACATATGTGAGCCTCCAAGTTATCATGTCAAGACTGTGAAAACTGAATCTCTACATGTTACTAAAATACTCCCGAACTCACAGAGAAGTTGGAGATAAAGTGCATGCATGTTACAATTACTCAAATGACTGCTTTGTTTTTAGCAAATTTTCATTTATGGATGCCTCTCAATTTTCTCTCTGAACATAGAAAGACAAAGGTATGAATTCAGGTGATCCTTTTCCATTTCTGACATTTATTTTAGAGATCTCTGCAAATAGAGAAATCTATCAATATGGCTTCACCTTGTTAACCTCACACCTTTTCCCACCGAGAGTATCTAACATTTAAGCCCAGAGCCAAGACCAGCACCAGACCTGAGGGGAGAGCAGGCACATTATTTTTCTCTCTTCTCCTGTTTCTTCTTTCTCCTTGCTTTAGAAGACCACTGAGAAATAAATGTTTATTTACCTTCTGGTTTTCCTTTTATTCCTGTGGGGGACAGATGAATCTATCACAGTTTTGATATTTCTAAGCTTTTGACAGTAAATAAAAGTACGGAGATGTTGACTCTTCTACCTAGTTTGTATTTAAGCAGCCCTGCAAGCATGAGCTCAATAAAAACAACTTCAAGTATGAATTTTGTAATACTTGACTTTAAATCATGAATCAAAAATCTGTAAGTACTTGCTCAAGGTCTGAGAAAAAGTTTAAAAAATACTGTAAAAGTGACTATCAGATAAACAAAATAGTAATTCAAACCTTAGTGTCAAAACACGACGTACAGGTCAACTTTTCTCAGCGGTTCTGAATTCCTTTTACAAAACCTGTATCTAAGATCATTCCGCCTCTTCTGGAACACATTCATGGAAAAATTATGTGTTTGGATACTTTCAGTGAAAATTCATTGCCCAAAATAGCTACCACATTAGGTAATTTCACTGTTAAAAATCTGGGCTTATAATTGATCCTAAATTTACCATCATATATTTGTATCTGGTGATGCCCTCTGGTGATTGTCCTGGTGATGCCCTCTGGAATAAAATACTATAGCCTTATGCTTCCCCATGATGTATCTTTAAATATTTGAAGGAAACATATCTTCCATTAATCTAGTCATTTGTTGGAGCTGCTTATACCAAGTTACCAGGGCACATTTTTAAATTTTTCAGAAATTTGCAAGCTGGTTTTTAAACTAGTCATTATTAAAAAATAAATTACATAAATTTCCTGTTAAATAAATTATATTAAAAACAAAGATTGACTGGGCACAGTGGCTCACACCTGTAATCCCAGCACTTTGGGAGGCTGAGGTGGGCAAATCATGAGGTCAGGAGTTCAAGACCAGTCTGGCCAACATAGTGAAATCATCTCTACTAAAAATACAAAAAAAGAAAAAAAGTAGCCAGTCATGGTGGTGGGCACCTGTAGTCCTAGCTACTTGGGAGGCTGAGGCGGGAGAATCTCTTGAACTCAGGAAGTAGAAGTTGTGGAGAGCCAAGATCACACCACCGTACTCTAGCCTGGGCAACAGAGCAAGACTTCATCTCAAAACACACACACACAAACAAACAAAAACAGAGATAATGAATACAGCTAATTATACAGCTAACTATTTTACTACTATCTATGACTAAGGTGATTTATAACTATAACTGCATGGTATTCATAGAAACATTATATATTGACTACTATATGCTATAGACTGAATATTTATGTTCTTCCCAAATATATACATTTAAAATCTAATCTCTAATGTTATGACATCAGGAGGTGGGGTCTTTGAGAGGTCATTAGGCCTTGAGGGAAGGGCCCACATGAATGGAGTTGGTGCCCTTATGAGTAAGACCCCAGGCTAGGCGCAGTGGCTCATGCCTGTAATCCCAGCATTTTGGGAGGCTGAGGCAAGCAGATCATCGGAGGTCAGGAGTTCAAGACAAGCCTGGCCGATATGGTAAAACCCCATCTCTACTGAAAATATAAAAATTAGATGTGGTGGTGCATGTCTGTAAGTCCAGCTACTTGGGAAGCTGTGGCTGAAGAATCACTTGAACTTGGGAGGTGGAGGATGTAGTCAGCCGAGATTGTGCCACTGCACTCCAGCTTGGACAACACTGTAAAACTCTGTCTCAAAAAATAAAATAAAATAAAATAAAATAAAATAAAATAAAATAAAATAAAAGACCCCAGATGGTTCATTTGCCTTTTTACCATGTGAGGAAACAAGAAGAAGATGGCTGTCAATGAACCTGAAAGTTGGCTCTCACCAGACACCGTAGCTGCCAGTGCTATCTTGGGCTTCCTTTCTCTTTCTTTTCCTTCCTTTCTTTGTTCCTTCCTTCCTTCCTTCCTTCCTTCCT
>CM052665.1:11007936-11116235 GCA_028533165.1 Leontopithecus rosalia | reverse complement strand
AATCTTTCTCCATTCCTTTGTTTTGAGTCTTTGTGTATCCTTGCATGTGAAATGGGTCTGGATGTAGCATACTGTTGGGTTTTGGCTGTATCATTTGATTGGGGGATTTAGTTGATTTAAATTTAGGATTACTGCCATTTGACGTTAACTGGCTGTTTTGTCCGTTCATTGATGTAAATTCTTCATTATGTTGATGCTTTTTACTTTTTGGTATATTTTTAGAAAGGCTAATACTGGTTGTTCCTTTCTATGTGTAATACTTCTTTCAGAAGCTTTTGTAAAGCAGGCCTGGTGGTAATAAAATCTCTGAGTATTTGCTTGTTCATAAAAGATTTTATTTTTCCTTCAGTTGTGAAGGTTAGTTTGGCTGGATATGAAATTCTGGGCTGAAAGTTCTTTTCTTTAAGGATGTTGAATATAGGCCCCCACTCTCTTCTGGCTTGTAGGGTTTCTGATGAGAGTTCTGCTGTAAGTCTGATAGGCTTCCCTTTGTGGGTAACCCAACCTTTCTCTCTGGATGCCCTTAGTATTTTCTCCTTCATTTCAACCCTGGTGAATCTAACAATTATGTGCCTTGGGGTTGCTCTTCTTGAGGAATATCTTTGTGGTGTTCTCTGTATTACCTGGAGTTGAATATTGCCCTGCTTTGCTAGGTTTGGGAAGTTTTTCTGAATAATATCCTGAAGAGTATTTTCCAGCTTGGATTTATTCTCTTCATCATATTCAGATACACCTATCAAACGTAGATTAGGTCTTTTCACATAGTCCCGTATTTCTTGGAGACTTTGCTCATTCCTTTTTATCCTTTTTTCTCTATTCTTGTCTTCTTGTTTTATTTCATTAACCTGGTCTTTGAGCTCTGATATCCTTTCTTCTGCTTGATCAATTCAGCTATTCAAACTTGTGCATATTTCGCTAAGTTCTCGTGTTGTATTTTTCAACTCCATTAATTCATTTATATTCCTCTCTATATTGTCTATTCTTGTTAGCATTTTGTCAAGCCTTTTTTGAAAGTACTTAGTTTCTTTACATCGGGTTAGAACAAGTTCTTTTAACTCCCAGAAGGTTCTTATCATCCACCTTCTGAAGCCTACTTCTGTTAATGGAACATAGTCCTTCTCCATCAGGACTTGTTCCATTGCTGATGAGGAACTGTAATCCCCTGTAGAGGGAGAGGCATTCTGATTTGGGGTATTCTCAGCCTTTTTAGGCTGGTTTCTTCCTTTCGTTATAAATTTATCCATGTGTTGTCTTTACAATTACCACCTTTCTAATTAGGTTTCTGAGTGGACGTCCAATTTATTGATTCCCAGTGCTGGAATCTGAGCAAACCACTACGCCAGCCAAAACAGTGGCGTTAAGACTGATGCTGCTCTTCTGCGTGGGAATCTCCAGCCTGGCTTCCTTCTTGAGTCCATAATAGGCGACTCTGCCTTCCCAGAGCTCCAAACGTCAGTCAGAAGGGGAACCAGTCCTGTTTACTCTGCACCAAGAGCCGCCCTGCTGAGGTGCCAGCAAAACCGCCGTGCCGGCCACAGGAGTTGCGCTGGTGACCCATGGGGCTCCTCCACTGGGCATCTTCTGGTCTGTGAGCAACAAAAATTTGTCTGAAAGTGTGGCATCCTCTGGTTCTCTGTGCTTTCACTGGGAGCTACAATCCCGAGCTGTTAGCGATCAGCCATCTGGGATCTCTCTCATAACTTTGTTATGCTATAGCAGCCTGGAAGGACTAAGACACTGTAGTACTGATTATCTCTTTCCAACCCTGCAGTCAGTGATGTCATCCTAATTGTTGGAAATTGGCTATGGTTGGAGAATTTATACCACGGAAATTAATAAATGCTAAAAAGTAGTACTTTTTCTTTTCTTAAGAGCAAATTGTTGAACATTTCTCTGCACACTACTTTCTAATATCATTTAAATAGCCTAAAAATCTTATGCAGTTTCTTTTATTACCCAATAGTCTCTCAAAATTCATTTCTCTGTGATTTTATGAGAAGCTCCACTCTCCGATATACCCTCCTTCAGATGTCTGTCAGTTCCTTTTAGTACCTAGAACCCAAGAAAAAATTCTCAACACCTAGTAGAAGAATTCCCACTGATAATTAGGACATTATTATTTTTCACAAGATCTACAGAAACTGTTATCGTTTTTAAATAGTATTTAAGTGTTATATATACATAAAAGACTAAAAATATAGATTTCTACACCTACCACCAAGATTTTTGATGGACTCTAATGCCATGCATACAGAAGTGCCATGAAAACATAACGTTATGGAAATAAGTGATTATTACAATTTTTTATTATAATAGCAACTGTGTCCAGGTCACAGAAAATAATGTTTCCACTATGTGTTTCAATAATTAGAACAAATGTTAAATATTGTTCTCAGCCTTGGTGTCTTGTTTTCAAAACAACATGGATAAATGAGCGGAAGTCTTCAGAAGCATGTTAAGAATGGCAGGGAATTTATTTTGATTCTGTTATTTTATCACAGGCTTAGCTTCTAACTCTGTTTTAGTTAATTCTAAAATTTGTTTACATTCTCTGGGGATTCACTAACATTATTAAATGTTATTTAATAATTAGGTAATATACACATTAATATCTGGGAGTGGGTTCTGTAATAAGCCTATTTTCAACCAATTTTTAAAATTTAGCTAAGTAAACCATTATTAAAATTAGTTTCATTTTCCACCTTCATATTTTAAAAATAATCTTTCATATTTTCAGGGAAAAAAGAAATCCCTAAATCTGATACAAATATGGACATCTAGTCCTTTTGTAGCAGAATAAGAAACATCAAAATATATTCTTTAAAGTGCTATCATATTTAATGAATACAATCAGGAATAATTATGATAAAACAATATCCACAGAAGAGATTGTACAATCTACAAAACAGCTCATAGTAATATATACTACAGAAAGATAGGGACATGAGATCTTAGGTAGAAATGAAATGATGAAGATAGGGCAAAAGGTATTGAAAGTTGAGAGATGAGGCCACAAAGATATCATAAATGCTGTGAAGGAATAGGCAACATACTTTGTAAGCAGGAGGAGCCCCTCAAGTTATTTGTTTGCTTGTTTATTTTGTTTTCAGCAATTGAGTAATCCAAAACAATTGTTTTACAAGATAACACTGGCAATATTGTGGGCTGAAGGCCAGATTGCAGAGTAATTACAATGTAATAGTCAGACCAAGTCATATAGCAGTTTTTAGAAGTGCCAGTGGAAGTTGACAGCAATTCAAATTTGCAATCTACATAAAGATAGTAGCTAAAGCTATAAAACAAACATACAAACAAATAAAATCACCAGGGGAATAAGAATAGAGAAAACATAAAGTACAATGATCAGAATCTTAGGAAGAAGGTTAAAAAAAATTTAAAAGACACATTACAATGTCAAATGTCAAGAATGAGAAGCCAAATAGCATATGTTTCATTTGAGCAGTATTCTCTATATATTTCTTCATAAATATTACCATATTTTAATTAATATTTTGACTCTTTGGATTTACTTAACCTAGGTATTACTATTATAAATACAAAAATTGATGGGTGCGGTGGCTCATGTCTGTAATCCCAGCACTTTGGGAGGCTGAGACAGGTGGATCGCCTGAGGTCAGGAGTTTGAGACCAGCCTGGCCAACATGGCAAAACCCTGTCTCTACTAAAGATATTAAAAAAAAAAGCCAGGTGTGGTGGCACACACCTGTAATCCCAGCTACTCAGGAGGCTGAGGCAGGAGGATTGCTTAACCAGGGAGATAGAATTTGCGTTGAGCTGAGATCTACCCACTGCCCTCCATCCTGTGCCACAGAGTGAGACACCACCCCGCCAAAAAAAAAAAGAAAAAAGGAAGAAAAATTATAAATGAAAGATAACTATAAAATAAATAGAAAATTACTAATAACAAATTAGAGAATTTTGTGTGTCACTGAAAATTGACTTCTATACAATCAGGGATTCATGTACTATACTTTGGGAAATTCAAGACTAGAAGAAGCCACTCTTGATTTATAGTGAATACTACGTGGAGTTGAGTTTTAGGGAAAAAAAACTAAATTGTTTGTCAGCTGGCTTGCTCTTGAAGTGAACTTTAGGACCAAGGATGGGGGAGAAACAAGAATTGTGGACTTCCTGATGCTGAAGCATGGAGTTTGGACATTTGTATCAGAACCTCTGAGAGATGGAGATTTTCTTTCAAGCATATTATAAAAATTTTGCATCTCGTATGAGATGCAAACTAATAATAATTTCCCACCACCACTGGGAGATCTGTCTTCTTGAAAAGTATCTTTTGATGAACAAAAAATGAAAGTTGTTCCAATAGAAGACTAAACTAGTCAATCTATAGTGTAAAGCAATAATTCAAAATTTAATTGCATTGAAAGAAATTGGTTTTCTTTATGTAATGTCAAAGAATGCAATTAGAAATAAAGAAATTTTTCCAAATCTGCCTTTTTAAAATTTTAAACGTAATTTGGTTTCCATGGGGAAATAACCTCTCCTTTCATGGCTGTTTGTAAAGTTGAAGGAAAAAGAAGCATTCATGGCAAGAAGATATGCTGGAATGTACATGTCCTCCCAAATGTTAAAAACTTATTTTGACTTGCAAAGAAATTGTCTTCATACAAGGAAAACCTCTCAGGAAGTCCAACTGCTTATTTGTTTGTTCTTTCAAGCGAAACAAATCATCATTAAAAAGGTTCAGCTTCAAATTAAGACCTTTTAGAAGCTTAGAGAAACTTGCTCACAAAAGTTTAAATCCCTTAAAATGGCTCATTGCTGTCTCAGAAAGAGAGAAAAATAGCTACTGATGAGATTCAAATTATTCTCTATCTTCTCTTTCATTAATTTTAAACATAATTCATAGGCCATTATGCTTTGGAAATCAAAAGAATTATTCCTCATTGTAGCCCACCATTTTTCATCATTATACACACACAATGTCCAATTTCACCCCACTCATTCAAAATGGCCATTAAAGCAGGCATATAAGATTAACTCCAATACTTACATTTGGCTTTAATTCATAGCTTTATAAAGAGTTTTACTAGTCTAAATATGTATTTACACAATAGAATATGATGAGTCATTTCTAAAATGTAAACATACTAGTTTTAAAAATTGCTTAAATATGTATTCTGCCTGAGATTTTCTCAGGATATTCCTATGAGGTTCGTAGCAAAAACTCCCTTGTATTTGAACAACACTACTTCTCAACACATTACAAATAAGTGTGAGCAAAAGGTAGAGATACCTTCAAAGCAGTCAAAATATTTTAATCCTTCATCTTTCTTGATGTTGAACGGTCTTAGAAGCACTGCCTCTCATTTCAAATAGAAAAGCCTTCAATCTGTTCTGACTATGCTTTTAATAGTGTCAGCAGGTTGCTGTTTAAAGCCTCTAATAATCAAACACCTGGGCAGATGTTTCACAGAATAATAGTGTTCTCAGCACAGTGGATTTTGTTCTTGGCTAGACATGCATTTCACTACATCATAAGTCTCTTTGCTTTTAAATGGTCGGTTGCACATTAAAAAACACTTGAAATCTTATTTCCTGTTGCTAGTAAGGATGATGATGAATATCATTTTGGGGCCAGGGTCAATGTCATCATATGTCTGAGGTTAGTATCTCTGTATTAGCATGCCACTGCCGGTTCTGATTCCTGTCCAAGATAAGTAATAGTAAAACTCTAGACTCCCGCACAGCCCACTCTGCGTGAATTACTCTTTCTCTATTGCAATTCCCCTGTCCTGATGAATCAGCTCAGTCTAGGCAGCAGGCAAGATGAACCCCTTGGGTGGTTACAGTTCTTCTGATTATCCAGCTTTCTTTTTTGGATCTCTGCTACCTGAGTTTTTTCTCACAATTGTGTGAAGTCTAATTCCCATGATAACTCCCTTATCCCATCTCTATAATGGTTCCACTTCCCTTATTGAATACTGAGTAATAAGAAATTAGTACCTGAAACTGGGTGCTATCATAACAGAAACTAAACCATGAGGCTTTGGATTAAGGAGTGAGCATCAATAATTTTTATAGAAAATTCAAAAGTTTTAAAGGGAACTTTACTACAAAACCTACCATGTAGTTGAAACCAATAGGACAGAGGCAGTTCAAATTAAAAAGAAGGTTTTGAGCCCCAATTTCACATAAACAGGAAGCAGGCTGAGACAGTTTCTCAGATGAAAAGACAGGTCACTTTTTTAGGGAAAAGGACAGATATCTCCGAGGGAAGTGCTAAGACTCCAGAGCTGAGAACGCTGGATTAAGGAATTACTCCCATAGAGCAGAATTAGTGTCGAATCAAGAAACAGTCTTTGTTTCTGATGAAGTTGGGAGCCCCAAAACATGTTCCCAGCTGTATTTTGTTTTATTTTCTTTGTCCTTTTCTCTTTTCTTTTTCCTTCCTCCTTTAGTTTGCCTACCTGCAATTTTGGAATTGCTATGAACTCACGACTGTGATTCCCATTTCCCCTTTTCTTTGCACAGAAGTGTCTCTTGTAGTTGTTACATTACTGTCTTGCTATAACTGATAAAAATATAAGTTATCTGATCTTTAAGTAAACAACGTCTATTTAAAGGTCAGGTAATTTATATTTTTAAGAACAAAGTTCTTTAGACTAAAAGAAGTTCCATCTGATGAGCCTCATCCATATCTGTGCCTAGCTTAAATAAGTTCTGGCATTTTGAGCCAGAGTCAAATGATAATGTTATTAGATAAGACTTTGGGGATCTTACGTGGAAATTAATACATTGTGCATATGGGAGGAATGTGAATTTTGGCCAGGAAACAATTTCTCCTAAGCCCAGGTATGCATGCCACTTCTCTCATGAAGATGTAGAGTCTGTTTCCCTCTTTTTGAACCTAGGCTGGCTTTATGACCTTTGTAAATCAATAGAATGCAGAAGAAATGATGCAGTGCCACTTTTGGACCTAGTTCTTATTAAGCCTGAAAGCTTTCATTTTTGCTTTCTTGGAGCCCTTGTAAATAGCAGCGAATCCTTATGGGTCTGGAGCAACTTTAATTCTTGCATCTTCAGCAGAAAGAATTAGACTGAGGGACATAAAGCATAGTGAGAGACCGATGCAAGTTTTAGAACAGGAGGGAAAGTTTATTAAAAAGCTTTAGAGCAGGAACAAAAGGAAAGTCAAGCACACTTTTGGAAGAGGGTTGAGTGACTGACCAAGTGATCAAGTAAGTGTTTGGCCTTTGAATTAGGGTTTTTCTGGGGTCTGTGTTACTTCTCCCTTGATTCTTTTTTGGGGTGGGCCATCTCCATGTGCAGTGGCCTAGCAGTGCTTGGGAGGGGCCACACAGTGTGTTTATTGAAGTCGTGCATGTGCTCACTTGAGGTGTTTTCCCCTTACCAGTCCAGTGTTCCTACAGGGAGGTCACATATCAGTTAAACGCTTCCATTTTGCCACTTAGTGGGCTTTTGCCACAGGAATCTTGGGGATTCCAGTTCCTGCAAAGCCCCTAGTGGAAGGCAGCTTCATAAGTGACCCCAGCTCATGCTACCTGGAGCAGAAAAACAGCTCAGTTGACCCAAGACAACTCATGGAATGATAAGAAATAATAAATTGCTACTGTTTAAGCCACTGTATTAGTCCATTTTCACACTGATATAAACAATTACCTGACACTGGGTAATTTATAAAGAAAAGAGATTTAATTGACTCAGACTTTTACATGGCTGGAGAGGCCTCAGAAAATTTAAAATTATGGCAGCAGGCGAAAATGAAGCAAACATCTTCTTCACAGGCAGCATAAGAGAGAGAGAGAGTGAGAGTGAGGGGGGAAGTACTACACTTTAAAACCATCAGCTCTTGTGAGAACTCACTCACCATCATGAGAACAGCATGGAGGAAACTGCCCCCATGATTTATTCACCTCCCATCACCTCTCTCCCTTTTCATATGGGGATTACAATTTGAGAAGAGATTTGAGTGGGGACACAGAGCCAAACCATACCATTTTACTTCTGGCCTCTCCCAAATCTCATGTCTTTCTCACATTTCAAAACACAATTATGCCTTCCCAGAGTCCCCCAAAGATTTAACTCATTCCAATGTTAACCCAAAAGTCCAAGTGCAAAGTGTCATCTGAGACAAGGCAAGTCCCTTCTGCTTACAAATCTGTAAAATCAAAATTAAGTTAGTTACTTCCAAGATACAATGGGGGTACAGGCATTGGGTAAATGCTTCCATTCCAAATGGGAGAAATTGACCAAAATAAAAGGGCTACAGGCCCCATGCAAGTCTAGAACCCAACAGGGCAGCAATTAAACCTTATGGCTCCAAAATAATCTCCTTTGACTCCATGTCTCACATCCAGGGCATGCTGATGCAAGAGGTGGGCTTCCAAGGCCATGGGCAGCTCTTCCCTGTGACTCTGCAGGGTATAACCCCTGTGACTCTGCAGGGTATAACCCCTGTGGCTGCTTTCCAAGGCCATGGGCAGCTCTTCCCTGTGACTCTGCAGGGTATAACCCCTGTGGCAGTGAGTTCCTACAGCTTTTCCAGGTGCACAGTGCAAGCACTTGGTGGATCTGTCATTCTGGTGTTGGAAGATGGTGGCCCTCTTCTCACAGCTCTACTAGGCAGTGCCCCAATGAGGACTTTGTGTGGGGGCTCCAACCCCACATTTCCCCTCTGTACTGCCCTAGCAGAGGTTCTATATGAGGGGCTTGTCCCTGTCACAGACTTCTGTCTGGACATCCAGGCCTTTCCATACATCCTCTGGAATATAAGCAGAGGCAGTCAAGCCTCAACTTCTGACCTCTGTGCACCCACAGGCCTAACACCACATGGAAGCCACTAAGGCTTGGGACTTGCACCCTCTGAAGCAACAGGCCCAAGCTGTACCTTGGCCCTTTTTAGCCAGGGCTGAAGCTGGAGCAGCTAGGAAACAGGGTGCCAAGTCCCAGAACCGCACAGAGCAGAAGCTGGGACCTTGACCCGGCCCATGAAACCATTTATTCCTCTGAGGTCTCCAGGCCTATGAAGAAAGAGGCTGCCAAGAAGATCTCTAACATGCCCTGGAGATGTTTTCCTCATTATCTTGGCTATTAACACTAGGCTCCTAGTTGCTTATGCAAATTTAAGCAGTATTGGTTTTAGTTTCTTTCCAGAAAATGTTTTTTTCTATTTTATCACATGGTCAGGCTGCAAATTTTCCAAACTTTTACTCTGCTTCTCTTTTTAAACAAAAATTTCAATTTCATATCATCTCCTTATGAATGCATATTACTGTATCCTTCCAGAAAAAGCCAGGTCACATCTTGAATGCTGTGCTGCTTAGAAATTTATTCTGCCAGAGGCCGGGCGTGGTAGCTCAAGCCTGTAATCCCAGCACTTTGGGAGGCCGAGGCTGGTGGATCACGAGGTCAAGAGATCAAGATCACCCTGGTCAACATGGTGAAACCCTGTCTCTACTAAAAATACAAAAACTTAGCTGGGCATGGTGGTGTGTGCCTGTAATCCCAGCTACTCAGGAGGCTGAGGCAGGAGAATTGCCTGAACCTAGGAGGCGGAGGTTGCGGTGAGCCGAGATTGCGCCATTGCACTCCAGCCTGGGTAACAAGAGCGAAACTCTGTCTCAAAAAAAAACAGAAATTTCTTCTGCCAGATACCCTAAATCATCTCTCTCAAATTCAAAGTTCCACAGATCTATAGGGCAAGGGCAAAATTCCACCAATCTCTTTGCAAAAGCACAGCAAGAATGACCTTTGCTCCAGTTCCCAATAAGTTCCTCATCTCCATCTGAGACCACCTTAGCCTGGCCTTCATTGTCCATATCACTATAAGTATTTTGGTCTAAACCTTTCAACAGGTCTCTAGGAAGTTCCAAATTTTTCCATATCTTCCTGTCTTCTTCTGAGCCTTCCAAACTGTTCCAACCTCTGCCTATTACCCAGTTTCAAAGTTGTGTCCACATTTTTAGATATCTTTATAAAAATGCCTCACTTCTCTCAGTATCAATTTCCTGTATTAATTCGTTTTTACACTGCAGTAAAGAACTATGAGACTGGGTAATTTATAAAGAAAACAGATTTAATTGACTCACAGGTCTGCGTGGCTGGAGAGGCCTCAGGAAACTTAGAATTATGGCAGAAGGCAAAGGAGAAGCAAGCACATTCTTCACAAGATTGCAGGAGAGATTGAGAGTGAGAATGAGGGAGGATGCACCATACTTTAAAACTATCTTCTCTTGTGAGAACTCACTCTCATGAGACTAGCATGGGGGAAACTGCACCCATGATCCACTCACTCTCCACCAAGTCTCTCCCTTGACACATGGGGATTACAATTGGAGATGAGATTTGAGTGGGAACATAGAGCCATAGTATATCAGCCACTAATCTGGGGATAGTGTTTTATATAGAAATTGATAATTGAAAGACTTGCAAATAAATGAATGAAAGAGTAAATGATTAGAACAAATGTCTCTATAACTGGAGCAGATCTTATTACTGGATGTGTTACTTTTCCCTCCCAGCTAGTACCTCCTGTGAAGCTTTACACCTGAAATTGCCTGTGGACACCAAGGTGCTTTGGAAAAGTTCTTCACCTTTGCATGTGTCAAGAGAAAAGTAAGAGAGAGAAAAAAGAGTGTTGCTGGCTTGCCCCCAAAGGTTTAGATCCAGATGATTTGGTTTTCTTTTGTTTAATTCTTTTCAGAATAGTATCATGCCCATTGTTATTATTTTTTTGAAGCCCTCATTTCTAAAAATTATTGAAGTAATTGAAAAAAATAATAAGATAGGGAAATCTAAACCCTTAAAAGAAAAGGCATGGAAAGTACAACTTTTATACTCTGGGGGAGAAAACGACTTCTGAGACAATAAATAGCTAAAATAAATTCAAAGAATCCAATACACTAAAACTACCAAAATGTCATCGATGGTTTTCATGTCAGTGCTAAGTGAATAAACTTTTTTAAAAGTATGGAATAGAAGCAAAGTGATAAAGAAAGTTTACTTCAAAATAGAAGATCAGCTGTACTCTAGCTGAGGATTTTACATTTGAAACTGGTTGTTTGGTGTCTTAGTACCTCAGTGACTCTGAGTATGTAAATGATAGACATAAGGAAATGGTGAGGAGGGGAACAGATAGACTTTATAGATACTACTAAAAAAGCAATAATGAGGAATGACTTAACAAAATTCAAAGGTTTCAGATCATTTGAGAGCCTGAAACAGCAGATGGCAAATATAGTTCAATTCAGACAAACATTAAAAAAGATGCGTAGCAATAGAGAACTACAAACGAGGGCTGTGGAAACACATTTCAATGGACTAATCACCCAGCACGCCAACCAGAAAATATTTGAAAACTTTTAAGTATCAGCTTAGTACAAAGAAACTGTCTTCTAAGATGAAGGGCAGAATAAAAATAGTGTTTTAAGTTTCTAGTCTTAACTCATGGGGGAGGGGGAGGAGTGGGGATAAGACAAAAATACTTAGAAGTAGGAAAAGATAATGATACTTTATGAAGCATGAGACTCTTAGTCACAAACTGCAAGAGATTTAATTTCCTCTACGGAAATAAAAAAGCATTTTGGTAGGTGTGTTAACTTACTTAATAGGGTACATTTTAGTACCTTATGTAAGATAGCATCTAAATATAGCCAGGGGAATTTTTCCCAAGTGGAAATAGATTGCGTAGTCTATAAACTACCAGTTGTTTACACAGATAGTCTATGGACAAGGAGGATTCCTACATATTTATATGGCTGAGTTGGCTGGAATATTTCCCCCTTAATATAAGTACCTTCTTACAAGTGGTTTTGTATTGAGGTAGTCACTTCTCACAAAAAAAGCTCAAGTGGAATCTTGAAACCTTCATCCCCACTCTGTTAATAGCAAAAGTCTCATTAGGCTCTTTTTTCCAAAATTTACCCAGGATACCCAAATTGATTCCTCTAACTATAGCATCTTTAATATGTTGCTATGTTGATGATCCAAAAGACATGAAGTAGGCATTCAGGGGAAGCTAAGTGCTCAATCTGGTTGGGAAACCCTGTGTATTTGGAGTTAAGTGAAGAGTTTCTGGAGAGCCAAGAAATAATCTTTATTCTCCAGTTCACTCCAGGTTCTTCTGCAATTCCAGCAATATATGGCTAAACATGATTTTTACTCTCAACAAATATTTTGGAAGAAAATGGTGCAAGCTCTTGCTCTTATCCTTCTTTAAAGATAATTTTGGCACGGGTAAGAATATTAGTTATGTGTTCCTGAATTAACATATGATGTCATAGTGCATTTGTGTTTGGTGTTTTGGGATTTAATCTAAAACTGTCCTATAAGGACTATCTAGGATTAAGAAACTGAGTGGGAAGATAGATACAAGTATGTCCATAGAAATAGGGAGGATTTTAAGCCAGAAAACTCTTAAATGAAGGTCTCTAGGAATATCTCTCCAGATACTTAAAAATACAGTGGTCACCAAAATATGCTATAAATCTTTAAAATGAACTATCTAAAGTTCAGAGGTTAGAGATTATGGTGTTTATGGTATTCTTCAAAATTGATTCTTTTTTCTTTTTTCTTTTTGTTGAGAGTTTAAATTGCCACTAGAATTATTTTGAAGTTAAGAAGATAAAAGGATTGACTTTTTAAACTTCAAAACCAACTTCCATGCTATGACTGACTATATTTTCCAGTATGGAGAATTGTAAATTTTCACAATGAAATCGTAAACTTTTAGTGTACTTTTACTCTCTGCTTTATGTCTCATCCATCTGCCATATAGGAGCATCTAGTTGGTGTACTGATAATTGCTTCTATGATTACCAGGTACAGTTTTAAACTTATTTCTGATCACATAGAAACTGAAATAATAAATATGTTTTAAAATATATTCTTATTTAATAAAAAATAAAAATGATCAATGACAAAAAATCTAATTTTAGAATCTTTAAGATACATTTGGGATTACTAGCTAGAGATTATCTACTTAATTTAAAAAATAAAGTTAGCTGAAAATTTTTTAGTAAATTTCTCTTTCCTTCAGTTGGCATATAAGGACATGTAAACATTTCTTTCCCAATTAAAAAAGACCATCTTTTTGACCTCATTAAACTTTTCCCCATTTTAAAAGACCATGATTTTGATTTTCCTAAAAGCAGGGTTTCCGTCATTTATTTTTTAATTCTCTGTACCCATCACCAGGCTTACAAATGGTAAGCTAGCAAATATTTGTAGAAGAAATATATGAATCACAATGTACTACTTTCTAGTTGTTTCAACTAATGGGATGAAATTAAAAATACATGCCAACTAGAAATTAAACTCACTAAAAATTTTATTTTACTAAAATTTTATGTATATTCCACTCAAATATAGATGAAATAGAGTGGAATATACATAAAATTTTCAATATAGATGAAAAGAGAGAGAAAGGGTCACAAAAAATCAGAAAATGTTAGGCAGCTCCATTTTTGACAACATCAAGAGTCGCTGAACTCAGAGAGTAACAGGAAGTTATATTTAGAAGTAGACCTAAAATATGACAGTTCATGACATGATATTTATTAAGGATCACACTTCACATATGGGAGTTGACTTTTTGCTCTAGTATGGCTTGCCTTACACTTCTTTTATATAGAACAAACAAAAGTGCTTTTGTACATGACATTGTGGCAGGGGTTCTCAATTTAGTTCTCTGGTCTATTTATAACAAAGTTTTCCTACTGCATAAGTTAACATTTCAATATTAGTAAAGACTAAACATAAAATTGGTATCCACAGTGTATTGTTTCTAAAATCTTATTCTTGATTTTATTTTATACTTTGACCATACCCCTAGAACTCACTTAATACTATTTTTATGGACCACTGTCTTGAGTTCAGGCTGCTATAGTAAAGTATTATAGACTGAGTGGTTTACAAACAGCAGAAATTTATTTCTCACAGTTCTGGAGGTGAAAGTTCAGTATCATGGTCCAGCATGGTCAGGTACTGGTGAGTGCTCTCTTCTCGACCTCAGACTGATGACTTCTCGGTTGTGTTCTCACATGGTGGAAAGAGTGAAGAGAGCTCCCTAGGTTCTGTTTCATAAGGGAACTAATCTTGTTTATGAGGACTCCATCTTCACGACTTAATTCCCTCCCCAAGGCTTCACTTCCAGATACCATCACCTGGCATTAGGGTGAATTCTGGGGGTATACAAACATTCAGTTCATTGCAACCAACATCTTCATGCTCTTCTTGCCTGAGGGTAGAAACAGAAAGATGCCCAACAAAATAACTTCTCCTACTTTTCCATAGTAAATCCGTTGTTGGACATGTAGCTGCCCAGCTCGAGACAGCATTTCTCAGACTCTCTTCCAGCTAGATGTGGTCCTCTGGCTACATTTTCACTAATGAAATGTGACTAGAGCTGAAAATGACACTTCCAGCTATAGGTCTTAAAAATATTAGGTAAGCAAGTTTTTTTATGCTTTCCCTTTCCTGTGAACGGCAACATGGCCATTTCTGGGATTTAGCTATGGCTATTCAGATGAGAACAACAGCCTTGTTGATGGCAGAATCACTATGTAAGGAGCATGAATCTCTGAATGAGTTCATGGCATAGAGCTGTCTGCTAACCTGGACTGCTACTTACATCTGTAAGACAAGCTAGAATTTGAGTCATATTTGTTTAACCTCTATACTTTGGACCATTTTATTATAGCAGCTCAGTCTTCATCCTAACTAATCAGTTGGACCCAGCAAAAGTTTAAACTCACTGTAGTCCAGAATGAAATCAAACTCATTATTTTAGATACTGGCACTTTTCTTTCCAAAATAAAAATCAATAGATTTACTTTTATCTATTGATGAGTGCATCATATTAAAGGTATAATGTTCATTTAAGCAGTGGCCGCCTAAAAACAATATTTAGTTTGTAGTGACTATTGAATAGAATTTCAGCCTATGCTGAAGTGAAAATATTTAGGTTATTTAACAATGATCAGGTCTTGTGTATGAACAGGTTCCATCTTGTAAGATATTGAGAGTTCCAACATTACAAGCACTGCTCTCCAACTGAGTACTGTTCTCCAACAGTGAGACTAAAAGGTGAAAACCGAAAAAAGACTTGGTACTTTTCATGGCCTTTACTTCATTTGTCCTAGAAGCTCCAGATGATTGATGATCTTCTCAATCTTGACATTATCTATCAATTCTGTTTTGCTTTAGGTAGTTATATGAGTTATCATCTGCCTGACTTCAAGCAGACAGGTACAAAGTTCAGCTAATAGTGTATGCATTCATTTAACAGATGTGTGATACAGGAATGCATGAACAGATATTTACTGACTGAGTTCATCATGAGTTAGGAATTATTCTATTAACTAGAGCTTCAGCAATGAACTGAAGAGACAAGTTTTCTTCCTTGGTAGAACTTGTATTTCAGTTGGCATAGAGAAAAACACGTACAAGCAAACAAACAAGTCAATAAATAAGGAATACTTAGGTATTGATAAATAATATGAAAAAAATAAAAGCGGGATGATAAATTAGAGAGTGACTCAATGGAGAGACACGATCTTAGAAAGGGTGCCCCCAAATTCTTTTCTCAGAAAGTCATATGGAGCCACATCCTGAGTAACAAAGAAATGGCAGACATTGGAAAGCTGAGTGAAGAGTGTTTTAGGCAGAGACAGACACCTCTGGCAAGGTGGTCAAGTCCTTAGAAATCTTTACATTCATTTTTGGATGCCGCATATATGCTATTTACCTAATGAATATTTAATAATAAATAACATGCTAATGATATAAAATAAGAATCAAGGGAATTGATATTTCTATAGAGAACACAAACCTGAAATATTCAGACCTCTGTCTTCGCTTGGCCTTGTGAATCAGGTATGCAATTGCCCTAACTTCTGGAGAAGGGTTATCATCTAAAATGGATTCCAACAAGGGGTCTTGTTTACTATAATAGTTTATATTACTTATATTATTTTTAGTGGGAAAATGTAGGTCCCATTAAGTATAATGTTGTGTTTGGCAGTATCATTAGGAAGTAATTGGCTTTGGCTAGTAAAAGCTCATGAATTGTTGTGACTTTACTTTTAATCGAGGTAAAAATCGCTGGAATAATTGAATAATAAAAAGTTGAAGAGGTCTGATGTTTTGATGTGCAATCGAACAGACATAAATATAATTAAATAATATAGACAGCCACTTAGCAAAAGGAGGAAAATTGGAAGTCACTGAAAAAAAATCATTGAAAAAATACTGGAAACACACAAACCGTTTCTCTGTAAAAATTTCTAAACACCTGAACTTTAGCTCTTCTGAGGATAAACTTATTAAAACATCACAAGAAATGTAATCAGTATCTTGTAGAAACTAGTAAGGACAATTTCACTGCTGAGTAGAGTATCTGTGACATGGAAAACAATATAAGGATTACAAAAATGACTCTCAACCGTTCTTTTAATAAGTTCAGATAAATTGGAAATCAAGTATGCAATATGGCACTTACTTTACCTCTATATCCTGTCTGCAGTGCATGAAAATATCAAAATGATATTCGCAATAACACAACATGAGCCAATCTATGAAATTTAATGTCCCAAAGATTCAGCGTGTCTGAACAAGAATACAACGAAGAAAAGGTTACTATAATTATGAAACTTATGACCATTAAGTTACTTACGTTGTATACATTTGCTGCATCTTTTTTGTAAACTTTTAAATAAGCAATCTAAGAAAATAATTTTCTGGGAAATGACTGAATAACCAGAGATAAGAAATTAAAATGAATTATTTGGCAGCCACTGTAAAGTAACATCAGATTCAATTTTACTATTGAAATTGCCTCTGTATTGTGAGCAGTTAGAAAACACGTTCTCAAATGATCAACATCTATTTCCAAAATTGTAGTTGTGGATAATATGCATAGTTACAAATGATCGTGGACTTCCTTCCAAGAATCAATTCAAGGAGAGGAATTCAGACAAATAGGTGCCTTTTAATAAGTCAAGTTCCAGCTGTGAACTTCAAGGCAATCATAAGAGATAAACATAAAGAGTCCAGGCATAATACAAAATAAGTAAGTCCTATAAAACTGGAAATTTGCAGGGTTCTAAATCTTTAAGAATCCCCAGGATGTTCACAAATGCATTTGGAGGGCAGGACTTTCAGAGCTAACATAAAATCTGACTCATTATCTTTCTGTAATTTAGTATTTCCTCTTATGAGGATTCTAAATAGAGAGTAGCTAGAATAGCTGAATTAATCTAAACTTCTTTTCCATCAAAAGTTCATTACAAGCGCCCTTGGCTCTGTTCTCATCTCCTTCGTGCCTGCACATCTCTCCTGCATGACTTCAAAGAGAACTCTCCACACAGGAGACAGGAAAGAGAGGCTGGGGGATGAGAACCGGGCCACCTCTGTTAAAAGAGAGGCTTAATTAAGTACATATTTGAACAGTGCCTTTCACATAAAAAAGCAGTAAGAAAACTCAGTACTATTAACACTGAACAAGAAGTCCCTGGTCCTGGAAGCAAAGCCTTACCGAGATTAAGGAAAAAGTTTATATTCTCCTCCTCCAGGCTAGCATTTTTCAGTGGGGCTCTTTATTGATCTGTCATCCTAAGAGAGTCTGTAAATCTAGCATCTGCATATTGATTCCTAGTTGGTTTGAAAGAACAGGAAGCAGAGAGTAAAAGACACATCTTTCTTAAGTCAGAATAAAACTGCGGCAGGCATGCTTGTAAATGTGCACTCATTTCTCTGCAAAAGGACTTATAATGCATGTAGAATTTGGAGGGCAAACAGTTTTTGTGTGCGTAGTGAGAGGATCTTTATTTTCATTCCTTACTTAGAAATTTAACTGGCATGCTTTATTATTAAAATGATCAATGTTATTGCAACAGCATGTAAAAATTGGAAGTGTAGACTGAGGCATCGTATTTCCACAGATATAAAGTCCAGAAGGGAGATGCCAGGCCAAAAAACAAATCCTCTGAGAAAAATAATTGGCTAGAAGGCTCTAATTTTCATAATGAAAGGCCTGAGAAAGAAAGTAAAGTAAGAAGAATATATTTGTGAGAAATTTCCTTGAAGGGAGCTGGTACTGGGCTCTAAATCTCACTACCCCTCCCAAGGGTGAGGAGTGGGAGTCCATCCTCCTCTACCTGAAACTTAGAAACTTAGAAAGCTTCATTGGGAGTATTTGGAAACCTTGAGAAGTGGCTCCATAATTTAGGGTACTCTGGCCTACTAGCTGACAAATGTCCCGACAGTCTTCAGGGGAAGGCCATGACTTCTGAGGTGGCATGTTCAAAAGAAGAATTGTTTGTGTGTATAATAACTGCATTCCCAGTAGTAACAGAACAAAAGCTCATTTGCATTTCCTGTACACCAGATGTACATGACAAGGGTGGGAGTGCATTCTAGAGCCATTGGCAATCATGCTTGGTGGGACTTCCAGGATAGGCTATAGTACTAACTGCTAGAGTCTGTGTTTAAGAGGACACCAGAGGAGTTGGAACTAAGGAAGAAGTAGACTTCTCAAGGAAAGGTACTGAACAAGCAGTCACAGATGTTGCAGTCAGGGAAGGTTAGTTTCCAAGGTCTACAAAAGCTTTGAACATCTGCCAGGCCAAGTTCCTATAATACCACCTTGTGATAATACCTATCCAAGTAAAAACTCCCTGTCTGCCTTTGGCCTCCACTCCTTTTATTTTGCATGCACAGATGAGTAGAGGAGGAGATGAGTTAGACAGAATGACCTATTCCCTCCATCCTCTACCACTGCAGTTGCTAGTTTACAGTCAGGCTCTGAATAAGATGGGGAAAGTTCAAGGTCGTATTTTTGATGACCGAGGATAGAACAGTGTAATATCTTAAACAAGACTGTGCTTGTGACATGAACTGAATAAGAAAGTTCAATTACGTTAAACCAGCAAAAGGATCATGAAACCCTCAGATGTTTCATACAGCATTGGAGAACTACTTGCAATAGAAACAATAAGGCAAAGTGGGTCAAAAAAAAAAGTTTTGTCTTCAGTTTGCCCTTTGAATTATGCTTATTAAAGAGCAGTAATAAGCCTAAAATCAATTGTTTTTTCAAAAAAAAAAACTACAGCTAAGAAGCAGCTGGTTAAAATGGGACATACCTACCATTTTGCTAGATAAAGCAATCACCACTTAACACAAACATTATTAAGTTAAAATACAGATTTCAAACTCAAGGGGATTATAGTTGAACAAATAATTCCCCAAGTCTTTCAGCCATATCTTCAAAGATATTAAAGCAAGAATTAGTCTATCTAAAATTGTATCTATAAGGCCAAACTATTATTTAATGTCACTTTTTTTGAGATGGAGTTTCACTCTTATTTTCCAGGCTGGAGTGCAATGGCATGATCTTGACTCATCGCAACCTCTGCCTCCTGGGTTCAAGCAATTCTCTTGCCTCAGCCTCCTGAGTAGCTGGGATTATAGGCATGTGAGACCATGCCTGGCTAATTTTGTATTTTTATTAGAGACAGGGGTTTCTCTGTGTTGGTCAGGGTGGTCTCAAACTCCTGATCTCAGGTGATCCACCCACCTTGGCCTCCAAAAGTGCTGTGATTACAGGTATGAGCCACCGTGTCCAGCCCCATACCAATAATTTAAAAATAAATTAAAGTATGGATAAATATTAACTGTGACTTAGGCAATTTGTGCTAGACAGACAAAAGTTGTTTTTCATCAGAAATGGAAACTTGGCAGGTATATTCTAATGGTTCAAGAAGATGTACAATCATTATTTGAAAGGTTGATTAGATGGGTCACTCAAAAAAAGGTTCTCAGGCCAGGCAAGGTGGCTCATGCCCGTAATCCCAGCACTTTGGGAGGCTGGGTGGGCGGATCACAAGGTCAGGAGTTCATGACCAGCCTGGCCGATATGGCGAAACTCGGTCTCTACTGAAAATACAAAAATTAGCCAGGCGTGGTGGCACACATCTGTAGTGCCAGCTATTCAGCAGGCTGAGGCAGGAGAATTCCTTGAACCCAAAAAGCAGAGGTGCAGTGAGCTGGAATTATGCCACTATACTCCAGCCTGGGCTGTATAGCAAGACTGTCTCAAAAAATAAAAGGCTCTCACTGTTTCTATTTACTTGTCTGAGTCTTCAATGCAGATATTAATAAGAAGGAAGTATCTACTCATGGAAATGTAAATATTTATTAGTTTAGCCATACTATTTGGGTTGTGAATTCCAGTTAGGTAAAATCTCTTTGCCATGATTTGTCAAAAATAGATTTTTTTTTAATGACTTGAGTGGATTTTGTTTTCTGAAATCAATTTGGGCAATAGCACTCAAGTCCACTAATTAGCTGTCTTGGCCCATTAGAAAACTGAGTTTCTGTCCTCCATTTTAGAAAGCAAAGACTTGGACAGAAGAGGACAGTCTGTAGTGGTAGTAAAGAGACAGATAAGGTTGGAGCTACAAAGAACAGTTTCAAAAGAGTGGTTCTGAGCAACCTTCAGTTAGTAAATAAAATCTGTGCAAATAGCTATTTGTGAAACTTGTATTATTTTTTTTTGAAGCTATTTTCAGGATTGATCCAACGCTTAGAGAAATGACTGACAGATGAATCAGTTTTGAATCTCTCAGTTTCTATTCACACTGTCTAGATCAAACCTTCGTCTTTCAACTGGGTTTTGACAATACCTTCTTTTTTCCTAACTCCCCTTACTTCAATGTTGCTCTCCTCTAATAAACCCTTCGTTATACTGACAGATTATTTTTAAATGAAAATCTGTTAACATTTTTTTGTTGTTGCTTAAAATAAATTGTTAGACTCCCATTTCCTAAAGGCGTGCTGCTCTGCAATTTTTTTCTGCCTTAACATGCGAGATAGCTGGTATTCATACAAAGGACAGACAGCATGGACGTATATAGCTTTAGTGTCATTAGCTATTTATTTGGCTTTTTTCTTCCTATTTACTCAAAAAAGCACATTGAAATGCAAGAAACTGAAAGGGATGTAAGACTAGAACTTGTCTATTAGAAACTGGAATCAAATTTTAACTGACTTCTATTATTAACAAATTATTGACATAATTATGTATCAAGATACTGTAGTTAAAAGCCCACTGCACTACAAGATAAATCCAAACTACTCAATTTGATATCCATAGTACTAGTCTAACTCATTTTTTGCTCCTTCTTCAATTATATCTGCCTCTGACAGGGAAAGAATACAAATCACGCAGGAAGGGAGAATTTCTTAGGAGGGAAGAACATATAGAGATGTGAAAACCAGAGAGCAACAGACTTTTGGACTCCACAGTTTACCTAAGGCTGGTTTGGATCCACGAATCCGCTCATATATTCTCTGGGCTATCTTTACTAGGCATTGTTGCATTCTTGACAGTCTTTCAGTTTATTACTTTGATAAAATAATAGAATTTAAAATATGGATCTGTGATATAGTTAAGTCACTGAACTTGTTAGTAACTCAGGAGATTATAGCTTTATAATTTAAATGTCATAGTCATGTACATTTTTTACTGATGTGAACTTTTAGGGGGCAGAAAGTCACAATCAAATAAGTAGATTTCAGTTATTAATATTAGGTTTGATTACCTTATGTATTTTTAATAAAAATATAAAGAATGGCATAACTATGAGATTTATAGAAATAAGATTAATTACCATATCTGCAGGTACAGTAATTCATTAGACCAGAGAATTGATGAATTATTGTCTCTAAGATAATTTATCCTTGAAAATTCTCTTCTAAGCTGAATGTGTAAAATTTCCCATCCATTTTTATAGCAGAGTACTTTTCTCAGCCATGGATTCAGTAAAACTAGAATATCTTGTGCAAAAATGTCTAAGTTATGATAAGGAAAATCTCACGTTCTTAAATTCTACATGCATATTTTTAATTTAGGTTTTTCTTTCTAGGTTTAATTTTCTTTCTAAGCCCTCATTTGATAATTATGTGTCACCTTGAGTATACTTTTAGATGAAGTTTTCTGTCTTCCTAGCTAAATGATGGTTCTTTTTAGAGAAGGAAATACGTATTCTATTTCTTTGACTTCTGAACATATAGCACAGTACTTTGAGGATACTATGGCAAAGTTAGTTTAGGGGAAACTGATTTTGAGGGGAAAATTTATTAGATATTTTTTCAAAGTGACGAAACCATTATCAACAAATATTTGGATGGAAACAGTCTCCTAGGTAATGGCATATGTTTTGTGACACTTGCCCTCAAAGAATTTATGGTTCTTTTACAGAGACAGGACACGTACCCAAGGCTCATTTACAAAAGATCTAAATAAGTGATATTTACAAAAGAATTATGCGAGTGTGATATATATATATGTATATATCATATATATATGCATGCGTGTGTGTGTATGTATGTATATGTGTGTATATACACAAAATTGGAGGAATTCAGAAAAACAGGTGACTACTTAGTGTTAGTGGGGACATTTTAAGGTAACTGGGTAATATTAACTTATATTTTCTATAATTTTAGTATATAGAATCAGTAGAGTTTTTTTTAAAGATGTCCTACAAAAAGATTATCCTTGTACATCAGGTAAAGACTCAGTTTGAGCTCATTGTTTGATTCTGTGAGAAAAGGCTTCCCAGGCACAAGTTCACATGTATGTGAATGTATCCCTAATATTACTTTGAGAACGAAACTCCTCTCTTTTTTCTGCTGCAAAACAATACTACTTAATAAGAAATCATGCACATTTTATGATGTAGTTTCATATTTATAAAAATCTCAAATTAGAATCATGGAAGTACTGTAACAAATTTACTGCTACTTTTGCTTTGGCAAGTAAAGAAGTTGAAAGGCCAGAAATGGAAGAAAAATAAATAGTGGTAAAGGCCACTATTTATAAAAATTAATGAAAATAAATTATTTCCATGATAATGTATAATATTTCAATAGTCTTCATTGTCATGGCTAAGCCTTGTAAGTGAGATAAGAACAAAGGCCTCTGATTTGCAGTTTTGGTTTTACTAAATTCCACAGGGAAATTAAAGTTCCGAGTGCTCTACCCCAATATTTCATATCATTTGGATGCCAGTTCTAGTCTGCTTGACTTCCAAACATGCATTCTTTCCACTTCACTGTATTAAAGTTAACCTGGCTACTTATGCATAAATGTATATGTGTGGGCACTCTCACACACAGGTTTAATTTTCTTCCAGGTTCAAGGAACAATTTTGGCACCAGAGATTTCTCTCAGTTGATCAATACTATGTTAAAAATTACATGATTAAAAATCCTACTTTTTTGCTGCATCTTTGGATTTCTACAGTCATAAATATTATTTATTCATTTATATATTCTGCTAGGTACTAAGGATAAAGAAGACAGTCCCTATATTCTAGGAACTTACTGACAAATTGATGAAAACATGGATGTGAACAAATATACACTACAGGTAATTAAGATGAAATTAGTTTTCAGGTTCAGTGAAGACATAACAAGGATGAGTGGACAATTCATTATATATGAGTTCTAGTAAACTGGATCCTCCGTTTTCTGAACTCTGTTCTGTGTTTGCTGTAGAGATAAGATAGTCTTATTATAGGGTTCTTTTCATAACTGTAATTTACCAAGTTCTTGGAAGGTGTCCAACACTGACCTCTCAAATGATGAATTTAGCTTTTTTTTTGTGCTTTTCTTTAACCTGTATATAATTCTGTCATAGATGTTAAACATTTTAGTCTTCATTATTTATTTCTTTATATGTTCTAACTTATCTAGACTTGCACTTCCTAAAGCCAGTGTCTTTATTCTCTTTTTAGCTAAATCCTAACACAAAATCAGGCTTATCTAAGGCATCCACTAACTACTTAGTAAAGTAAGTGAAATAAATATGCAGCATTTGACAGTTTATAGTTTATAAATCCTTTTACAAAATACATGAAATATATTTAATAAGTGCATAAGAATATGTATACACACACATATATCTAAGTATATGCATATGTGTGAATGTGTATATGTATACATATACATATACACATATATATTTACCATTACTATTTTAATACAAGGAAGAAAATTGCATAATTAAGCAATATTTTATCTAAATTACTAATTTTTAAAAATTCTAATAGTAATAAGCAAGATAGTCAGATCAAAGACTAATAAATTTATTTTCATCTATTAAGAAAGTGAAGTTTAGAGAGTTTGTTATTAAGGCAAGTTTGGGTGGAAAGCCAGAACTAGGGCATTGGTTTACTGTTTCCCAGATCAATGCCCTTCCATTTTACTACACTAGTAAATGCACTAACACAGGAAATAAGAATAATAACACCTATTTGTTCCTTTCACCCAAGTTTCTCAGCATGTCTTGCTAATTGTATCTACAGTCAGAGAAAATAAAGCTCTTACCCCTTCAGGATTTTATCTAATTCATTCTGCAGTCAGTGGCTGAGCCCAAAATACAGCCCTTCTTTCATTTTGATCAAAAGATCATATTGGGTATGCCAACCTATTAATGTCTAGAGAAACTGTGAGTTAAATTTCTGTGCTTCAAAGGATAGAAAGCATTATTTCTGTTTTGAGATGGTATTAAAAAAAAAGATTCTGCATGTAGGAGGTTCATTCAGCACACACTTCTAAAATACTTTTAAATCTGTCTTAAAATAGAAACCTGTCTAGTTCCTCTGGATCTCTTATAAATTGCTAATGTCAATGCTAAGAATATGTTATTTAGTTTGAACTTTTAAAAGCAGGAACATTCATAAGTTAAGAATCATTACATAGGATCTCAATTGGAAAATGCAAATGTTAGTGTTTAAGTGCTTATATTTTTTATCCTTACATCAGTTTTGGGAGATCATATTTATAAAAGATGGTTGGCATACAGCAGCCATTCTTTAATTCAGTTCTTCGGAATAAGTGATGATTATGATCAAGCATTTATAGATAATATTTCTGGAAACAAATGTGTGTAATAAGGTTAAATAATGAAACAGATTAGAAATGACAATTATAACTAAAATGGTGGAGAAAAGTTTACATACTTGAAAGTTTGGGGTTAAACATACTATAAAATATACATATTTTATACATTTTAAATCTTACTCTTTGAGCCTTTTACTCAAAGCCTCGATCTCATCTAAATTTATTCAACTCTTGCTTTTTTTTATTATACAGGTGCTTTGGTTTTAGCAGTTTTAAGATAATTCTCCTTTTCAGAAATTATTATATATAATCAAATAATTGTATTCCCAAATAGTCCAAATAGGTATAGTGGCAAAAATAACAAAATTGTTGTTTTCTACTTTAAGTACTGTCACTTACACTGACTAATTTGTTAATCTATAAAACACTTTGGGAGTCTCCAGTTGGTAAATTGGGACTTACTGCTCCATCTTTAACAACACCTGTTAACTTTCAGAGGTGTTTGCCTCCTATAACGTGATCCTTTCTTTCAAGAACATCCATTCCAACACCAGCTCTTGCTCTGCAGCATTTTCTAAGATGAGCACAATTGGCTAATCAATTTATTAACTATAATTATTGAGTACCTTAAATATGACAGTGGCATTGTATTAATGGCAAGAATTTAAACATTACATGCCACGTTCTCAATCTATTAACAGAATACAAGGCATCTTCAGCACAGCTACTGTACAGGAAATTTCATGGCAAACAAATTAAGGGGTATATAAATTGAACAGGAATACATTTTTAAAAGCTAGATGTAAGATTCAGAGGCAGCATAATGTATTAGTTTTTATATCGTTTCTCTATTCAGACTACATCAGTTCAAATTCCAACTTAGCCAATCAGTTGCTGAGTGATTTTGGGTAAGTTACTTAAACTTGCTAACAGATATTTATTATGTGTTGCTTCTTCATTTATACATTAGTGATAATCGTGTATACGTACTTCAAAGATTTATTGTTAGAATTAAATAGTAAATATACATAACAGTGTCTGGCACATGGAAACACTATATGTTAGCTATTAGTAGTAGCAGTACTATAGCCAAGAATAAGTAATATAATAATGTATTGTACATGAGGTGTTTAACAGAATGCTTGTTTTATAGTAACCAGCAAAAAAAGTTACTTTATTATCAGCATTATTATATGTGCCAGGTTTCTATGCTATGTTTTGGGAAAAGTAAAACCCAACCAAATCAAACCAAACAAAAAAATATAAGCACAGATTATAGGCTGATAGATTCATACAACTCTACATCTAATTAAGAGACAAATAATATTTTGTGATGTGTTTAAGATATAGATTTTGAAAGTTATATGGAAAAAGAGATGAGGGATAGTCTGAAAAATTAACCCCAGAGTACATCTTAGGGTGAGACACACAACAGTAAATAAAAAACTCCAGACCTGGTATTGCTTCTGTGTCCTGGCTGTGACAAAAGTCAACACCCAATATTAAACCATAATCAGTTGCTGTATGCTGGCAATATAACTATTTTTATTCCCTGAAAAATGACAAAAGGGCTATTATGGTAGGGTAAGTGCTAAAAAAGAAAAAAATAAGCCACTAGAACCTAGAACTTTCTCTTCCTACCAAAATAGAAAACAAAAGTAAATATTAGATTCTAAGTAAGATTGCATTCATTTATGCCTCCATCAAAGACTTGAAAGATACATCCCTGTTAACTTGCCTATTTGGCAGAGAAGTTAAATGAATTTTGGAGAATGATAATGGGTTATCATAAACATAACCACTAGCCATTCCAATTTCTTTTACTATTCTGGATCTCTTCTCTTTATTAGAACAAATCAATGTAGCATCTGGTAACTGGTATGCAACTACTGATTTGGTGAATGCTTTATTTTCTGTTCTTAAAGACTACCAAAATTGTTTTGAATTCAGTTGGCAGAGTCAGCAGTACTTCTACTGTTTTAGTCCATTTGGGCGGCTAAAACAAATAAAGTGGGTAGCCTATAAACAACAGAAAGTTATTTCTTCCAGTTCTGCATGCTGGGAAGTCCAAGATCAAGACACTAGCATGTTCAAAATTTGGTGAGGGCTTGTTTCCTGTTGCATAGATGACAACTTTTTGCTACAGTGTCATATGGTGGAAAAGGAGGAAAAGTTCCCTTAGAAGCCCCTGTTTTAGGAGATAGGGGTCTCACTACTTTGCTCTGGTGGGCTTAAATTTATGATCCTCCCACCTCAGTCTCCCAAGTAGCTGAGACTATAGGAGTGTGCCACCATGCCTAACTGTCTTGGACATCTTTTATAAGGACACTAATCTCATTACAAGAGCCCTGTCTGATCACCTTCCAAAAGGTCCCACCTCCTAACATAATCACCTTGGGAGCTAGGATTTCAACGTAGGAATTTGGGAACACACATTCAGGTTATACATCGCACCTACCCTTTCTAATTTCTAACTTGTCAGGTTTTCTGTCATAAACTAATCTCCAGGGATTTTGCTTAGTCTGCCATTTCATAGAACATCATACTGATCTGCTACACTTACAGTATCGTACATGTTGAATTTGCCGAGCAGGGCCTAGTAAATAACCCATGCACATGGTGACTGATACAGTTTGTCTGTGTCCCCACCCAAATCTCATCTTGAATTGTAGTTCCCATAATCCCCGTATGTCCTGCCAGGGACCAGGTGGGAGGTTACTGAATTATGGGGGTGGTTTCCCCCATGCTATTCTTGTGATGGGCATAAGTTCTCACACGATCTGATGGTTTTATAAGGGGCTTTCCCTTTTGCTATGTTCTCATTCTTCTTTTTTCTGTCACTTTGTAAAAATGACATATTTTCTTCTCCTTCTGCTATTATTGTAAGTTTCTTGAGGCTTCCCCAGCCATGCTGAACTGTGAGTCAGTTAAGCCTATTTCCTTTATAAATTACCCAGTCTTGGGTATGTCCTTATAGCAGCATGAGAATGGACTAATACAGTGAGTTACATGCATGCCAGAGAGTAGGAAATAAACATATTGAAAATTTAGAGGATGGGACCTCAGTGGTGGAAGAAAAGCTTCACATTATGATGGCAAGAGGAAGAGTAGGTCAGGGCAGACATTAGGGAACATGTGGATTTGAATGGGGCCTTAAACAGTAGTTGACTCTTCTGTAGTAAGAGAGGGGGGAAATTATGTCAATTACAGAAGAGAGAAAAATATGGAGGAAAAACATGGAAATGAGAAAGTGGAGCAGCACCAAAGCTGTTTTGGAAATGAACAGCACAAACTGGAAAATAATGTAACTGGAAAAGAAGCTGAAAAGGCAGGTTGTGGCTTGAATTGCCAAGATAAGAATTTGAATGTTATTTTAGATAACGAAGTGTGCATTTGAACCAGACAAAATGTTTCCATAGACCTGTTACCCTACAAGAAAAGGCAGGAACTGACTGGAGGGAGTGGGTGTGAGTGCAACATCCAATCATTTTTACCCTTCCCCTATTCACTGACCTCAGGAGTCTGATAGATTATTATTGACTCCAAGGTAAGAACTGCCCCTTTAATTGAACACTTACAATATCGGGTAGGTTTCTTTACCAAGACTTTTAAAATCTCAAGTTGTAGAAAAAAAACCATAATTCCAAATCACACTTTCATGAATGGTAATATCCACTGCTATGACCGTTGCTTTGCCCATTAGTTTTTAACTCTCTGAACTGCCAATCTTTTAAAAACAGAATGGATTGCAAATTGTTGATTGGATTTCTTACTTAGAAATGGTCTGAAAGAAAAGGAATTATTGATATTTGTTTTATAAAGAAATGTTTCCATTAGTGGCCTATATAGAAAGATGTCACTGGTCCACTTTCAAGGATATGTTCAGTTTAATATACTTCTCTTGGGTGCAGAGTAAGTAATAGTGACAGTGACAGTGGAAATGGTAGTGGTGGTAATACCATAGGTCATATTTATTTTGAATTTCCACGTCAAAAATAGTTCTATCAATCCTGCCAACTATCGCCCTATGAGGTACTTGATATTATTATTCCTATTTTACTGATCAGGAATCCGTGGCACAGAAAAGTCTCTGACCATGATCAAGGTCACACAGCCAGAAAGCGTCGGAACAGGCACTCCCCACTAGCCAACGTGGCTTCATAGACGGCACCCTTAATTGCTGCGTTGTCCAATGATCCTAGCTGTGTGATTGGTCATTCACAAAAAGATTAGTCTTGGGCATAATTACTGGAAACAGGTTATAGTTGTTTTTGTTTGTATTTAATGGGTGAAAATAATTAGCATATATTTAAATGTGGGATCTCTGCCTTATACGAATGTTTCTCTAACTCTAGCCATAATAAATCATAAAGTGAATATGAATCATTATCATTCCTTCTTTTTCATCAAGTTACAGCAGTTTTTAGGCATTTTTTAAAGTTTATGGAATTATTTTGAAAAGTATAGTTCACGTAAAATTTCACAGTTATTCTGAGGTCGTGATTTTTTTGGTCAATTTACTTCCAACATTGACTTCTTTGCCTTATACGAAAGACTTTAAAGTGTTTGGCCTCATGACCAATTATGCTAACACTTTGTCCCATGTGCTTTACTCCATGTCGATGCTATTGTATTTGTTATAGACATGCGATTGTATGGACTTTGGTTTTTATTTTTCTGTGTTCAAATATTTAAACCTCATTTGTGAATCCTGTTTTTAGTTTCATCACATAAGCTAGCTTAGGGCTGGGCCTAGGTTAATCACTCTAAGTTCTAATTGTGATAATTCTGATCTTGCTTGATAAAGGTATAAACTATGCCTACAGGACAGTGTTCCTATGCCAGAAATAGGGAGGACCAATTAGTAAATGAATGACTCATCTTTTTGTTTATAATTCACTTCCACCATCTAATTTTGTTTAAGCAATATTTTCTGCTTTAATCATGATGCTAGGGTATTAAAGTGATGGATGATTTTTGGCTCCTCCCATATACTGTAAGACATGATATGCTAATATGTTCAGAAACCTAGGAATAGTTTCATTTAGTGCTCATGGTAATGGCCAGTATTCATGGTATAACCTCATAATAAGCAATTCACTTTCAGAATAAAAGCACATATAAAAGAATAAGTTTTAAATTTTCTAATTGTTGTTCTTTCCTGCAGATAATGATAGGTAAACTATTTTGTCATCTATGATTTACAAGTACAATACTCATTATGTTCCTATTTTTAAATATTTTTTTATATTCTATTTACCTTTCTCAAATGGGACATTGCCTCAAGATAATGTTAATAATCTTACTGAGCAAGTCTTTACCAGATAGGTGATTTTTGAAAACATTTAATACTCTTGTAATAACTAAAGGCTTTTTGTTTCACTCCAATCACATTTCATAGCATTTCTTTCTAGGTGAGTACATTTTGTATTTTTAAGCTAAAAAAAATGCAACACAGCCTGACTTATATAATATTTGTTATTAAATGCAAAATTTTAATTGCACCTTTACATTGGAAACCAAGCATGTATTACAGAAATCTGAGGTCATCTTTAAAGTTCAAGAGGCTTTTCATAATGGTAAAATGAATATACACTTAAAAAAAGTCAGTTTTATTCTATACAATTACTGTTAAAAATGAAATAGTTAAGGATAACATGTTTTGAAAATTAAAAAGAAAAAGGGAAGACACCAAATTATATTGCTTTTCTGGTGTATTAATTCTACAGAGTTTGTTATATGTTAACTTTTTTCCTGTCTTTATTTTGTCTTCTTTTTACATAAAAAATGTTGTTATATTCCAGTATGCAATGGGCGATTAAATATTAGAACCAGCTCTTTCATCTTTGAACCTTTTGCTTATCATTGCTGGGCAAGCAGCAATCTTTAGTGGGACAAAATGAGAGTTATGTTATAAAGTAAAAACAAATCAGAGAGACTGAAAGGCTTTTTGGGCAACAAGCCTTATGGATTAAGGATGAAAGGGCTAGGTTTCCCAAGTTCATGAAAAAATTTATTCTGATTACATGAACAGCCATGGTTTCTGGAATAATTATGTAAGCATGTAACATACATAGTTCGGCTTCTCATTAAGAAGTAAAGAATTCAGTGTTCTTTAGTAGAGTGTCAAGCAGAGTAAATATTAATAGAAAAATATTCCTAGCACCTATGAGGTTTTCCATTTTATGTTCATGGGCTTGCCTCAGCTCGTTTTTGGTTGTTTGCTTTTTGGCTAGCACCTTCATGAATCAAAACTTTCCATATATGGAGGTTATTCAGTGTGTCCTTTGTGAGTAGCTGTTACAGGTATAAGGTACATCCAGGTAGATGTGAAGAAGTCAGAGGAGGATTACAGGAAAATGGAAGAGAATGAGAAAATGTATGATTCTGTGGGAGAAACACTAGAATTAAAGTCAGAGTTCTCAGCTTTAAATTCATACTGCATCATTCTGAGCAACTGTGGATGATTCCTTTAATCTTTTTTGAGGTTCACTTTCTTCGTCAACCTGTAGGTGAATGCAGAGTCTGAAAAAAAATGCTTGAGATGCTTGCCTCATAGGCTCCTACATCAGATGATGTGTGATGGCGGCTTCTAAGTTGGGACACATTACTTAGATATTAGTGGGTATTTGAAAACAAGTACTGCAAAAATTTGGAACTTCTAATACATATTCCAAGATGTCTAATAGTTTCTCTGAAACAGAAACATTTATGGTAAAAATACTTACGAAATCCTAGTTGCAGTTTGGATGACTCAGTTTTAACAAACATCAACTATTTCCTTTGTATTTCCCCAAACATAAGAGTTGACTACAAAATAAAATAAATTGTCCTTCTTCTTCCAGATTTCTATAAGAAACTTTCAATGTTGTTGATTTGTTCATTGGCCTATTTTACATGTTCTCGTTTTCTTTTTATAAAGCATATGTAAAGAAGAAAGCAACCCGAATTAAGATTTGTGCTGTCTTGTATAATTTTTGTTTTTAGCAGGTGGGCAAGGCTGAATCCAGGTTTTGTGGAGCCTGAAGCTTAATCAATATGGGGGGACACTCTTTGAGGAAAAGCATGCAAAATTACAAATACAAAATTAGGTATGAAAGTGGAATTTTATGTAGAATGACAGAACAAATTAAAATAAATCATGTCCCTTTCTTCTCAGATCTTTTTAGGCTATTTATTGAAAATGGTTACATAAAGTCTTCAGGATTACAACCTGACTTTTCCTCCTTGTGTGGAACTTTACAAAGCCCAGCAATAGCAGACACATGGGCTGGTGCAAGGTGTATCTGATCCCGGCTATGAGGAAAATCTCTCAAGCTCCTTTTTTTCTTGTTTCTCTTCACTGGGGCTACCAAAGCATCCTACACAATGTTATAAAAAGCATGAGAAGACTCTTTGAAGGATTACAGTCTTTCACCCCTTCAGTATAACTGATAAGTGGTATCAGGCAAGGACCACCAAAGGGTTCTTCATGTAGGTTTTGTTGTTGTTTTTTGCCCATGAATTTTAATAAGATTTCCTAGAGGTTACACAAGGGGGCTCTGAACGATCAATTGCTTTCTACCTCAAGGTGATTTGTATTTTGTTTTGTTTTCCAACTACCCTTCTCCCTTCCTCCTTAAGGCTGGGGCAGACTTCATTTATTTACTTATTTTTAGTCTCTTTAATTTCATGGCGTATAGTAGTCGTTCTCAAACTGGGCTGCACATCATCTGGAGAGCTTTCAAAACCACTCACGTGCAGTTACACCCCCAGAGACTATTATTTAATTGGTCTGGAATGATTTTGCCATGCAGCTAAAGTTGAAAACCATTGTCTAAGATCCCAACAATCTGTTTTTCTTTAAGATATATTTTTTTAAAGGGGCAGAAATGGCTGAAAAAAATCTAGTCATAAATATGCATACGAGGCACATTAATATGACACTGTTTTGTTTAAAATAAGAAGACTGCTGGGTTATTTTCAAATAGTAAAGATAATTGTTATCTTACTGAATGATTCTTAAAATCGATTGGACACTGCAATATCCTCTTAACTACTAAAAACAGGCAGAATTTAGAGATTCACTTCAGTCTGGTCTCTACATTTACTAACTTTTCTAATTTTGTTCAAACTAGATGGCTCCATTTATCAGGGTAGAAGTTTTTGTTTTTTTAAGATTTCTTAAAAATGATTTAAATGGTTTTTGTTTAAACATTTTTTATAATTTAAACAATTTATTTTTTTAAATCTTATTCTATGTTTATCATTTATCATATGTTGTTGCCTATTTTCTTACTGTGGTTGGTTTAATCAAGCTGCTATGTATTATTCTTTTTCCTCTTAGAAATGTGGACATTCTGGTATTTTTTTTTCCTTTAATCGCTACCCTGTTTTCCACTAATATTTGAAACAGTAAAACTTCTTCTTCTGCCAAAATGCACTGTTTTCTCTACCCTTTACTTGATGATCCTTTTACCTGAGGAGAGTCAGTGGCAGATCACAGAGTACAGAGCAGGGTAAATATAAAAGTGAGGGCTGAAAGCTGTGCTCTATAGTGGAAGGCCAAATGGGAAAGTTGGTGCAAGGTACTGATTCTAAAGTCCACGTCAGGCACTATGCCAAGTTAGAGGATGTGAGCCAGTTTCCCTGTCATTCTGTGCAGAAAATGACAGTATAAAGATTTATCTTCTGAAATAAATCTGTTATTTCAGTGATGAGACGCACGTGAAAAGATACCTTGATAGGTGTTCTCGACAGTCCAACAACAACTGAGGTGTGATGCTGGTCTGAGTGTTTTTATTAGATTTTTTGATGTGAGTAGATGTGTACAACCAGAGGGCATGCTTTTCTCCAGAATGAGGCAGGATTCTGCAGCGGCTAGTACTGAAGCAAAGGCCACATCTTTTAGTGAGTAACACATTCAATTTAGAATTTTGTGACCAGTATTTAAAAATAAATGAAACTGAACGGAACTGGTAGAAAATGCTGTGGGAGAACTCCTGCTTCACAGAACTTAAATGGATGAACCTAGACTCAGAGTGTGTGTAATGAACTTCCGACTAAGCATAGTTAACACAGAAGCAGCATAGAATGAAGGAAATTCTGACAGTAGCTTGGTGTTTTTAGTTCTAGAATATCTGAACAAAAGCTAAGAGTTGTGAGTAGGGTAGTGGAAGTCTGGGGGATTATTTCATGTGCCTCCTATGGGAGTTAGGAGAAGATGGGAGAAGTATGATATTCTGAAAGTCTGTATGAGAGTACTGTGGAAATAGGGTGTCTTGGTAGAGAAGACAGTGCATCTTGGTATGAAAAGAAGTTGTACTATTTCAAATATTTGTGGAGAACATAGGTGGCTATTAAAGGAAGAAAAAAATGCCAGAATGTCCACAGCTCTGAGAGGAAAAAGAAGAATGCATAGCAGCTCGATTAAACCAACTGCAGTAAGAAAAAAAGGTAACAATGTATGATAAATGATAAACATAACATAGGATTGAAAAGTAAAATAAATTGTTTAAATCATTATAAAAAATGTTTAAGGCAATTCTTCTGTCCACCTAAAGAAAAGAACTGAGGCAAAATTAACATAAGTAGAGAGTTTATTTGGGCCAAGTCTGAAGCTTGCAGCCCGCGAACATCACCTCAATTTGCCCTTAATATACTCTCTGATTAACCAAGCTGTGAGTAGGTTTTTAAAGGCAAAGAGAAGGCAGTTCCTAAGTGATTTACCAAAATATGTATATTAAAGTAACATAAGTGATTATTGTCTCTACATTGTTCTTTGTGTCACAAATTTCAGGAACATGAAGATAATGGGTGTGGCAGCTGCTCAGGAACAAAATTACATTAAACAATGACCCCGACCATGGGGATGCCACTGAAGTCCATACTCTGTCTCTCTGAACCTGACACATTCATGTACCTGACATAGCTCAGAACATTGAGCTCTTTTCCTTTTCTCACTTCTACGGAAAGGAAAACGGACAATAAGCTGAATAAAAACAAAAACAAAAATTCCAGTTAAATACAGCTTATACAAATGATTGAGCAAAGTAATAAATTATGCCAGTAAAAAAGATATATCTTACTGAGTATTATGGTCCAAAAAAATTGATGGCCATTATTTTAGGTAGTTGGATGATTTCAACCTGAGTACATGTACTTGTTTGGTTGATTCACGTATTCTTTCATTTGTTCAAGAAATATTTATTAAATGTTTTTAGAGTACTGGTGAGAGTGTTTGCATTACAAATTAAACAAGAAAAGCAGTTCCTGATTTCATGATGTCTACATTCTAATGGAGGAGATAAGTAATCAACTATTTAGTAAGCCAAAAATAACTTCTTACTATAATAAGAGTTCTGTGGAAAAGAGACAGGGTATTTGCTACAGAATAACAGGAGGTGACATAATGTAGAAAGTGTGATCGGGGAAGGTTACTGAGAAGGTGACATTTAGTTGAGTTCACTTCAACTTCTGTTGGATAGAAAGTTTGAATTTGCACATCTGATATTTTACAGCTAGTTTCCTGTTTCTCAACCTCAAACGTCACATAACATTTGTAAAGGGAGTTATTTCATCTCCCTCTATAGAGTGAGGATCTAATTTCTAGACTTACAATGGGCTCATCCACTTAATTAAATTATTTGGAATCAAATTAGACTTATTTTATTTGCCTTCAAGTTTAAAATACATATGAATGTGAAGGGAAGGAAAAAATCTCTAAAACAGTCTTCTAAAAATAACATCAAAAACCCAAGTAATTAGCTAAATCGGCTTCATATTCAAAGAAAAATTACCAATTAACCTTCCACTGGCCCCCTATGCGGAAAGACAGCAAGAGAGTTGAAGAGTGAGGAATTCCTACAGTGGGAGGATCTGATCCATTTTGCGGGACGCCCTTGCTGAAGGCAATACTCACTTGAAAGAAAATCCCAGCCACTGATTCCACTTAAGTTTAGAACCTCTTAAGGGCTGAAAGGGAAAGCTTTGTTTGCTGAGAGAAAAACAATCAAAACACGGAGAGGGTTGGCTAAGGAGCCTGCCCAGAGTCTGGTCTGTTTTCTATCAGTAGGTTTGGGTTTGGCAATGGATAGAACCAAGAAAATTGTTATATTTTGAGCTCAGTACTTGTGAGATGCAATATACAAACATTGTCTAAGCTGTATAATCTTAATTTGCTGATAAGAAGAGGATATAATATTTGTGTTAGAATCAAACGCCTTTCTGGAATTCAGACACTATGTGCCATACCGACAGCTTCTCCTTGGTAGGTTCGGCTCTCCTTATGTGACTTACAGAAGCAGCATATTTTAAGAAAATCCTTACATGAAAATTGAAAATAGAAAGCAAAAAGCAGGGTGTTATCTTTTCATTGCTACCATAGCACTAATCTGTCCCTCCATTTTCATATTTAGTGAATAGTTTTAACACTGTTTACTTATGAATGTTTTCTTTTAAATTATGAACTCCTTGAAGGATCTTGTATTTTTTTTCTCTCTCTTTTATTTTTTTGACAGTCTCATTCTGTCACCCAGGCTGGAGTGCAGCAGCACTATCTCATGCAACCTCTGCCTCGTGGGTTCAAGGACTTCTTGTGCCTCAGCCATGGAGCAGCTGGGATTACAGGCATGTGCTACCATGCTGAGCTAATTTTTTGTACATTTAGTAGAAAAGGGATTTTGCTATGTTGGCCATGCTGGTCTCGAACTCCTGGGCTTAGCGGTGATCCGCTCTTCTCAGCCTCCCAAAGTGCTGGGATTATAGGCATGACCCACTGCACCCAGCCAGATCTTGTTTATCTTTGTAGTATCAGTGCCAAACCATTTCTGACCTACTTAGACAATGCTGAATTTAAAACAAAATTGAGAATGCTTTATCAACCTTACTTAAAATGTATAAACCCGCTCCAACTTGGGTTTTTGTCCCTTTCCCTAGGATAAAATTATTTGTTTGCTAGTGACTTCCATGGTCTTCAGCGGCTGATATTGTACCTATCATCCGCATTTGACATGATTAGCTTTGCTCTTCTTCTGAGAAAACATAAGTTTTTGTTTTTCTCCCTTCCTCAACCACTGGAGTGCCTCATGGCTCAGGTCTAGAATCCGTTCTTCATCAACACTCTCTAGATGATCTTATTTACTGTCTTTCCGTGTGGCATCCACATTTACATGGAAAGCCCAAGAGCTCCCCCTTGAACAGCAGTATCATCTTGCCAGTAGCTTTCATTTGGTTGCATAACCGACATCTCAATTGTACCTGGACAACGTCGAAGCCTGATTTTTCTCCCTCAAGCTGGTTTCTCTTTAAATTTTTCCTTTTTTATAAATGGCAACTCCACTCTTCCAGGGACTCAGGCCCCAAATTTGGAGTGTCCTTCACTCCTTTTTCTGCTACCCCAAGTAATGAATTTACTAGAACAATCCTACTGTCCCCCCTTCAATATATATTCCGAAACTGACCACTGTTTTCCACCATTATTGCTATTGTTGAAGCCGATATAATCTCTCATTTGGACTGAAGTTGGAAGCCTGAGCATTCAATTACGAAGTTCATGCTCCTTTCACCTTTTCCAGGTGGTTTTCAAACCTGACTGTCCATTAGAATCTCCTGGGAAACATTAAAAACAACTAATATTAAGGCATCACTCTCAGATCCCCTCATATAATTTGTCTGGTGTGGGGTCCAGGCATGGATATTTTTCGTATTTTGATAATCTTCTCTAGGTGTTTCAAAGGTATAGTTGGGATTGAGAACCACTGTTATATCATGTTGAAGTTGGGGGTGGGGTTGAAGTATATCATACTGTAATGCTTTAAAAATGTGATCTGTGAACCCCAAATACCTAAGACCGGTCTCAGTCAATTTAGGAAGTTTATTTTGCCAAAGTTAAATATGAGCACCTGTGACACAGCCTCAGGAGGTCCTGATGACATGTGCCCTGATGACATGTAGTTGGGGCACAGCTTGGTTTTAAACATTTTAGGGAGACATGAGACAGCAATTAATACATGGAAGATGTACATTGGTTCCATCCAGGGGGCTTCCAGGTCATAGGTGGGTAAGAGACAAAAGGTTATATACTTTCCAGTTTCTGATTAACCTTTCCAAAGGAGGCAATCAGATAATCATTTATCTCAGTAAGCAGAGGGATGACTTTGAATTTTGTCTGTCCTTTGTCCACAAGGCAGCTCCTTGTGAGGGAAGTGTGTAGCTGTTTTATTTAGCAGCTATCTTTTTTGTTTTGTTTTGTTTTATATTTTGAGACAGAGTTTCACTTTTGTCACCCAGGCTGGAGTGCAATGGTGCAGTCTCGACTCATTGCTACCTCTGCCTCCCAGCCTCAGCCTCCCAGTTAGCTGGAATTATAGGCGCTCGTCACCATGCCTGGCTAATATTTTGATTTTTAGTAGAGACAAGGTTTCACTGTGTTGGACAGGCTGGTCTTGAACTCCTGACCATGTGATCTGCCCACCTTGGCCTCACAAAGGCTGGGATTACAGACATGAGCCACTGTGCCCTGCTGCTATCTTTTTAAAGAATAACATGGGAGTCAGGTTTGCCCTAAGTAGTTCCCAGTTTGACTCTTCCTTTTGGCTTAGTAATTTTGGGGTCCCAAGATTGATTTCCCCTTCATAGATCTAAGGTCAACAGCATCAATCTTCTTTGAGAACTTGTTAGAAATGCCAAAACCCTGAATTAGAGACTCCAGGCTTAGGGTCCAACAGTCTGCATTTTAGCAAGCCATCTAATGCACAGCAATGTTTGAGAACCGTAAATATAGAGATCAAGGGCCTTGGCTTTGGGTTGAGAAAGATCTAGGTCTTAAGTGGACTTTCAACACTTGATAGCCATGCATACTAAATCAAGTAACTCAACGCCTCTAGGTCTCAATTTACCCAGATGCAGACAAAGATAATGTTATTTACTGCTCTGAAAAATAATGAGATACTTAATGTAAATCACTTGGCCCGTATCAGTTGTTCAACAAATAGTAACTAATATTAAGGGGCATTTTGGAAAGCGTAATGAGTCACAAACTGAGCCTATAAAGAAGTCTATTTAAAAAAATCTGGGAAAGATAGTTATGGAAATATAAAGTAGGTAGTCTGATAATTGTAAGAGTGTATTATGCTTTTCAATATTAGCTCAACAGCTAATATTGCTCAACAGCTAATATTGAAAAAGAGGCAAAAATGTCCAGCCTATAGAAAACTAAAAGAGTTGATTTCCTCAACAGAATTGGAACTAACTCATGCGTATTGTCGGACATATAATAATTATGTAACTAATAGTTATACTAACATTTCCTACTTTTTCATTTTGTTAGATAAAGATATTGCTGACTTGGTTTTAGCTTCATCTGTTTACTTGATGAATGTTTAGATAATAGATTTGGTCATGCAAAGTACTGATGGCAAATGGGTGAGATTTGAACTTTGGGCTTAAGTAAACTTCGTTTGTGAGCCAAGTCTCACTCCCTCCTCTTCTTTAGAGATCCAGAGTTTAAAGCGTTTGTATGTGGCCAACAGGAGGAAGACATGTGCTGAGAGAATGAAAAGATTCCTGAGATTTTAAATCAGATTCACCTATTTATTCTGGAATTTTTCTTTTTTTTGAGACAGAGTTTCACTCTTGTTACCCAGGCTAGAGTGCAATGGCACGATCTTGGCTCACCACAACCTCCACCTCCTGGGTTCAGGCAATTTTCCTGCCTCAGCCTCCTGAGTAGCTGGGATTACAGGCACGCACCACCATGCCCAGCTAATTTTTTGTATTTTTAGTAGAGACGGGGTTTCACCATGTTGACCAGGACGGTCTCTATCTGTTGACCTCGTGATCCACCCGCCTCAGCCTCCCAAAGTACTGGGATTACAGGTGTGAGCCACCGCGCCCGGCTTATTCTGGAATTTTTCTTTTGTGGTTTAGTGACAAAGGACTTTTTGTATGTGTATGTATATGTGAGCACATGTGTTCATCATTAAGATATCCTTACAAGGTTACCAAAGATTATTATCTGTTTCAAATCACTTAGATTGATCTGTCTGTCTATCTATCTATCTATGTATCTATCTATCTATCTATCTATCTATCTATGTATCTATCTATCTATCTATCTATGTATCTATCTATCTATCTATCTATCATCTATGTATCTATCTATCTATCTATCATCTGTCTGTCTCTTGTCTGCTTGTCTGCCAATCTATCTGGATGTATGTATGTAAAAATTGTAAAATAGTAACATTAGTACACGACTTCACAGTCTTTTAGGGTTTTTGCAATTGGATTTACTGTTACCACCAAAATTGTCATAAATTTGAGGACTGTGAGGTATTATACGAGAGAGTTAAACTAAGGCTTGATTTCTTTGCTTCAGAAGCTGCTTCATGTAGATTAAATAAAATCCTGCAGGTGCTTGAAAAGTTTTTAAAAACAATGAGAATTTAAACTTGGAGATAGGTAGGTAGAAAGACAAATTATTGGGCAAGATGGAAGTATTGATTTGAGAACATTAGCTGAAAAATGTGAGTGCAGGGGACATTGCATAATAACCTAGCACATACACATGAAGAGAGTTCTCAAAAACATGTCACCATATTGGAGAGAAAATGCTAAGAATAATTTTCCCATTGAACTAAAAGTTCAGTTTTTGGTTTAATATTTCTCATGGATTTAGGATAAAAATAATTGACCTTACTAATTGGTTTGTGTTTAAATATGACTTTAACAGTCATTCTATCAGGACATATATTTTTTATTATTGGAGTTTAGAATATGGTCGTATCATTTATGTGAAAAAAATAACAATCAGTGACTCAAAAGATATAGTATAGTATAGCAAATTTTGAATTGGGGTTCTGGCATTGATTTCATTAAATTTTCTTTTATTGAAATAAAAAAATAACATAAGCAGGTATGCGTTTGGACAATCAAAAAGGAAGAGAATCTCAGTTTATGCATTTAAGCAATTTTCAGTAATACATTACTGCAAAATTTATAACACCGTGAATTCTAGATCAGTTCTCTAAATGAGGCAATTAAACCTTTGTGTAAGTACTTGTATCTTTCTTATAAAAAATACTGGTCACTAATTTTCTGTTTTATATTTCTAAAAAGAAAGCTTTATAGGTTAATTTTACTCTGGTTAACCTTAACTTGTCAACAGATTATTGAAGATTTGTAAGACTATTTACTCTACTAATCCATAAAAAATGAGGTTACCATAGTGACTAGTATATCTTTAATACTCTGCTTATGTAACCTCTGAGATTCAGAGTAGTTTTAATCTGAATTCTTCTATCAGCTACACTGATTTCAGATGCTCTGTTGCACTTTGTACTATAAAGGAAAATGTTGTCTTTACTGATTATGCAAGCCTGAGTATTTTTAGACAATTTGTTTATAATATAGTCCAAGTGCCTTGGATGTTTGGGAAATTTTAAAGGCGGAAATAATTTAAAAGCACTTTCAAAAGACTTTGGGAATAGCAAAGAGGTGGTGGTGGAATATTTGTTTAAGTAACTGTGGACTTAGGGTTTCAATTTTCAGAAATGCCTTGAAGTAAAAAGGATCGTTTGATGCATATGTTATTCTGAAAAATTCTCCTATAGGGAGATTACATCCTGTTATTGGGAGACTATCTTATTAACTCAGATCATGTAAAGAAACGCAAATCTTGCTTACTTCCTAATAAATTCTGCTACAAATAATGTATACATGATTTTTTGCAAGGAATGAGTGGAATTGAGGTTCTGGAAATGTAACACACTCTGCATACGGCTCATTTTCTTGCTATTGAGATTTTCTACATGCTGTTGCCTCTATTTGGAATGATTTCATCATTTCTGCACACCTCTATCCCTATCATGCCTTTAATATTTCTTGGTTTACTTTTATTTGTTCTTTACATCTTATCTGAGATATCATATTCTCTGGGAATATTGTTATGTTAAGACTTTTTCTACATGCTCATATAATATCTCTTGAAGATAGTTTCACGCCTAATCGTAATGGTTGGTTCACTTGTCTGTCATTCACTTGCTCAGATGTCCTGAAGGAAAAGGCCAAGGTATTATGACTTGGCCTTGGTGCTGTGGGCTTGAAGACCTATTTAGTGCCTTCATTCATAGTAGGTTTCCAATAAATGTTATGCCAAGTAGCTCTATTAGTTTCCTATGGCTTCCATAACAAAATACCATGAACTGGAAAGCTTAAAACACAGAAATCTATTTTCTCCAGTTCTGGAGGTGAAGTATCCGAAAACAAGGTGTTGGAGTTGGTTCCTGCTAGAGGGTCTCAGGGAGAATCTGTTCCATGCTTTACTCCTAGCATCCTTGCAGTTACTTGCAATCCTTGGTATCCCTTGGTTTGCAGTCAGCACATCACTCTAATCAATCTCTGACTCTGTCTTCACATAATATTCTCCCCTGTGTCTTTGTTTGTCTCTTTTCTTCTCATAAGGACACAATTATATTGGATGAGGTCCACCCTATGACCTTATCTTAACTGTGTCTCCAAAGACCCTATTTCCAAATAAGGTCACATTTACAGGTATCAAAGTTTAGGACTTCAAGATATCTTTTAGGGGACAAAATGCAGCTTGCAACAGTAAACACCTGGTGCATTTTGCCTTTAGGACTGGATTGATACACAACTTCAATCAGGGGCAGGTTAGTCACTCAGTTGCTAACTAGTTCACTGTTTAGTCATTTTACTTAACAGGATGACATTCACAGAATGAAAAGTACTTGGTCTGATTATTTCAATTGTCTTGACATCCAGGCCTGATAACTCCTTAGAGAATTTTACTGATAGTAGACTCTGATTTAGTCAACAAATGTATGAACTAGTTTGCTATATGTATGCAACTGCAGCAGTTCTAAAAGGAATAAATTTATTTGCAGCAATTTCAGAACGAACTAGGCCCAAGGAACTGTGTTGTATTCAGGGTTATTAATTCTTATGTGTAACTCAAAGTCTTACATTTTTAATTTAGGTCATCTTTATTTGGCACCCACTGCAAAGCAGGGGGAGAGGAGGCAACAGAAAAGTTATTTCTTGGCATTTAGAAACTAGTTGATTAGCATGCAAATTTTATTCAAAGTAATACAAAATATGCATCTATTATTTTTGGTTCATCAGATTGAGTTATTTTTAATTTTAATAAGATGCAACAATAATTAAGTGACTTAAAATATATAATTTAATACTGAACTAGTTTTGCAGTAGCAACGATTGCCAGGTTGCACATGAAGTTCCAGGTACATGATCGGTTACAAGTTCTAACAGGCAGTAGACAGAGAATGAGACCTGGAAACTGGCCCGAATTGGTGAGGACTGGAGAAATTTGCAGAGTTCCAGGGAGAGGATAGCAAATAAACTTGAACTAGCACTAGGCAGGAGAGGGATTTTTAAACGTGTGTGTGTGTGTGTGTGTGTGTGTTTCCTTATTGAACATGGTTTTAGGTTAAAAGGTTAATGTATTTTTGGCACTAATGGGGTGTGAATATGGACAGGTGGGAATATACATGAATGTTGATAGGTCTGTACATTTAGTACATAAATGGATATTGCAGCTACTGGGAGATGCTTTACAACTTCCAAAAGATATATGTCCTACTTGTCTAAATTAATAAGATGTTAGTGTTTTAGAATATAAAAAATTAACACAAGGGGTTTTCTTATTTTTGTTATTCCACTAAGCCAGCAGGGGGAAGTCACACATTACTTTTTGGTGGGCTTCAGAAATATTTCTTCAGACTTTTTCTTAAAAAGCTCCAAGGTTTTGGTCAAAAAAGTAAATAATTTAAAATAGAGTGCTTGTAGTTATGATTCTCATAAGTATGCTAGTATCAATTCAAAAAAGCTACCTTCAACTTTAAGTTTTTTAACTTTTCTAAATAAAAAATAAATGAAACACCTCAATATTACGGACAAAAACTATTAAATAATTATTTTGTTGTTGAGATATTAATAGTGTTTCCAAGCGGTTGGTTTTATTTGTAACATCAGAAATGTAATCACTAAACTTAAATGACACTGCAAAAAGTAAAGGAGAATCTCTTGGTCAATATTTAGTGCTAAAAGTAAATTATTTTTGTATATGCCATTGAATTCTTCATCTTTTTTATTTTTTTGCAGTTAAAAACATCTGAGGGAAAAAAACATTTTAACTTTCAATATACAAACAAGAACAGGTTTTTGCCAACATAAAACACAGTACGGGGACTCTATGGCTATTGTTTCTGGGAATATAAGAGATGATTGCATCACACTGTGCATTCTGTAGGAAATACACTGTAATGCTTATATGGCTAATAATGGAATGATCTAAGTCAATACATTATGCAGTTTTGAGTGACACAGAAGAATCACACCATTATTCTTTGTATTTTGGTTTTTGTACTAAGTTAATCACGTTCGCTGTTTCGTCATCAATTATCATTCACTCATTTTGTAACATTTTAGCATCTTCATTTAATGTTTTTTATAGTTTCTGTTTACAGCTGGTTGCAATAGACCCAAATGACAATTTCCGAGCTATGTATAAAAGACCACAAAAAATAAATATTCGAAACAGAAACATCTTACTTCCAGAAAGTATAAAATTTAAGTATGAGTAAGGCGTCAAAAGTTATGAAAACTGGAATGCGTTCGTCTCATTACATGTAAATTCTTACTCTCGAAATATGTGTGTTTTTTAAAGTAAATCGCTAGGTAGCATTTATCTCAAAAGTCATAAATTCTTAATCGTAATAATTGTTCTATGTTGCCAATTACATATAAACATTAAAGAGAAAAACAAATAGAAAATAATGATCACATAGTTAAAAAATGTGCCAAAATATAAAATGTTATAAAAAAGATTCAGTTCAAGAAGAACAAAAGGCATTAAAATAGTACGTACTATAAAGACAAAACCACATACTTTATATAATGCGTATTTTATAGAATTTTAATTATACTACACACACCCACCCACATACACACATACACACACTCACACATTCACAAACACACCTTCACTAAAATGCGGAGGAAAAAATTTACAGTGGGAGGAGAGGCAGAACAAAAAGTTGACAAGATATTTATACCTCCGAATCTGTATCTGCCATCACCAAGACTTCTTTCAGTGTTAAACTTGAAGTGTATCCAGGAACCAGCCTTCAGAAGAATATTTTTTCCAAAGTGCTGTTGAATTAAAATCACAAATGGCTAATGAAATAGGAATGAAATAATTACTTTCTCTCATTTGCTAGAGAAAATACTGAACTGTGAGCTTTTCTTTTCACTACTGGGGTTAAAATTTTAAGCATTCTATTCTTAAAGGAGTGTCTTTTTTCTAAAGATTCATGATCAGCAGCTGAATTTTAAAGCTGTGAGAACACAGCAGTTATATGTTATGCCTCGTGCAAACCTGACCTAGATTACATTCATTGACTAAAAATTATTTAAAAAATTGATAATTTTATGGGCAAAAATGATACGTAGAATAAGTAGCAATCTTAAGAACAGAACAAGGCATCCAGACATACTCAAAAATTGGGGGCAGAGGAATTAGAAAGAAATTAGTCCTTTTTTCTAAGGAGATTATATATTCATTAACAGTAAGGTTTATGACTTATTTCTATTTCCCCACCTGCTCTTCCAGGAATAACTGCATGTAATAGTTACTAAATACATGGTTTTTAAATGATCAGGTTTCCTTTTAGTTCATGTAACATTTTAATCTATAAATATAATCACAGAAAATCACCCCATTTTTAGCTCTACTGATTGGAGATGAGGATTAATATTATAAAAGGAGTGATTTGACATATGGTATACCTAAGTGCATGAATTTTATATTCCCAGGTATCATTTAAATTTCCTGTCATTTTATGTTGTTATTTGTCATATCTTTCTGTTAACATGCCTCATGGTAATTTAGGAGAAGTAACATAATGTTACTAAAAAAATGCTAGGGCTCTTGGCTTAAAATGTTCACTTGCATTTAATATTACAGAAATTTACATGTTGGGATTAAGTGGCTTGAAATTCAAGTATGTAGGATAAAATGGAAATAATGCAACCTACTGCAATCATATTGTGGCAATATTCAGGCAGGGCACAGAGGAAAAACACAACAGGTTTTGAAACCAATCAAATTAATCACAGCCTAAGCTGGGCAAGAGAGAGGGAGCGATCGCTATTCATCTGGTCGTGCTGTGAGGACGAAGGAAACAGATCTGATCATTTGATTACTGGGCTGTAGATACAGAATTGTGGAAACCTTTCCCAAATAACTAACTTCTGGGAATGTGTGCAAGTATTTCTATGGCTTGGGAGTAGGAGTTGAATCGCTCTTATAATTCGTAGTATGTTTTAAGGTGAGCACCCCAGACACAACAAAAACTGTTCAAATCTGAGATCAAACAATAATTCATGATTCACCAAAAAAAAATAAGGAGAAAGGAGTGAATAGTATGAAGCCAATAAACAGAATATCAGAATAGTAGTCCTTGGGGTAGAATGAGCCAGAAATCTATAAATGCAATTACAGGTTTCCACTTTTCTTTTTAGTGCCATGTTTACCCCTTAAACCTTTTTTGTGTGTTCAATAGAAACAATGTACCTAATAGTCATCCAACTCAGAGACTCTACTTGAGGGTGGTAATTTGAGAGCCTGGAATGCCAGCTGCGGAAAGACATGGGAAGACAGCCAAGATCAGCACTGCCTTTCTGTCAGCTCCTACTTGATTTTCCTTGCATCAGTGGTGCTATCTAAGGAGACTCTAAATGGAGTGATGGATGTATGTGTTAATAATGTCTTTATCTGTATAATGAAGTGATGGTTGGTAATACTGGCCTCTGAGGATTTTTGAATCCAGATCTTGTAAAATATACAGGTCTTGGATTACCGTGAGGCAGAAAGACAGTGTATCTCTTTGAAATGAAGGTGAACTTGACTAAAATTTCAGATCTAACATCTTCTAGCGATATGACTTTGGACACCTTGCTTATTCTCTTTTCTTCACTTTCTTCATTTATAAAAGGGAGATGTCACATGTCCATTTATATGGTTCATATAACATCCATGTCATATGGCTGCTGTAAGGAGAAAATGAAATCATATATGCAAACTGCTTACTGGAATACTGACAGGTAGAAGATGCTTGTTTGATGGCTATTTCTATGACCACAAGATGCTCTTCACCATTTAAAAGCATCATCATTTGTAAATGAATACTATTATTTAAACTTGGCAGACATCAACTGCCTTTTCATACTTTCCGTTTGTTAACACTAAGGAAATACTGGTAGTTCACACAGTCATTTGCAATAGTCTCCAAAGGATGAATACTTTGGGGCATCGAATTATGTAAGCCTACATAAGTACTTCTGCATTTTAATGAGTGAAGCTGATACTATAACTTTTTAATGTAATGATGCATTTTCATGGCTCCTGTCTGTGTAAAAGCCAAGTGTTCAAAGAAATGCATTAAATATATGAATGAAGGAGAGCTTATTATTTCAAAGAGATAATATCTTAAGTTTAAATGGCAGTGCTTTCTTTCTTTCTTAGGATTTCCTTTTACGGGAAGAGTTATTACATGTTGAATTTTGTCTTCTTCAAATTCATATGTTGAAGTCTTAACTCTCAGGATCTCAGAATGTGAACTTATTAGAACTTCGGTTGTTGCAGATGTAATTAGTTAATATAAGGTCACATTGGAGCATAGTGGGCACTAATCCAATAAGACTAGTGTTCTTATAACAATGGAAAATGTAGACACAGACATCCACAAAGAGAGAACACCATGTGACCATGAAGACAGAGATTAGGGTGATGCATCTAGAGGCCAAGGAATGCCAGTGGTCACCAGCAAACCACCAGAAGCCAGGAGAGAGGCGTAGAATGGATTCTCTCTCACAGCTCTTAGAAGGAATCAACCTGGCTGAAACCTTACCGTGAACTTCTATCCCCCAGAAATGTGAGACAACAAAATTCTGTTGTTTAAACCATCAGTTTGTGGTACTGTGTCACAGTAGCCCTAATGAACTAACACCAGATAATTAATTAGAACATGAATTCTGGGAAACTGTGTATAAACTTGTATTTGGCTTCAAGAATTATTGCTATGAAATCAGTTACCACAATTAAGCAGCTTAAAAGAGCACACATAGTTTCTATGTGTATATATAGTTTCTATAGGTCAAGAGTCCAGGCACAGGTTCTCACAAGGCTGCAATGAAGATATTAGCCAGGCTACATTCTTGTTTGAAGGCTTGGACTAGGGAAGAATCCATTTCTGAACCCATTCAGGTTGTTGGCAGAATTCTTTTCCTTGTGGTTGCTTGACGGGTTTCCATTTTTCCCCCTAATTGTTGCCTGGGATTAATCTCTGCTGCTAGAGGCTGTCTGCCATTCCTTACTTGGTACCTGTTTCACAGTCAGTTCAGCATATTGACTGTTCCCTTTTTCAGGGTTCTCCCACTCTGTTCTATTAAGTGTAAGACCCCAGTAGAGCCTTGTGTAATGTCAGGTAATGTTAGTAGCATTTCATCACCTTTGCCATATTTTATCGGTGAGATAAATTCAAAGGTTTCACGCACACTCAAAGGGAGATTAACTACACAAGGCTGTAACTCATTAGGAGTCACTATAGGGTGTGGGCTAATAAAAAATATTTCTTTTTGTAACAAAAAAGCACCATCAGCATTCACATGTGCACATGCTCAGGAACACATGCGCGCGCACACACACACACACACACACAAGCACGTGTGCGAAGCAGATCAGCTGTTCAATCAGAAAAGCATCATAGCATAACAAAGCCTGCAACTCCATCATAATCAAGTTCTAAAGACAGGGCTATAGACTTATATTTACCTGAAGATTAACCATTACAGACCAAGCCAAGATACTCTGGGATGTCCACTTTTTCTAAGACTCTTTAGGTTTTCAGTATTTCCCAAGCTATGATTAAACATATTATCTTTTATACACATAGAAAAGATATATTTAAACACCTCTGCTCTACATCTGAAATAGGAAGGAAATGTCTATAATTATATAGGGAAAAAATGTTTAAATTGTAAGAATCAAAAGAAGGAAAAATAAAACAGATCAGAATTATTGGTGTATTTTTGATTAACTGGTTCTTTCAAAGAGATATATAACTAAATATAGTTAATAAAGGGCTAAAATAGTAATATTATAGATACATTTTAAAATTTTTAATTAAGCATAATTGGAAAAGTATTTTCCAAGTCCCAAATCTATTTATTCCAAAAAAGTTTACATATTGTGATTCAGTTATAATTTAGGCATATACTACAAGGTAAATTGCATTTCTGTTAATACTATGTTTTTCTAGGTATACGGTTAATAGATAAAAGGGAAAACATTTCAAAATTTAATGCAAACTTACATATTATCTGAGTTCACATTTAAATCATGGAGTGTATTCTCTTGTATCTTTACATTTGGAAAGTGTTTTTTTGAGGTTATATATTGATAGATTAAGCAGAAATTCTGCAGAGTTAAAATTAAAACATACATACCATATAAAAAGGTCAGTCAGTGAGGATTGCTTTCTAAATTTTAAGTCCCCAGATAGCCATCAGTCAGTCAGCAGAAAAATTCCTTCTGAAGCCATGGAATCTCCAGTTTGTATCGCTGACATTATGTTGAGATTCGACAGATGGAAGCCCAGCAGCAGACATGCAAAGTGGATGCCAAATGAGGCACATATACCTAGCAGAGTGGTGTCCTACACAGGTGGTCATCTCCTCCTTTCCAGAAACTTTAACATGACTCACTCCAAACTTGACTATGCTGCAGCGATACTGACACGTTCTTCAGTCATTGGTGAATGTCAGTGGGCTCTTGGCTCTCTGCATAAGGAACTTTAGCATGCTCTCTGCTCTGTACATATGTCCAAGTTGGCAGTCAGTTGGCATGGTTGCTGAAGTGTCTCTATCTGTCAGAAATCCTCCTCACCTTTGGGACACAGATAGACGATATGAGTATGTCAGCAAGAATGCCATCACTGGCTGAGAAAGGTTGTCCAGGGGAAAAAAATGTGGAGATACTTTAGAAGCAATTTTATAAATTATCTCTATCAGTTAAATCAAGGATGTATTAATCTTCTCTAATACAGGCAAAATCCAATTAAAATAGAAAAAAATTATGACAATTTTAGCCAAGACTTCCATAACCTTTCATAGTTCATTATCACACCTTGAGTAGTTGAGCCATGAGTAGAGAACAGCTTATGCAAGGCTAGAACAGCTTTTCTAACATAACATTATTCAAGGTTTTTTTTTTAAAAAAAACTAATAGTCAATATTTTTAATAAATTAAAATTACATGAACAGATAACAAGAAACAGAATTATGAAGGTACTCTAAATCAAGCTTGTCTAACCTGTAGCCCCAGATGGCTTTGAATGTGGCCCAACATGAATGCGTCAACTTTCTTAAAACATTATGATTTTTTTTTGTATTTTATTTTTTTGTACTGAAGCTCATCAGCTCTCGTTAGTGTTCATTTATTTTATTTGTAGCTGAAGACAATTATTCTTCCAATGTGGCTCAGAGAAGACAAAAGATTGGACACCCCTGCCTAATGCTCACTAATGAATTTCTAGATACTTTCAGTATGATGTGCAAGTTTCTGCTCTCATATGCACATATGCCTATCCTTCCTATTTATCCTCATTACCGAGCTAATGGAAGACATCTAAATCATTTTTGCTTCAAATTTGTCAGGTAACCTTGAAATAATGGGTTGAACTGGTTACATTTTAAATGAACTTCTCAACTATTTTTCGATTTCAGTAATGTTATTTTTAATTGTTATATTCATTCGTTGATCTATTCATACCAACAACTATTTACTGAACTCATGACCTCTTGTTCAACACTTGAAGCAGTCCTTCCAACTATGCTCCTTAACTAATTGCATGAATCACTACTAACTCAAGACAAAAATTTGAGAAACCTCCTTGACTTTTTCCTTTCACTTATGTCTCAAATGCAATCAATTCTTAGTCTGTTTTTTCTAATTCTGTTTCCTAAATGTCACAGATCAGTCATCCTGTTCCAAAGCCAACAGCAGTATTTTTTTTGTAATGTATTCAAATAGCCATGAATAGCACTATTCAACCTCAATTTTGGGAAATATATCAATGTCATTCTCTTTTATGATAGTAAGGACACATTTTTCACAGAAGGATAAATATTATCATTTTTAGTCATCCTTAGAGGAATAGTTGTGAAATAGTATGAGCAGAGATTAGAGCAAATTTTGGAAGTAAAATTTTCCTTTTGCAAAGGAGTGGAGGTGGTGGACAGTTGAGTCTCATTTTTAGATGCAAAAAAGTTGTTAAAAATGCTATTTAAAAAACTAAACTTATTATTTCACTGACATGTATATCAGGAATGGAAACCTTAAACTTTTGCTTTGTGATAGAATAGAAATAGCAGAAGAGAGATTGTTAAGTCCCTATGCAGCCTGAATCCAGCACATTTTGTTCTACTACAGGCCAAGGAGACTTACCTGAATTCCAGTTTGATGGGTGAGTAAGCTGCCCAATGCCTTTCACAAAACAATGAATAATATGTAGAAAATTCTAGGGCAAAATAAAGAAAGAGAGGACTTGTGGTAAAATTGGACTTTATATTTACCTAGGCAAGTACTAGCTGGGATCCTGACATCAGTCATCATTGGTTAGGTCTGATGTATTTGCAATGTAAATTAGTGACTACAAACATGAGATCTGGTGTGGATTCAATCCATGGGCTTGAGTTTGGATCCTTCTGGGATCTTTAGCAAATAATTTACCTTCTCTACGTTTCAGGATCCTCACATAAAAAGAGACGTAATAATAATAACACCCATCTTGTAATGGTGTGGTGAGGTTTAAATGAGATAATACAAATAAACATTTAGATCACCATTGGCCATGGAATAGTGAGAAATAGATGGATGATATATACTAACTCTGATTGCAATTCATACCTTATAGTTGAAAGTGCAATTTATACTTACTTCATTTCCATACTCTACCAGCCTCCAGGTTGCCCTCTCAAACCCAGTCTCCACCATTGCTCACATAGTTGCCAGAATGTTCCCTAAAACAGAATTAATAATGTCATTTCCCCAGCCTCACTTTTTTTGGGAACTCTTCATAGCTTTCAGATTAGATCAAACTTCTCAACTTGAAATGTTAGTAGGGCAACCATAATTTATTCTGGAAGCTTTAGAGTGAGAATTTGCACTATTAATTACTTTCGGCAGCAGGCGTAACTCTGGCCTATCCCAGGCAAACAGGGACATGAATACAGCGTTCGTCTGTGGTCTGTTCTCCAGCCTCACCAGTCAGTTTCCTCGTCCTCTGCTGCAGCTACACAGAGCCAACAAGTGTCCCTGAACTATGATTTTTTTCTGTGCCTTTGTACATACCACCCTCTTTGCCTGATAACCATCACTGCCCTCACCCTCCCCTCCTCATTCATTCACAAAATTATATGTGTTCTTTTAAGCCATTGCCAAGTCTTAGAAATCGCCCTGGATTCATGAAATCTGAATCATTTATGTGTCTATGTGTAATGCAATCTGGGCATTCTTTATCACTGTAGAAATAAAATGATAATAGTTGCCAGATATATATCTTCAATGCCAATTACCCTGGTATCAGGATGATTTTTTGATTTGAGTTTTCTCTAAACAACTCTGCAAAGTGTACTTATATATTTTGAAAGTTTAAAATTCAAAAGTAAGTGATGGAGACAATGTTCAAGTTCACATAGATCTGTATCTAAGCACATCTTTTCACAGAATTGACATCTCATCAAAACAGTTATTACAAAGAATTGTAATAAGCTATTTATTATCACTGCCTACATTATAGATTTCTTGAAGGTTAATATTATTCCTGATTCATTTTTGCTTTTAAATTTTCTGTACTTTAGTCCAATGTTTAGCACGTGATAAGAGTGCTCTAAGTGTTTGATGGATGAATACATCACGAAGGCTTGACCAGTTCAATGACTGTGAAAAATAGCCAGTTTCTTTCAGTTCAAAGGCATGCTTCCTGAATTTTCTACCTTTGGACACATTTCTCCACCCTGAGTGGGGTTCTGGTTCTTACAGCTAAGTTGACTACCTAATGAAGTCCTGGAATCCTGAAACCAGCACTAGGTTAAAGCATTCGAAAAAAATATCAAGGTAATCTTACACAGGTGGGAAGGCACAATGGCAGTACTTCACAGGAGGACAGTGGATCAGGAAAACAAAACGTTTACTATATGATGCATCAAGAAATTTAAATAATGACTGCCTCCATTATTTTGTTTTAGAATTAACCGGCAATATGATTTTTAAACAACTTGCTAGATAATTAACAAAATGAAAGTTTCGGTAAGGATAGGAAGAGGAAGAATGAGAGGTAATTTTGGTACCCAGAAGGGTACTGTGGAGGAGGCCAGGTCTTAATGGGATTTTGAAGCGGGGGACTTCGGATAGCTAGATGACAATATGGCAAGAGTGACAGGATGGTGGCTCTGGGATTCTGGTGATTTGGGGAAGGGAGGATCAGCTCATGAAAGAAGGGCAGTGGCACAGAAAAGAGTTTAATCCTGTGAAAACCCGAAGGCAAAGCGAACCTATAGTTGACTCTTAAATTCCTGTCGACCGCAGAATGACTGCTGCAGATACAGATGGAATATCTCATAAACACGAGTCCTTGTATTATGGAAAGAAAAGGTGTCTGAGCATACTTTATGACACGAGCAGCTGAGCATGCAAACCTTTGGAAGGATCTGTGCAAATTAGTGACCTTTAATGCTGTGAATCTAAAATGTTAAACTCTTGCTATGCTATCTCAACACAATACAGAAATCCTCCAAGTTTTTATTTCTACTTTGGTTTTACTTGAATTACAGTGGATGTGATTATGCAATATTTATAACACAGAGAGAAACTTAGAATATCAGAGCTGGAAGAGGACTTATGAATCCCCTAATTCAATGACCTCATTTTATAAATGAGAACATGGAAGGAAAGAGACATTATATGATTTCCCTGAAGTTACTCAGCTAGATCGTAGTAAGCTAAGCTGGTCCAGGGTTCTGGTTTCTAGATTCAAGCTTCAGTGTTCTTTTTTCAGTAGTGCATAGTTTCGGTGACAATTATGTTATCAACTACTACTCTCCCTACATTGATAAATGTCTGATAAACACTGATTACACATATATATACGTATATATATACGTATATATATATGATTACATACACACACATATATATATATTTAGAGACAGACTCTTCCTATGTTGCTGGACTCAAACTCCTGGGTTCAAGCTATCTTTCTGCCTCAGCCTCTCAAGTAGCTGGGATTATAGGAAAGTGCCTCTATGCCCGGTTCATTCATATATATTTGAATATTTGAGAGCTTCATATAGTTAGGGAAGTCAGGATCTTTCTGATGAGAAGTAGATGCTTCTAATGTTTATGTATAGCATTGAAATATGAAATATTGCTAAATTTATTACTAGGAGAAGAATGGAGGACAATAGCAACTTATAGGAAAATGTACTTCAAGTAAGAGGAATTGCTCAATGACACAGTTGTCTCTTATATGACACTCCTTTTAAAAAAATCTTCTTTCTCAAAATGTGTTCTATAGGGCAGCACTGTTGGCATCACTTAGAAGCTTATTCAAAATACAATTTCAAGTCTCACCCCCGACCTACTGGACAAGAATTTGCATTTCAAACAATCCCCAAGAGATTTATATGCATATCACATTTTTGAGAAGCAGTCTTCTAGAGCACTGATTTATTTTTTTCATCTTTTTCTCACCTTGGAAAAAACCCTAGAAACCGATCTCCTTTTTTAAAACACTAATGTTTGGATGAAAACTCAGATCAAGCTTTTATGAGGCTACAAGTAGAAGAGAGTTAAGGTTAGGGTAAGAGACCCGCATGTTTTCTTCCAAAAATAAAAAAAAAGTTGAAGAAAATATAAACTGGAATTGGATCAGGATTTTGGTCTTTCTTGGTTATTTTGGACACAATACCAAAACAGTTTCTTTATTTGTTACAGTTTGAGAGTAATTATTTGTCAGGGCCAGAACTGGGGTGAGGCCAGTGGGGTGCCTCATGGCTCTGAGTGGGTGCCTTCTGAATCATGCCTCCTCCTCACTCCAGCCTGTTGTTCCTACACCACAGCATTTGTGTGGGAAGTGCATGAGGAATGTATTGGAAGGTGACATTTGTTCTTCACTCATTCAACAACACTCATTGCACATCTTTTATAGCAAAATAAATGAGACATAGTCCAACAATGAGACATCACAGTTTGGATAGCTCAGAGGTGGCCTTCAACAAATTAGTGCTGCACTAGGATCTGGAAACTAGAATTCTCTTCTCACCTCTGCCATTATTGGCTATAACTCTCTTGGTTTCTTGTGTCTCTATTTCCTTATGTTTTAACTGAAGGCACTGTGCAGGATAACCCCCAACATACTTTGCATCTTTAGAAGCTTGTATTATTCTTAACTAAGCTGGAAATGCTGAAAAAGCATGGGATTTTGGAGTAGCCAGACCTAAGATAAAATCTTCAAATCACCACTGAGTAAGCTTGGGAAAATTATGTAGCCTATCCATAACTCATTTCCCATTTCTAAAATAGAATCATATTGCCAGCGTGGCAGACTTCCCTGTGACCGTCAAATAAGGTCAAATGTGTAGCTGGCATCGTATCTATAGGAGGTGCCAATAAACGGGAGCTATTATCAAGACATTCTTACAGGCTGAGGAAAGTTTCATTTCCTACAGGGGCATGGCAAATGGAAGGCTCAAGTTACGGTTTGCATTCTTCACCCGTGAAAGTGTCCATGCATTGAAATTAGCACTGTGTGTGAGCCTCATGGGATTCAAGTGTTGCTAAGGCAACCACTAATTTCCAAATCAGGGTAAATAGTTTCACAGAATGTACAGTTTCCTTAAACAGATTGGATTCCAGTGAAGGGCATACCTTTCCTTCCCCTGCTGCGCTGCACCCCAGTTAGGGTTGTGCACCTGCAGCTCTGTGACCAGGGGCGACTTTGATCTGCCAACCACGCTCTGAAGGTAACAGTCAGGAACAGAGGTCCCTGAGGGCTGTCAGGTTTACCTAGTCTTTACCTTTTATATTTTGTCAAGTTGGAGTCACTTTCTCGACTCACACAGTAGGGCACGGAAACAGCTCCTTGGCATATCTGTGTAATAGACTTCTAAGCAAACAGGCCATGCGGTTCACAGCCGTGTCATTTTGCCTTCCTTTCCCCACCTCCCAACAATCCTTATTTCCCCTACTCACTCCTAGGAATCCCTGCAGAGAGTGAACCTATTATTAAGCTAGCATTGCCTCTCCTGCTACATTCTAGTGTTAAATTAGTCCTCTTCATTGTTGCAAATAATAGGCAACCACTTATATATCAATGAAAATTCACTGCACTGCTGTGGGATTATTTCAGCTCTCAATAAACTACATATTCTTGCCATTGTTTATGGCGAGCGATTGTAAGTCTCTCTTGCTTCCTTTTAAGTCTTTTCTTGTGGGAGGTATGGCCAGTCTTCCTCATGTACTTAGCATATTTTCTCCTTGAACTCTATCAACAATGGGCACTGCAATAGTGGCATCTTTTTGTGATAATTCCTAGTGTTGGCTCCTGCTTTTGAATATGCCAGGAGCAAAGCATGAATACAATACTAAAAATGCATGGAAGCATGCTAATTACCTTCTTTGGAATATTTATGATTTTTTTTCTTTTCTGATCAAGTCCTGAAATCAGAAAGAGCTTTACTAGCTTTTTCACAGCTACGTTAGGAAAAAAGCTGCATCATTCACTTTCACTGAGGTTCCACCTTGTGCCAGGCACAACGTTAGGCCTCTTGTGCATGCTCTTTCCCTTAGAATTTAACATAACTCTGCAAAGTAGGTACTGTTATGGTCATTTTCATAATGTGGAAACTGAATGGAACTTTAAAAGATTTAATATTTAAAAAAATGTAATCTGGAAAACCTGTGTATCTCTGTGGTGCACCAAAATTACTAATACCATTCACTAAGCCAAACCTTTTTCCCCATGCTATAAAAAGGCAAATATATGTATATCACATATAAAAGAGAGCATATACTAGGTACATATTTACTGTAAACAGTAGTAGTAAAATAGACACATATGTACTCACTGCTCGCATAAGGAAAAGAATTTACCTACCTACTGTGCTTTTCCTGAGCCTGTTTGCACTCAGATCTCTTGCTCACTATCACAAGAGGGATGGCTCTTGCAGGTTACATTATCCCAGTTCGCTTGCACCTGTGGTAGGCCAGTGTGATTCATGGCAGGAGACTGGAAGGCAAGGAGGAAGTGAGAAACCATGCTGTCTCCTTTCCCTGCCCCATCTTGAGTAGCTTCCCTGACACTGGCTGTGTGTTCTCCAAAGCTCCAGACAGGCCCACGTGGTTCCACTCCGGACTCTGTTAACATGACCTCCTCCCTTTTTCTCTTTGACCCAGAGATGATAGTGAATCTCGGCTTTTGCTAATTGTTGCATTATCTTACTCTCCTATTTGATTCCTTAGCTCTTCTATCACCTAAGTCAGCAATTCCTGGTTAAATTGTCTGTAATGTAGCCAGGCGTGGTGGCTCAGGCCTGTAATCCCAGCACTTTGGGAGGCCGAGGCAGGGGAGATTGCGTGAGTTCAGGAGTTCCAGACCAATCTTGGCAGCACAGTGAAACCCGTCTCTACTAAAATACAAAAAATTAGCCGGGCATGGACCTATAGTCCCAGCTACTCAGGAGGCTGAGGCATGAGATTTGCTTGAACCAGGAAGTGGAGGTTGCAGTGAGCTGAGATCACACAACTGCACTTCAGTGTGGGCGACAGAGTGAGACTCCATCCCAAAGAATGAATGAATAAATAAATAAATAAAGAGAAAGAAAAAAAGTCTGTGATGCAAATACTTGAACGTTGCCTCTTTTTTCATCTTTAGATCCTAATAAGCCTTAGAAGCCCTTGTGTGCTCCTCCTTGGTTACACCTCTTACTCAACCTCAGAAGCAACCATTTTTAATCTTAGCATTCTCTTGATTTTTTAATTGGTTTTTACTATATATACATATATATACATATGTATACATATATGTATATACATATATATATATCCTTAAACACTGTATTTACTTTTACTAGTTTTGCATTTTATGTAAACGGAATCACACGCTATTTTCTGTTCTGGGACTTGCTCTTTTTTTGGAACAATATGTTTTTGAAATTTCTGCATATTGACATAGACAGTGGTTCATTCATTTTCACTGCTATGTAGTATTCCACTATATAAAATATCACTACGTATCCCTTCTACTGTTGATGGACTTTTGTCTGTTTCCAGTTTTCACTCTTACAAATATGTTACCATGAACACTTCAGTATGTGTCTCCTGGTACATATGTGCAAGAGTTTCTCCTGGACATAGGCCTATGAATATAGGGTTGTAGATCATATACATGTTCAGGTTTACAGGAAAATACCAAATTCTTTCCCAAAGTATTCATACCAATTTACAATACTAATAGCAGTAAACCAGTTCCATTTATTCCAAATTTTAGCCTGTACTTGGTTTTATTGAGCACTAAAGATTTATACGAACACAAAATCTACAAAATACATCTAATTAATCTATAAATACTCTTGTGTTGATACTACCTGTGTATTATGCAAGCAGATGTAAACATGTCCACAATTTCCATGTGCAAAGCCCCTGCTTTTTTACAGATAAGACTCACATAGCTTATTATGGCCAATCTTTTTATTTTATGGAGGGTAAGTGATTTGTTAAATGTGGGTAGTTGTAGTGTAAGAGCCTGAAAAAAATGTGGCTCTTTGTAGCTCATGTTTGAATGAGGCGTCAAGATGAAGAGAAAGGAAAAAGAGAGAGCAAATCATTCCAGAATGACCACTTACTCCTAACTTGCTGAGGAGATGCCCCAAACAATTTTTAGTCCAATGCCTACTTGAGCAAATAAAGCATTGAGATTGAAGGGACCAAGAAAAATGTTTCTTTGAAGAAATTAGTTGCATTCCTGTAGTATCCTCACCACCAGTGGAAGAAGGCGTAACGTGCTTTTCTCTCACCTCCTGCTGAATCTGAGGCTTGTTAAAGGAACACTTTAAAAGCTTGACTTGGGTTGATTGCATATTTAGGCATGTAAGATGGTGTCAGATTCATTTCTAGAAAATCCCAAAGGCAAAAGCTGAGACTAGGCAGTTGCACTGATGGGATAGTGAAGAGATAAGGCTTCCATGAAAGCCATTTGCACTCCAAGTGTTTGTCAAGCCAAAGGATCTACAGACTGCAATGTGCTTGAGAGATAGCTTTGTGCTAGAAAGTTTGGATGGAAGGAATATGGGTCCCAGAGAGAGAGTCTGAGCAGGGTGGATTGCCAGAGGTTGAAGAGTGAGATGTAAGCAACATCACAGGGAGTCATCACCGTATCAGCTGAGCTACATTTGGATGTTCCCAGTGTGTGTGGATAAGACATGAGGGTGGTGTCTTCTAAATATGTGCAAAGGAAGTCTGAAGTAACAGTAACCCTGCAAAGTAAACCTTTCCTGCTCTCTACCTGTCTTTCTCAGTCCCTCTTCGCAGTCCCCACAGGACCTGAGTTATGAATGACAGGAAGAAGAAAAGAAGCATGTGGTGGGGAAATAGAGAAAAAGCCTCATTCACCACAAGGTCCAGCATTAAAAATGCCAAAGCTGAGTGAGAGGACAACTGAAAATTCACAGAAACTTCTGAGTTTTGCTATTACCTGTACTGGACAACTTAATTACCTGAGTGAAAATGTTTTGTGAATAAGAGTGACAGGAGAACATTTGAATGATGAGAGAAATTATAGAGAGAAATAAAAGGCAGTTTGAATATAAACTGTTGCCTCTTCACTATCTGAAATGTCTACTAAAAGTTCTACACATAAATATTTTTCGTTTTTTCTTTTTTTTTTTTGAGACGGAGTTTCGCTCTCGTTACCCAGGCTGGAGTGCAATGGCGCCATCTCGGCTCACTGCAACCTCCGCCTCCTGGGCAGGCAATTCTCCTGCCTCAGTCTCCTGAGTAGCTGGGATTACAGGCACGTGCCACCATGCCCAGCTAATGTTTTGTATTTTTAGCAGAGACGGGGTTTCACCATGTTGACCAGGATGGTCTCGATCTCTTGACCTCGTGATCCACCCGCCTCGGCCTCCCAAAGTGCTGGGATTACAGGCGTGAGCCACCGCGTCCGGCCCAAATATTTTTAAAGGTGTAAACCCTCTGGGGCAAAGACAATAGGAGAGGAGGCAGTAGGAGATCCAGCAGCCAAAGTTTTCAACCCTGTAAACCAGGGGGCTACCGGTAACCCACAAAGCAGAGCCAAGAAGGCTCAATCCTAGAGTGGGAAGGCCAACAATCTATTTGATTTAATTACAGACTTACTAAAAGGCTCAGAAGTTGGTGCATACTAGACACCTGTGATGGAGGTGAAGGTGGGCAAAGCAGGATTATTAAATATCTGTGTAAATACCATTAGGCTGCTTAGGTAACCTCCAGATTGTTCTAGCCCTGCATAGCCCTTGTATATATCCCTCTATATTTCCAAATAATATACTTATATTCTCCTTCCTCACTTTTCACTTTCAGATATTATCTTCTAGGTCCCAGCTCTTTCTTTCCTCACACATTTTTCTATCCCTGCTAGTTTTACTGTCATTTTGGCTGTTTAATATGTGTTATTTACATTATTATGACTGTATAAATGCCACTTCCTACTGAGCCATTTAGGATAGTTACTTATTTTTCTTAAAAATGTGTTTGTTTTCCATGGTATGAATACCTTTTTTATTTTTAAAATATTGATTAATTATATCTATATACACACACATACATGCACTCAGTAGAACAAAATGGTGAGTCATGCAGATGTTCTGTGGGATAAGAACACAAACATTTGCAAGATAAAGGAAAAACTTTCAGAAAAAAACTGAATCTGAGTGTCAGCAAAAGTATTCAGAATTAGAACCACCAGCCAAGTTATATTGATTGGGGGGTTTGGTGTCACTTTTGTTCACTTGATTTAATATATTGTATTCTGTATAAGGCACTTAGAGCACAAGCATACTCATTTATATATGATTCATGCCTTGCCTGTAACATTATAGTGTTGGCAGAGAGACAAATAACCAAAAGTTATATCACAATGTATCTGAAGAACTATTGTGGGGGTGATGATAAATTAGAGAAAGCTTCTCAGAGTTGTGAGGCTTGTTAATTCTTATGAAATGGGAGCAATTAATTAAATGGAGATTGAGGAGAGTTGAGTTTCAAACAAAGAGTAAATATTTACAGAGTTGTTTAGTATAATATGTTAGAGAAAATATTTCTTAGTGTTGTCAAGGATGAATAGAGGGAGGGGAAATCTGGAGGCAGTTAGATCATTTCAGAGCTATTGAAATAGTCTAAGCAGGGAAGGATGAGAGGAGAAACGATTACTCTGTCTTGGAGGAGGAAGAAAACAAGAAACTAATTAGAAATTGTATTACTCTGTTCTCACGCTGCTAATAAGACATACCTGAGACTAGGTAATTTATAAAAGAAAGAGGATTAATGGATTCACAGTTTCATGTGGCTGGGGATGTCTCAAAATCATGGTGGAAGGCAAAGAAGGAGCAAAGTCACATCTTATATGGCAGCAGGCAAGAGACAGTGTGCAGAGAAACTCCCATTTATAAAATCATCAGATCTGGGGAGACTTATTCACTACCATGAGAACAGTATGGGGGAAACTACCCCATTAATGCAATTATTTCCACCTGACCCCACCCTTGACACATGGGGATTATTACAATTCAAGCTGAGATTTGGGTGGGGAAACAGTCTGACCATATCAGAGATCTAGCATAAAATATGAATGAATAAGACGGTGTTATTACCTGCACATTGGGGATACAGAGGACTTTGATAATTAGATGTTTTTGTTTGGGCCTACTAGATGAACAAGCACATTTTTCACTGAGGTATTCACACAAAAAGCTGATAGGTTTGGGCAGAAGGTGATGAGTTTTAGATCTATTGAGTCTATATCATCTGTGGGACATATGTATGAAGAGAATGATGAAGTAGGGTAACATTTAGAGAGGTAAACAATGTTTTAATATTTTCTTCTGGAATCAGTAGTTCTCCTAGTCCAAGCAGCCAGGATATTTCATTCTCACTGCCACAAGAGAAGAAATGACCAATACAGAGCAGATAAAAGAGTTAATTCTTAAGTTTGTTTCCATAAGCTTAAGCCCTGACACAGAGTAATATATTTTTAGAAATGCATCATAAGAAAAGAGAAAATATTCATTTTCTCTAACTCTCTTCTACCCCTTAGACTAGAGAAAAATTTTATGGGCTTCAGAGAAGAAAAAAAGGGACCTCTCTCATTTAACTTGAGAGTCTAGAGATTTAGCAAATTATGATGTTCTTGTACAACAAGGAAGGGCAAAAGCAGGAACAATTCATCTTTTGCTATGTCTAGGTAGACTGGACAGAGAGGACTTCACAGATTTTCCTGCATCCATCACTGGTTAGGGATCAAAAGAGGATTTTCCATATACCTTAGGATGTCTCCTACATGGGTGAAAGCAGGCTGAACTTAATGCAGTCAGCAAGGAGGAGGTTGCAGCACTGTTTTCTTGTGAACTAATGTCCCTGCCAACCAGGAGCAGGGACATCTCAGCAAGTGGACAGAATGAGTATGTAAACAAATTACTCTTCAACTCCCCCGTGATCCCAGGATTTAAAAGCAAGTATGAGGATAAGGAAGATTGTTCCTTTGAGCTACTAAAATTGAGCTTTCATTAGCAGATGAGATGGGTTTTTAAAATAGAAATAAATTTCAATTATTGAAACGTAAAAAAAAACTTATTTTTTGTCCATGTGATGTTGTGGTCTGGGATTCATACTTGCCGTATACAATGGGTGTTTGTGCTCTTCTGAGCTGCAAATGATTAAGCTCATCTGGAGGTATTGACTTGGAAGTCAACATTATACCTGTGGTGCTGGAAAGTTTAGCAAGACTCAGATTACCTTTGTAACGTGCAGCAAGAGAGAAATAAGTTGAGGGTCAAATTTCTAAAGAACACCAAAATTAAAAAAGGTGGAAGAAGAGGGTTCCTTAAAGAATATCAAGGAAGGCTGGGCCCAGTGGCTCACGCCTGTAATCCCAGCACTTAGGGAGGCTGAGGCGGGTGGATCACGAGGTCAAGAGATCGAGACCATCCTGGTCAACACGGTGAGACCCCGTCTCTACTAAAAATACAAAAAATTAGCTGGGCATGGTGGCGCATGCCTGTAATCCCAGCTACTCGGGAGGCTGAGGCAGGAGAATTGCCTGAACCCAGGAGGCAGAGGTTGCTGTGAGCGGAGATTGCGCCATTGCACTCCAGCCTGGGTAACAAGAGCGAAACTCCGTCTCAAAAAAAAAAGAATATCAAGGAAGCGTTTAGTTTTTAAGAAGACTTATGTCTAAAGGTCTTATGTTGTTGCCTTTGTCCATTTCAGTTAAAAAGAGCTGGCACCTATGTTCTAAGTATTATGAGAAATATTATATATTGCTAAAACAAAATGTCTTTCCTGCCTTCTTTCATTCGCACAATTAAGCTAAATGACTTCTGAAATTAATTCTTTAATATTAACTTCAACTCAGGCAGCAAAGAAAATTTGAGCATTGCTATATATAAAAAGTTTCATGAACTTTATTTTAAAAATTCAGTGTTTATCTCCCTCAAACAAGAACACCAAACACAGTCTTCAAATAACATGCATTAGATTATGGGAAAGCTATGGTTCCTCATAAACATCTGTATTAGAGAGTAGCTTGAAAATTCAGAGGTCTAGTAGCTTAGTAATTCTTGAGTCTTTATTAGAGTTTCCATTGCCTTCAAGTAAACCCATAGTAATGAATTTCCTCTGGCATGCATGCAGTATGCTTGAGGACTTTAGAGATGAAGGATCTTATATAGGATGAAGCCGAAGAGGCTGCTGATGCTTTATGTGTCAGCCTTGGTAAAAACTGACGTTCATGAGTTTCTGTCAGTTGTCATCTGAGATGGATTTCAGTTGCCATTGTGAATATAAAAAGCTCACTATCCCATTACTAATTCCCACGAGTTATTTAGTCCTGTCTTGCTTTTTCTAAAGGTTAAACTCTTATCTTTCTGGTAAAAAGTTAGATAATTAACATTCTCACTTACAATGCTTCCATAACATCTGTAGATTATGCACCATTAATCAAGTTCCTCTGCAGGCATGATTGACTTTTGCAAAGCAACTTGGGGAATAAATCCTTTCTCTTTAGTAATAACTTTGTTGTTATTATGATTTTTAAAAAATCTTCCTGAGAAACTCAATTTAGAGTAACAGTCTCTAGCTACTTAAAATGGTTATCATAAAACCATGTAACAGAAATAAGAGCAAATGACGTATTTTAAAACCTTTAGAGTGCTGACATCTCTTTGCATTCAAAAACTTTAGAATTTGTGATTTCCAAAGCATTGCATATTTATAAAATCATTTGTATTGACATTTAAATTCTCCATTTTCAAATGACAGAAGCTAAAATTAGGGACATACACATTATCAGCATTTTAACTTGAATTTACAATAGACTTATATGGAAAAGATATATCAAAACTCAGATTTTTAACATTCTAGAATTTTTGTGCCTGAATTATTTGTCAAAAACACCTGCACAAGGCAAGTGCTGGACATTTATAGAAAATATGTCCTAGAAATGATTTGCTCATGAAAAAAAATCTATTTTATATCTGTGATGTTTCCTTGACATTTTCTTTCTGCTATATGTTTCTCATAATACCTCCTTGATCTGTCTGAGGAGATAAATTGTGAGAATTTTTTGGAAGCTTTAGAGATCTATTAAACATAGAAATAAAAATTTTTCTATCATAAGACCCCTTTTTCAATTATCTTTCTCATACTACTTTCTCCTTTCTTTTCACTTCCCCTGTGTAGGAGGTAGAAAATTTTTTTTAAGAAAATAAACTAATGTAAGTGTTTCTTTGGTTGTTGGATAACAGAAAACAAAAATGAATTAAGGCAGTAAAACTCATTGTAAATGTTTTATTTTTAGGCACAAAATAATAAATGTCTTGGCTCAAATGACTCTTCCTCTACATTTTAAACTTAATCAATATTTTCACAGAAAACAGATTGTCAACCTTGACAAGGGCTTTTTTTTTTTTTGCTTCCTCAGTCGTAGCCATAGTTAGGTAGAAACAGTTATGGAGAGAGGAGTAGCAATGAAAAGGAAACAAGGTGGTATCAGTAGATCATGATTAGTTGTACTGATAACATTATAGTCTAGGTATGTTCTAAAGGTTTTCCATATAATCAAGATCTTTGTATAAGACTCAGTCTCAAGAAGATGAGATATACTTGTATTACATATATTAGTCAGTCATGAGTAACTTGTCTTCTATTTACTAAGAAACTTACTTGTGAGGAGAGAGATCCAAGATGGCCGATTACTAGCAGCTCAGGATTGTAGCTCCTGGTGAAAGTGCAGAGAACAAGAGGACGCCACTCTTTCAGATGAATTTTTGTTGCTCACGGACCAGGAGATTCCCAGTGGAGGAGCCCAACAGGTCGCCAGTGCGACTCTTGTGGCTGGCGCAGCGGTTTTGCCGGTGCCTCTGTGCGGCGGTTCTTGGTGCAGAGTAAACGGGACTGGGTCCCCTTTTGGTTGACGTTTGGAGCTCCGGGAAGGCAGAATTACCTATTCAGCTGATTGAAAAAGGGACTCAAGAGGGAAGCCAGACCGGAGATTCCCAGGCAGAAAAGCACCATCAATCTTAATACCGTTGTTTCAGCTGGCGCAGCGGGTTGCTCAGATTCCGGCACTGGGAATCAACAAATTGGACATCCACTCAGAGACCTAATTTGAAAGTTGGTAATTACAAAGACGACAGATGGATAAATTTACAATGATGGGAAGAAACCAGCGTAAAAGGCTGAGAATACTGAAAATCAGAATGCCTCTCCCTCTACAGGGGATCACATTTCCTCATGATCAGGGGAACAAGGCCTGACGGAGAACAAGGGCATTCTATTAACAGAATTAGGCTTCAGAAAGTGGATAATAAGAAACTTTTGTGAGTTAAAAGAACATGTTCTAGCCTAACATAAAGAAACTAAGAACCTTGGAAAAAAAGGTTTGATGAAATCCTAATGAGAATAGACAATCTAGAGAGGAATATAAGTGAATTAATGGAACTGAAGAATACAATATGAGAACGCCACAAAGTATGCACGGGTTTTAACAGTCAAATTGATCAAGCAGAAGGAAGGATATCAGAGGTTGAAGACCAACTTAATGAAATGAAACAAGAAGATAAGACTAGAGAAGAAAGAGTAAAAAGGAATGAGCAAAGTCTCCAAGAAATATGGGACTATGTGAAAAGAACTAATTTACATTTGATAGGTGTACCTGAATGTCGTGAAGAGAATGAATCCAAGCTGGAAAAATATTCTTCAGGATAGTTTTCAGGAAAACTTTCCTAACCTAGTAAGTCAGGACAATACTCAACTCCAGGTAATACAGAGAACACCACAAAGCTGTTCTTCAAGTAGAGCAACCCCAAGACACATAATCGTTAGATTCATCAGGGTTGAAATAAAGGAGAAAATTCTAAGGGCAGCTAGAGAGAAAGATCAGGTTACCCATAAAGGGGAGCCTATCAGACTCAGAGTAGATCTCTCAGCAGAAACCCTACAAACTAGAAGAGAGTGGGGTTAATATTCAATATCCTCAAAGAAAATAATTTTCAACCTAGAATCTCATATCCAGCCAAACTAAGCTTCATAAATGAAGGAAAAATAAAATTTTTCATGAACAAGCAAGCATTCAGAGATTACATCACCACCAGGCCTGCTTTATAAGAACTTCTGAAAGAAGCATTACACACAGAAAGGAACAACCAGAATCAGTCATCCCAAAAACTTACCAAAAGGTAAAGAGTATCTCCATAATGAAGAATCTATATCAACGAATGGGCAAAATAGCCAGATAGCATTAAATGACAATATTAAACTCATAAATATCAATATTAATTCTAAATTTAAATGGATTAAGTGCCCCAATCAAAGATACAGACAGGCAAATTGAATAAAATGTCAAAACCCATTGGTACGCTGTATCCAGATCCACCTCATAAGCAAGGACACACAAAGACTCAAAACAAAGGATTGGAGGAAGACTCACCAATAAAATGGAGAAAAAAAAGAAAAGCAGGTGTTGTAACTTTTGTCTCTGATAAAATAAACTTTAATAGTTACAAAGACTAAAAGAAACGAAGGACATTACATAATGGTAAAAGGATCAATGCAACAACAGGAGTCAATAATTATAAATATATATGCACCCAATATAGGAGCACCCAGATACGTAAGACAAGTTCTTAATGACTTATAAAGAGACCTGGACTCCTGCATAATAATAGCGGGAGACTTTAACACCACATTGTTAATATTCGACAGATCAATGAGATAGAAAATTAATAGAGACATCTATGATTACAACTTAGACCTGGAACAAGTAAACTCAGCGAATATTTATAAAATTCTTCACCCCAGGTCCACAGAACATACATTTTTCTCAGTATCACACTACACCTAGTTTGAAAGTGACCACATAATTGGAAATAAATCACTCTTCAGCATTTGCATAGCATTTCACAGACGTAAATGAAATATTGGTTAACTGTTTGTTTGTTGTTGTCTTCCCTTATTCCTTCCTGTCTCCTCTGTTAAGCACAATTATCGGCATAAAAGAGGTTTTTAATACCTATTTTTAGACTGCATTCCAGCCTGGGCAATAGAGCAAGACTCCGGTTCTCTCTCCCCCTTTCTTTTTCTTTCAAAAAAAAAAGAAAAAAGAAAGAAAGGCTAAGGTACTGTATGATCTTTCTCATTTCATCTTGCTTTGAAAACTCTAAACCAGAAAAAAAAGAAGAAATTTATTTGTGAGAATCATTACGTTTAGTGTTCAATTAAAGCTTGATTGCTAACCATTCTGGATTATTCACAATTACCTATACATTTAAAAATATTTAAAAATTGGCTTATATTAACCTCTAGTTCTTTCCTACTTGGTGAGCCTCTATTCATTCTTTAAGGGGCAATGAAATACTTCTTTTTGAAGGTTTTGGAACCCCTTTATTCAGAAACAGTTTCCTCACTATGCATATTAGTCCATTTTCGTGCTGCCGATAAAGACATACCTGAGACTGGGCAATTTAAAACAAAAGAGGTTTATAGGACTTGTAGTTCCACGTGGCTCGGGAGGTCTCACAATCATGATGGAAGACAAGGAGGAGGAAGTCACATCTTGTATCGATGACAGCAGGCAAAAAAAGAGCTTGTGCAGGGAGTCTCCTGTTTCTAAAACCATCAGATCTCATGAGACTTCCTCACTATCATGAGAACAGAATGAGAAAGATCTGCCTTCATGATTCAATTATCACTCACCTGTCCCCTCCTATAACATGTGCAAATTATGGGAGCTACAACATGAGATTTAGATCGCAACACAGAGCCAAACCATCTCAGTATGATTCTAAATTACTTGGAGCACAACTTAATTGATCAGTTTTCATCTTACCTCTTTGCTTAGGTCTTTTGTTTCTCAATGTTAAATGTGTCCTTGACAAGGAAATGGGCCATATCTCAGCTGTTATATACACAGCAATGACCTCAATGCAGACACAAGCAGTCATAGTTCAAAAAATACATGTAAAAGTAAAGAAATTTATGTTAGAGTTAGAAATGCGAAGGGGCACAGTCAGTATCTTGAGTGCAGGAAATGCTTCTTTCTTCAGCTATATACAGCCTTCATGATTTATTATTACTTTCCATTGTGAACTAAATTAAGAGTAAAAAGAGCTAAGAACTGAGGTTTAAGTTATAGATTGATGAAACTGCAAAATTTAACATATGAGTAATAAGACTTGTGACAAATATTTTGGAAACTTGCACTTAAATAAACTATTATTTAGGAAAAAATGGGGAGACACTAAGCATTTGGAAAATTAGAATTTATTTCTAGTCTGATCTTACTTGACCTTTAGCAAATAAGCAGGCACGATGATGTCAGAGTGTCTAGGATATCAATTATTGATTTTTACATAGAACTAATAATCAAGTAAGCTTAAAAGTATATTGTACAAAGAATTCATTACATATAGGCACAAGTTAATTCTATTTGCATGTTTGTTCTCACGCCTTTGAATTTTAAATGTATATGTTCCTTTTACTATTAGGTATTCTGATAATAAAGTTGATCCAGGTGATGGAAATTGTTCTAATGATGCTTCTAATTTGAGCACATGCAACTTTTCAGATTTTTTTTTCTCTCAAAAATCCTTGTTTAGACAAAGATGCTTTTTTGGGGAGTAGTTGTATTTTTTTCACTACTTAATATATGTGACTGACACACAATAGGAACTTGATAAATATTTGTGGGCAGATGTATATTTCTATTCCACCAAGGTAGGTCATGCATAGAAACAGAAGACATGGTTCTTATTTTATTGTGATACCTGCACAACTAGAAAACCTCTAATACATATGCTTTAATCAGGTTCAGTAAATATTCTTTCTGATAAAATTTGAACTACCTTCATTCTGTTTTCAATCTAGCATTTAATAAGACAAACTAATTACAAGACCCTGTAAGTAAACCAGTGCTGGTCTCTGTCCCTTAAGTCCAGAGACCAAATTGACATTATCATTGCCCACTCTGTTTCCTCTAATAGATCAGTTTGCACCTTGATTGTAATATAATAAAACGTATTTTCTAGAAGACATAATAATAAATATGTCAACAAGAGAGAAACCAAGTGTTTATTGAGCTGTTTGCAGAGTTTCTATTGCAAAAAGAATGCTTAGCTGTAATAGCAATGTGCAAAATTTATGAGCATCCAATAATTTAGCATTTTAGAGTTGAACGTTTTAAGAGTTTAAAGAGTCATCATTTCCAGAACCTTACATTTTTAAAGAAGGAAATAAAATGTTGCTTGTTTGAGTGAGCAAGGACTCTTAGGTGGTCAGTCTCCAGAAGAGAATTCACCACTCCTGGTCCCATTTAGCCCCATTTCCATTTCAGGGCACCCCTACTGTGAGACTATCTCATGATTTAATGAAATCCATATTCTCACAAAGTGTTAAGCTAATCGGCCACTAATGTAATGGAGAAAGAAATGTCTTAATATAAGTAACAATAACCCGAGCAAACTGGGACAAGAAGCCGTGTTTTTCTTAATTGATAGAAAACCACAGCCTCTGTATGATGCACATATTGTGAAACACCAGATAATGTAGAAAATTTCAGAACTTCAGTGCAGATGATTCCACATTTCACAAGCTCTTGGCACTATGATAGGTCATATCTTTCTTGAGAGTATGAATTTTAGTTATCCCAATTTATCTACCTTTTCTATAGAATTTTTGTCCATTTTTTGTCATTTTTTCAAATCGAATGGGAATCCCTGTTTATGAAGGCTATTTTGTGCCACCACCAGCAAAATAGAAGACTCTATGTTTGGAAGGCTAGTGTGCAATTTTATTATTGGATGTTGTGAATAATTTTTGAAGCACTCCAGCATTTGAAAAGCAGTATGTGAATCAATAAATAATTAAAATAATGATGATGATGACACAGGAAATCCTATAGGGAAAGCATTTCAAACTGAATCATTGAATTTCAAGGTATCAACCAGAAAAGCAGACAATAGAACATACACAAATTAATATCTTGGTCAGGTGGAGAAGTTAAAAAAGTCCTTTAATAGAACTGAAAGTGTAGCTATTGATTTCTTAGGAGATAGGATTGCTAAAGGCTGAATTGCTTCTATGATTAAATCACAAGCTTCAGCTCTGGCATCAGTGTTTCCTTCAGTCAAAATCACAGAGGATATCTGCAGATCCCTAGAGCTGTTTCTCTGAGTAAACTAGGAAAACATAAATATTTCCCTGAGGGGTTTTGATCCAGTGCTAGATTAGCTGCCTGAAGTTGATCATTTCAGTTTTTCTTGGAGAGATCTATAGAAGCTAGTTACCCACTTGACTTGCCCTTCTGTATCTGAGAATTAAAATGGGTAACTGTTGAAACCTCTGCATTTATTTAGTGCACTGCAGGGCAAGATGGAAATGCAGGTTCCTAATGTATCAGCTTTTTACGCTTCCACCTTCTGGGGTAGATATTATTGCTTTTGGTGTTTGAAGATATATATTCCAGAAAGGTAATGTCTATATTTAGAGTTCAGAGTTCATTGCCAAGCACCTTTTAAATCTAGTGAGTCAAATAAACCACCATTAAAAATAATAATTTTATGTAACAAACTGTACATATATCTAATCCTCCAAACCCAAAATGCAGCTTGCAATAATGAAATGATTAAAGTTAGTGAGGTGAAAGAGCAGCAGCTAAGGTTGTTAATGAAATACATTTACTGGGCAATCTCAACTGGTATTATACAAACCCTGAGATAGTGTTATTTTCCTCCAATCATGCCTTCAACCATACTTTGTTGATCGTTCTTTTTGTGATCCTTAATGACATCCTGGGAGATCCCATAGCTTTCCCATCACTTTCAGTTATTAAAAAGTGCAGTCTAGTCTGGTCCAATTTAAAACTTCAATTTCATCACCTTTTCTCCTCCCAGTGCTGACCAAGGAGCGTTGCATTTTCACTACTTTGCTCCTTAGCGGATCAGACCACTCCATTGCTAATGGTGGGAGGAGGCATTGCAGAAACAGGCAATACTTTTAATCTTGCAGGTGCTTTTCGCTGCTGTGAATACTGATGTACCTAACAATGGGCAGCTATGGATGTCCTCTGTCTGGCAGGTATCAAAGCTGCTTTTCCAGAACACAAGTGAAATTCTTTGGGGGCCATAAGTTCTTTCTTTCCATCTCACAATCCCAGAGGCAGCAGATTCACTGGCTCTATTTCCTGTAACCTCCTTTCCTACTGTTCCTCCTCCTCTATCCCCAAGGCTCCAGCCCTGTTCTTATAACCTCTCTTCTCCCTGTGGCCATCCCTTCTTGAGAAGGGACCAGTAAGATGTCTCAAATTGGGTACTCTTTGTAATATCTCCTGGACTTATTAAAACCTGCCATATTCTCACCACATTAAGCTGCAGAGATTCAGGCTGCTCCATTGTTCTTGTCTCTTTGTTCTGTCTTTTCTAGGTAATTCTCTTTTCTGCCTGCTAAAATAGACCCTAGAAGAAGATTAGTGGGTTTGTGGCATAAACCAACTTTCATTCAGAAAACAAGATGCGTCTTTCCTTCTGGAAAGAATTGTCCCCACATTCCTATTGAGTTAGGATGATCACATATTTCAGTGTCTGAACCAGGTCACTTTTGAGAATAAAATATGGCTATAGGTATAAACCTGTTTATTTTGGAGGAGAGGATTGGTTGGTAGGAATGGCTGATGTGTATAGCAAAGGGGGTTTGGCCACAGTCAAGGTGTTGCTTGATTACATTTGCTTTAGTTTAGAATATTAGGTGTTTGATGACCCTTTGTTCTTAGATTTCAACTTTTCATATCATTTATTGAGTAAGAAGAAAAAATATATTCAACATCAACTTAAATATAGAGATTTAATTGTGCAAAATCTGATGTTTCAGGAGTCATGATTTACTACAAATTTAATGTAACCCAATTATTTTCAAGTAGCCACATGGTAAGAAATGTGGTTTACAGGACAAGGACCCTGGTGTGGGAATGCTCCCATGTGAGACCCCCAAGTAGTGGGTCACACCATGTGGTTGAGCTTGATCCCAGACATGAGCCCCCTGTTGGAGGTAGTCGAGCTATGGGGAAGAAGGACTGCAAGAAGGCTTATGTGGTATACAAAAAATAACATGAGTTATTACTCGATTGTGCTGAGGTCATGGGAGGCACAGTGTCCACTTTTGGTTCTTATGGTAGCCACTTTTGGTTCTCCCGGTGACTACTTTTGGTTCTCACAGTGTCCACTTTTGTTTCTCTATTCATTATAGTTTCTTCTTAAAGTTATGACTTAAATCTTCAAAGCAAGCTGATAGTAAAAACTGCTTTGTTTATGTCTTTCCTGCACCTGGACCCTTGATATGGTATTTACAATATTACTTGTGACTTAATGATTTATAATGTAGCCTGTGATTTTCTTGTGAAACTCCTGCCCTAGATAAATAGTTTCTTTTAAACTTTTAAACTTAGATATCGCACCCGGACTCTTGTGACTGATAATTGCACCCCCTGCTTTAACCTGATTATGTATCTCCCTGTTCTCAGCATATTTATCCAAAATATGGGGACTTGTGATTGCATTGTAAAACTTTCTGTTCCCATGAAACACTGATCCCACACTTCTACTTGTAATGTATATAATCAGACCCTGAGTTCAATAAAGCTGTTGACAAAGCATCTGACTTCTCAACCCTCCAGACCCCATCTCTTCTTTCTTCTTCTCTTCCACACACCCCCCTTTCCAGGTTGGGACCCTCTTGCTGGCCAAGAGCCCCCAGCAGACGTGCCAGCTCCCACACCCTGGCACTCCAAGACTATTGCCTTCTCGATAACTTTCCTTCTATGAATATATATTTTATCTCCCATCTTATTTGTTATTTCCTCTCATTATTTTCCCTCTACTGGCTTGTTCTCTTCAAGTTATGTAAACACCATAAAATACATTATATCTTACTTTACTGAAAAGATGATTCCATTTTTTGTGTCACTACTGTACTATTTCTCTGCTCCTTTTCATTTCAGAACCTCTCAAAATAATTGTCTGTGCACATTGCCAAACTTAACCTACATTTTCTTCTCAACCTTCCAAGACATAACCCCTCTTATCCACTCACATTACTTTGTCATGGTTGCTAGTGGCCAAATCCAGTGGTTACCTCCATGTTTTCATCTTGGCTTCAGCAGAACCTAGGGAAGCCTGCCTTACTTTCTTAACATATTTCTTTATTTGGTTCTCTGAAACATACATACGCTTGGTTTTCTTCTTACTTCAGTAGCAGTCCAGCTTGAACTTCTTTCGGGACTTTTCCTTTTCCAAATCTTCGAATTCTACAGTGATTCAGGGCTCATTTCTAGACCCTTATTTTCCTTCTGTATACTCTTCTGTTAGAAGATCCTGTCCTACAACTTAACATTTGATCTCTATAGAGGTAATTTTCAGCTGTATGTTTCTAGCCCTGATCCCTCTAGATTTGTGCAGCCATGGTGTTCTCCATATCTCCGCTCTTAATTATCCTAAACCTTTTGTTTAAGATGGAGTTCTTGGCCGATTTCTTCTAAGATGGAGTTCTTGGCTGATCTCCTCTATATTACTCAGATTAAGTAAATGAGACCGCAAGTAGTTTAGAAAAAATCTTAAGAGTTAATCCCAATTTTTCTCTTTCTCATTCTGCCCAGGTCTAATCCATCAGTTGAGTCTAATAACTTTTATTCCACAGTTTATTTATAACCTGTCCATATAATCTCTATTTTGAATGCAAACACCTCAGGCAAATAACCTAAATCATAGATTATCTTTAGCCAGGTTATGTCTTGATATTTCTGGTCATTTTAGTAGACAAGTAGTGATTTTTAAAAGTAAAAAATTCTGCACAATTCATTTTCCCTGATATAAAAATATGGATAACTTAATGCTCTTTAGAATTACTTTTATTTTAACTTTTCATTTTCCACACATTGCCATAACTTATTTTTTCTTTAGTAGGTAAAGCAAAAAAAGACTATAAGCAAAAATTCCAAACTCCCTAGATCCTCGTTTGAGACTTGAAATTCTTTAATAAATAAGTTAGCTCTCATTTATTATTTATTGTAACAATCATACTTTATTTACACCATTACAAATCTCTTGCATGTTAAAACAGTATGTGCTTACCTTGTCCTTTTATTACATAATTGTGTGTTTTTACTCTTACCCTGACTGTAATGAAGAGGATGGACTAGGATATCAAGACTTTTAAAACACAAACATATGCATAATGTGAACCAAAGTAGAACACATATGGTGGACATTGTTGTTTTTTCTCCAAATCTATTTTTTTTATTTATTGGTAACCCTCCGTATAACTTATAAGAAGTGTAAGTGGAGCAGATTGGCTTTATCTATGGATCTGGGGTTGGGTCTAGTTGGATAAAATCAAAGGCCATCAACAGAAATGCACCCTTAGGAAGGCACAGATTCAAAAGTGGTTATTTGATTCCATTTGGGTTAATGAGACATAAGAAGAGGAAGAGTTTGGGGAGACCAAATAACTATACTTCTAAGAGAATTTTCAAGAGTGAGTATTTTGTTGCATTGGGGTTAGATTCAGAATCAGGTAGTCCTGACAGTTGATTGTAGTCATTTTGTGATGGATAAATCAATCTTAGAATGAAGCAGAAATTCTGGGAGGCAAATCCATGAAAGAAAGAAAATGAATTATTGATATAAGATCATCCTATCATCCTCCTGTAGAATTAAGTCACCTCTGAAGCATACCATACTTTCGTGCCTTCCAAACAAGAAAACCAGTGGATCTCGTTTTACTATTTAAACAAGTTTCCACTGTCTTTTTCATTGGTTCCACTTGCTTACCTCCTAAAAGGTACAGTGAATTAGAGGAAACAGTAAACAACTCTGTTTATTTTAGTTTGTTTAACAACCTGAGAGATAAAAACATTTTGCTCTTGAAAGAAACCAGAGCAGGAAAGAAATTATGAAACATGAAAACTTCATGACTTCAATTCACTTGTAATGTTTTCACCATAGCCTCAATATTGTGTGAAGAACAAGCATCAGAAATTTATGCATTATTGTACAACATTGAAACTGTTTTCCCTTTAATGATTGAGATACTTGACTTTTGTTTGACCATTGTATAAGCTATCCAGAAAACTGATTGATAGGGTTTGGCTCTGTGTCTCCACTTAAGTCTCACCTTGAATTGTACTCCCATAATTCCTACGTGTTGTGGGAGGGACCTGATGGGAGATAATTGAATCATGGGCGCGGTCCCCCATACTTTTGCTGTGTTAGTGATTACGTCTCACAAGATCTGATGGTTTTATAAGGGGTTTCTGCTTTTGCTTCTCTCTCATTCTTTTTTGCTGCCATTATGTTAAGAAGTGCCTTTCACCTTCCATCATGATTGTGAGGCCTTCCCAGCCAGGTGGAACTGTGAGTCCATTAAACCTACTTCTCCTCTCAGTCTCAGGTATGCCTTTATCAGCATTTTGAACATGGACTAACTTACTGATCAAAACATTAAGGCAAAGCAGTGCCAAAAAATATGCTATTACCAAAGAAATAAAAACATCATAAACTGAAGTTAAAAGTATATTTTGACAATATGATAAAAATAATGAGATGACTAAAAGCACACCATAATCAACCTCCACACTTTGCTGGCTTTGTTTAGGGGTGAGATATCTCAAGAGGTATAAAGGCAAGCCTTTTAATCCAACATTTCCTCTCCTTCAGTCTGTTTGAACCTTATGCCCTTTTGAGTGGGAAATCTAAAGCCCTATTAATATTCACTTTTCTCCATTAATTGTATAAATTTAAATGTTTGAAGCATTCAGGGCTCAAGAAAATTTCTTTCAGTAAGAAAACTGGTTTATTCGGCTGGGTGCAGTGGCTCACACCTGTAATCCTGGAACTTTGGGAGGCTGAGGTGGACAGATCACCAGGTCAAGAGATTGATACCATCCTGGCCAACATGGTGAAACCCCATCTCTACTTAAAGTAAAAAAAATAGCTGGGCATGGTGGCATGCGCCTGTAGTCCCAGCCACTCAGGAGGCTGAGGCGGGAGAACCTCTTGAACCCCTGAGGCTGAGGTTGCAGTGAGCCAAGGTAGTGCCACTGCAGCCCCGCCTTGGGACAGAGCGAGATTCCATCTAAACATAAATAAATGAATAAAACTGGTTCATTCAATAAAATTTAGAATCCATTTGTCAGTCAAGACCTAGAATACAATACTTTTCTTTCCTTTTTCTTTCTTTTTTTTTTTTTTTTTTGAGATGCTCTGTTGTCCAGGCTGGAGTGCAGTGGAGCCATCTCGGTTCACTGCAATCTCCACCTCATAGATTCAAGCGGTCCTCCCACCTCAGACTCCCAAGTATCCAGGATTACAAACATGAACCACCATGCTCAGCTAATTTATACATTTTTAGTAGAGATGGCACTTAACCAGGGCAAGGCTGGTCTTGAATTCCTGACCTCAAATGATCTCCCACCTCGGTCTCCCAAAGCACTGGTATTACAGGTGTGAGCCAGTGCACCTGGGCAGAGTACAACACCTTTCCTAGTTTTTCTCTCCTTGAAGTTAATAAATCTCAGCATTAAGGTCTAATTTTAACTATGGAAAGACAAGCCAAACAAACAGAACACTAAAAATCCCTTTAGGTTACCATTTCAAAATGTTAGCCTACTGCGGATACTTAGTTTCTGTAAATCAGAGGTTTTATGGGTCATCCCTTCTCCTCTTGAGTGGGGGCGAATCTCATCATATACTAGGTAGTTGGCAGTATAAACTTAAATGTCTCTTCATTTATCCTCCACAAATGTTTTTTCTGGGGCATGGGTTTCTCCACTGATGCTCTTTGGGACTGCTTTTTGGTGCTATTGATTAATCTTTGTACTTACAAGTTGTCATACACTTAGTGGTATACACTAAGTCATACACTTTTCTTCGATGGTATCTTGGAGTGTATGGATGGAGCAGAGCTTCTCCATTTTTGCACCTTGTCATGCAATCTCTGAAATGCTAATACACAAAACTGCAAGTATGTGTAGCGGGAGAAGTTTCACAAGGAGATTACAGCATAGAAGGGAAACAAAGCTCTAGACAATTTGAACTTTCTCTTGAACTGGCTCTCTGAGCTCTTTACAGATGCATCTTAATAAGAGGGGCTCTTCCATGGTTATTTCCTCCTTTCCTGACCTCAGTTTTGTTGTTTATGTATTTCATCTACCCCTTCAAGTTTCTCTTGTCTGAAATTTGACCCCATCTGCCTCTTGAAAGATGCTAATCTTCTTGACAAGTTGTGCTATTAAATGTAACTGGCTGGGTGTGGTGGCTCACGCCTGTAATCCCAGCACTTTGGGAGGCCAAGGCAGGCGGATCACCTGAAGTCCAGAGTTTGAGACCAACCTGGCCAACATGGTGAAACCCCAGCTCTATTAAAAATACAAAAAATTAGCTGCATTTGGTGTTGTGTGCCTGTAGTCCCAGCTACTCGAAAGGCTGAGGCATGAGAGTCACTTGAACCCAGGAGGTGGAGGTTGCAGTGAGTCAAGATTGTGTCACTATACTCCAGCCTGGGCAACAGAGTGGGACTCCATCTCAAAAAAAAAGAAAAGGCTGTATCTTTCCTGAGTCCTACAGTCTCAATGGTGCTTCCAGCATTGGGTAAGTTATCCTGAATGCTTATAACTTTGCAGTCTCCCAGGTTTCACTTTCCCGAAGGAGAATTACAGTGAATCCTTCAATTTTATGATCCTTCCCCTACTCCCACATCCAACCAGTGTTTTCACTGTTACACAAACTCTTGAGAAAGCTAATCTTAAAAATACAAACTTTTAATAAAAATAAATGTAATTGTATATATTTAAGGTATACAATATGATGCTATGGAATACATACACCAGATGGTGAAATGGCTACTAAAGTGAAGCAAATTAATATATCCGTTTTCTCGTATACTTACCCAATATTTTTTGTTTTTATGTCAAGAGCAGCTAAAATATTTTCATTTAGCAAGAATACTAAGTAGAGTATAATGTTATTAATTATAGCCCTCAAGTTGTGTATTACAACTGCAGACATGTTCATCCTACGTATCTAAACTGTTTTTCCTATTTTACAGGTAGCGTCATTTACATCTAAATTGGGGAAAGGAGATTTCTTCCATTAGTAAAGCTGAGTGGCTCGACAGCATTGCTCATTGGAGCCCTTGGGTCTGGCTTCAGCCCAAAGACCTTAGTGGCTTTTAATGGTTGCTCTCTCTGTTGAATGGGGGGTGGGGTGGGAATGAGTCTCAGATTAATTCCTGGGATTCAGATTTTCCTCTGATGTGAAGGAGTGGGGTTGCAATTTCCTGTCACCACATCTATATGGGAGTTTCTTTAAAGTGAAGCCAAAATTAATTTTAAAAAGTGCTTTTATTTTAACATAAAAGGTTTTTGACCTTAGGCAATTTATATTCTTCCAAACTTAGTTTTATTATTTAGCAACTGGCAATTATATAAGCTAGCCATTCTCCAAATATTGGGAAGCATTTAATATACAGCATTTTGTTTGCTCCTCTTACTCTTTACCTCATTCTACCTTGTGTTATAATTACATAATTAGTTATGTATTAAGGATCTTTAATGAGACAATTTCTGCTAAGCACAGTGAGTGATATTCCCACTGTCAGGGAGCATGTGCATACGTATGTATTTTTCTCTCTTCCACTAGGTGGTGACATCTTTGGAAATAAGGGCCTTATTAATTATTGTATCTCCTACAACATGTAGCACAAAACCTTGTTCAGCATCAGTATACAAAATAATTCTGAGATTAGCTACAAGAACGGAGGATGAAAAAATCATTTTCACACAATTTGCAAGCCTATTACTGAAGTACATATCATAACACACTGGCCTTTCTCTCAAAATGATCAGAGAGTTCGGATCTTTGGCTTCTCTAGTCCAATCACAGACCTTGACATTTAAACCAGGAGCAAATATTCGTGTGGCTTTTTTTTTTTATCATGGCTTGTTGATCATAATTAAGTTTCAGTCTTTCCTTCTAGTCGATCAGAATTATCACCTCCCAGGACCTATGGGATGGTCACCTCATGCCTCAGGTGAAGGTTATTTTCAAAAGAAGTTCTCCTAATTTCTTTAGTGTGTTTGTCTGTTTTTCTTTGCCTGGTATGATATTTCTCAGGCTGTGAGTGCTTAACAAATGTTAAATGGTAATGCTTTATTGACCTGACTGGGTTTGGGGAGCTCACAAAATTTTCAGAGAAGCATTTTAAATGTTTTGTAATCTTAAGGATTTTAAAGTAGAATTATGACCTTTCCAAAGCAAGAAGGCAGAAAGTTGCTATAAGCTGAAGGCCAAGCAGTTAAAACTAATATAATTGGTCTCTTTTGGCTCGTTAATTGCATCTGAGTGGATACAGAGGACTGAAGCTTTTGTTAAATAACTGACACAGTTAATTCCAATTTGTAATAGGTTCTGGGAATGGTATTATAATAAAGTACGAAATAGCCTCCATGGTTTAAAGTAGAGTGCAGAGTCAAGCAAACGCTGCATGGAGAGCCAAACTGCATAACTCAGATTCTTCCCATATCCTCCGTGTTAGTGTAGATGCCAATTATGATGCTTAGAAGCTTACCGGGGCTTAATTACTGCCAAGACCGTAGGAAAGGAGATGCTGTTACTATACATGTATTTTCTATTGCTGCTGTAAAAAAATTTGCTAAAAATGTAGTGACTTAAAACAACACAAATTTATTATCCTATAGTTCTGGAAGTCAGAAGTCTCAATGGGATCTGACTGGGCTCAAATGAAAGAAATGCCAAATATGGGTGAGGGGGCAGAAGGCAGCAAAACACACTGCCACGTGTGTACCTATGCAACTATCTTGCATGTTCTGCACATGTACCCCAAAACCTAAAATGCAATAAAAATTAAAAAAAAAAAAAAAAAAAAAAGAAAGTGTCAGTAGAGCTGTATTTCTTCCGGAGGCTCTAGGAAAGAATTTATTTCCTTGCCTATTCCAGTTTATAGAGGCTTCCTACACTCCTTGGCTAATGGTGTGATTCTTCTGTCTTCAAGGCCAGAAGTACAGCATTCTCTTTTATTCTTTTCTTTTGTTATTTATTTATTTTTAATTGTACTTTAAGTTCTGGGGTACATGTGCAGATCTTGCAGGATTGTTGCATAGGTACACACATGCCATGGTGGTTTTCTGTCCCCATCCCCCCATCACCTACATCAGGAATTTCTCCCAGTGTTATTCCTCCCCAACCTCCCTGCCCCCTGCTGTCTCTCCCCTAGCCCCCCATCCCCCAACATACTCCAGTGTTGATGTTCCCCTCCCTGTGCCCATATGCTCTAATTGTTCAACACCCACCTATGAGTGAGAACATGTGGTGTTTGGTTTTCTGTCAGTTTGCTGAGAATGATGGTTTCCAGCTTCATCCGTGTCCCAACAAAGGACACAAACTCATAGTTTTTTATGACTGCATAGTACTCCATGATATATATGTGTCACATTTTCTTCGTCCACTCTATAATTGATGGGCATTTGGGTTGGTTCCAGGTCTTTGCTATTGTAGACAGTGCCACAATGAACATATGTGTGCATGTGTCTTTATAATAGAATGATTTATTATTATATAAATAAATTATTATATAAATAAATACAGCAAACCCAGTAATGGGATTGCTGGGTTAAATGGAATTTCTGTTTTTAGATCCTTGAGGAATCGCCACATTGTCTTCCGCAGTGGTTGAACTAATTGACACTCCCACCAACAGTGTAAAAGTGTTCCTATTTCTCCGCATCCTCTTCAGCATCTGTTGTCTCCAGATTTTTTAATGATTGCCATTCTAACTGGCGTGAGATGGTATCTCAGTGTGGTTTTGATTTGCATTTCTCTAATGACCAGAGATGATGAGCATTTTTTTGTGTGTGTTAGCCTTATATATGTCTTCTTTTGAAAAGTGTCTGTTCATATCCTACACAAAATTCAAGAACAGCATCTTTTATGTGCTGATAGAAAAACTCTGTTCAATATAGCATTTTCAAATCTGTCTGCTACTTGTATATTCCTGCCTCCTTCTTGTAGGGACACTTATGAGTGCCTTTGGCCTGACTGGATAATCTTCTGCTCTCAAGATTTCTAACTTAAGTTACATCTGCAGAGGCAGTTTCTTTTGCCATGTAAGGCAACATATTCACAGGTTTCAAGGATTAGAGCTTGGACATCTTTGATGAAGGGTAGGGGAAGAGGTCATCATTTTGCTTGACATGTATTACAAATAAAATTTCAAAGTATTTTAAAGAGTAATTTTATATTTTGATACTTTTCCAAGATGTAAAAGCAAAATATTGTTTCAATATCAAAATGATGAAATTAAAAATTGAGCAAACATGATGTTCTGTGTTATGGAAAAATTGGATTTTCAATTGTCCTAAATTTTAATCCTCTCATTGCTATGTATTTACTGTGTATATTTTCTGAGACAATGAGCTGTAATGCCTGCCTCATAAGATTCTTTGGAAAGCCTCATGCTGTTTGTTTTTTCATCGACACCTAGCATGGCAAGTCTTCATTAACATTAAGGGAAAAGTAAAGTTTTAACCATTAATTCTCAGTCAATACATTGTCTGATAAGTGCTTGAGTCAGTCAGTAAGTGACATTCGTACTTGCATTTGGGATGGCCTTGGTGTGGCATTGGGATGGCATTTGGCATTGGCATTTGGGATGGCCTCTGAGAAGAAGGATGCAGACATTTCCTATTATATACTATCTCTTATTTACTAGGATAAGATAGGCCAGGGAAAAAACAATATTCCATTTGACTGTTTCTACCACTTGCTGGAAAGTTGTAGTTTCAAGCCTTCATCAGAAAGAAATGCAAAGCTGAGTGTTTAATATCAGAGAGTATCATGTTAATATCCTCAATTAAATAGACTCTGTTGAAAAAGTAGAACAAATGAGAGCCAATACAGTGTTTTAGTCAGTTAATAAATAGGTTGTTGTTATATCCAGGACAAAATGGATGAAAATTGAATTCCACATGATAAAATATTGTTAGTTTTAACCTTAAGATAGATTGTTAAGTACTTCCTTAGGTGTCAAAAGTTCTTTTACACCTAATTTTTTCCCTCTTGGTTTTGCCTGTATAAATAAGTGGATTCCATTTCCTCTGTATTTCATTAGAATTTATCTAAAGTCTGAAGTCGTGATCTAATATTGTAATTTTATTATGTCATTTGATGTCATGAGTTATTAAAATTTGTTTGAAAATGCAGTATGCACACTTTGGATGGCATCGTTATGTATCCTTTTAATCTAGAAATGTATTTTAAATATTTTGGTTGGTCATAATTTGTCAGATAAAATGGGCTATGATTAGGGAAACTATATGTACTACCACATTTCTAATTTTAATAGTGCATAAAATCATATGTATTAATGTATTAGGAGTTTTGATTGAGTGTTTCACGTAAAGGCTTATCTTATATAATACATTTTGATTTTGTTACTCCATCAGATATACAATTATTAATTTTTAAACATTGAATACATCTGTGTAAGTGTGCCATCAAATAACTAATAAGGTATAAAGAAATCATTAGCCTTTCTTTAGAAAGATATCTAAGCTGGTGAACTATAAAATTTTGAGTTCATTTAAGTGTCACTTGGAGTTCTGGGGGTTGTCTCTCTTTTGAATTCAGAAATCATAAATTGAATAACTTGATATAGTTGAGTAAGCGGGAAATGAGCACTGCTTTTGTAGTTGACTCATAGATATGATCCTAAGGAGGAGGACAAGGATGAAGAGGGTAAGAATGAATAATAAATGTGTTTCAAAATGAGATTTAACATTTAGAGTACCCAAATTTTTCTAGTACTTTAAATAATCCATTTCTTTTTATTTGACTATGTTTCCTAAAGAATAGAATATATGACTGATAGATTATTTCTTTCTAATTAATTATGATTCTATCTTGAAATAAAACATAAAGTCTTTAGAAATATTTATTGCTGTAGTAATATGCCCAAATAGACTATAGTTCCCATGGATAAACCCCTATTTTTTTCCTTAATACTTTCTTTTAGTAATAGTCAATATATTTTAAAAAAATATTTTCAAAAATTTACATTGTTATCTTGACATTGGAGTTTAGTGATTTCAATTAAGAACAAGTGAAAATGGAATCAGAAGCATATTTTACAGGGTGAAAAATTTCTTTACAACTTCAGCTCTTTTTCAGGCTCAAACTTTCCTTTCATTTTTTTTCTTTAAGGATTCTGAAGAATTCCAGCTTCCCTACTGTTGCGTCTTACATAGATTCATGTTGAATATGTATTTCCCAGCATCTAGAGATGCTGATTCAGTGTAGTTGGTGACAGGTGTCTCAATGACAAAGGCAGGAGGCCTTTAAAATCTTCAGTTTGGGAGTGTCAGGATGGGTATGACATAGGCCCATGCTGACAATCTAAAATGAAGGCTCTCGGCATAATTGCTTTTCATTCAAAAGTTAAGAAATGCAGCTGCGTCCTCTTCACCTCCAATTCCTGAAATCTCTATGCATAGAATGAGGAATTGCGTGCTTCATTTCTGACTTCTCTTCCTTCCTTCTTTAAAGTAACTGAAGATCAATGAACTTAGTGCTATTCTATTCCTTCCTAAACTTGGCCTGGCTAAAATAATCAATTAAGCTGGGAAAAATATCTAATCTACAGAGAAAGAGTTTGTGTTCTTATTTATAAGAGAATGAATATCTCTTTCCTTCCAGTGACAGGGGCACACAGGCACTGCAGCACAACCTCAGGCAAAATAGAAAAAGAAAGGAGAGAGAAAGCACTGCCTTTCTCCAGAAATGACTCACGATATTTATTCAGATGACAGGAAGAATAAATTAGTTGAAGATTTACAGGAGTCTTTTAACTCTTGTGCATGAGTTGTAGGTTAATTGAATTATAACAGTATGTTAATCCATGAATTACTTAGATATTCATGACAAAAAATATGTGGGTAAACACACGTGTTATCATTATAAAAACCCCTAATTTAAGAGAAACAATAGTAGTCTGCAATGGGTTAAAAATCAGGGTATAATCAATATAGTGCTGTATTTCATTCCATGGTTTAATTACTTACATGTTTTCTCTCTGAATTTAACTGCATACATATACAACACTTCATAATTTAGTAAGAAAGGTTTTATCACAATGACTTCCTGCACAGCACTTTGAATTGTTGAATAAAAGCTCTCTATAACTGAACATCATTTATAACCTTAGGGCTTCTGGATAATTTGAATTGGTTTTACAATCCACAGTTGGGTAGTGTAAAAGGAGCCTCTGACGGCCGTAGGAGCAGCCTCGGCAACTGTCAGCCTACCACACACCCGGTGCAATATCTCTGAATTTTATCACTGTCAAGAACAAATCAAAGGTAAATGGATACCAATTCTGATAATGAAGCAGACTGAAATCATCCAAGACCTTCTTACTAAATATAAAAGAAGGCAACATCAAAGCCAAATAACTGTTGCCCAAGCAACATTTTTCTTTTTGATTATACTGTGGTAAGGCAGAGAGACAGGTAGGTTTACAGATGCACTGAAGTTAGTGGTGAGCTTTGCATACAAATATGTAACAAAATAAGTATCCTCATGTGGGCATATGCAGTGTAAAACACGGGGTAATTTGAGGTATATAACTCTTTGAGTCACTACTATTATCAACCACCTGTGGTTGGGTTAAATAACTAGCTTCTACTCAAAGAAAAGTTCTTATCTTTTGAGCAGCACATTATGTTTTGTGATACATAAATCAAAAACTCCAGAGCAATCCTTGAATGTTATTTTCAGGTGGTTCATTTCTTTCTCCCTTCTTCTTTCTTTTATTTCTATTTGTGGCAAGTGGATATGATAGCTTAAGTATTGAGACCTGCGATTATGAAAAAGTTGCAGATGGGACTGTTTATTTAAGTAGCACTTACAGATTCCTACTTAGATTCACAGAAGTAATATTTCACTGACCTCTGTGATTGTGAACTAAACAGCTTTTGAGAAGGCCTTGAAGATTTATATCAGCTTTCCACTTGGCAAATGTACTATCCTGTTTATAGATGAGGAAACTCTGAGTAGCTGTCATTAAAATATAATAATATTATCCAAAACAACTAAGCCATAGGTTACAGGGGTTTAGTCAGAGTTTCTGTTACGCAATTTCAGAGGGCAAGTCAACAGCTCTACATTCTCTTCAAAGTGTGGATTCTAATGGACTATGACATTTAAGGAACGCTTTTGTACCCTATATTTTTTCGGCCTACCAGCTGCAGAGTGATTAGTGAATCATTTAAGGACTTTACATACTAATTGCTAAAATGATTAAGGCTCTTTTCTCTTCTATACTTAATCCCTTAACCCATCATTTTCCACTTTCACAATTTAAACACAGATCACCCACAATTTGGTTTACTAACATGCTTATTTAGCCGAAGATCAATTTTGTTTCGGTAAGATTCATATCCGTTTTCCTGATCTTTTGCAACTGGAATTGCAAACTACCATTCTTGGCCAAATGGATAGAGGGAGAGAGAGAAAGGAGATAGATAAATAGAGAGAAAATGGGGAGAGAGAGAGATGGAGAGTAACTTATCCTGGGGCTCAGATTTGGAGCTAAACTATCTCATCAAAAACTGGACGGTGGGCACGGTGGCTCACGCTTATAGTCCCAGCACTTTGGGAGGCTAAGGCAGGTGAATTACCTGAGGTCAGGATTTCAAGACCAGCTTGACCAACATGGAGAACCCTTGTCTCTACTAAAAAATACAAAATTAGCTGGGTGTGGTGGTACATGCCTGTAATTCCATTTACTTGGGTGGCTGAACCTGAGAGGTGGAAGTTGTGGTGAGCTGAGGTAGTGTTCCAGCCTGGGCAACAAAAGTGAAACTCCATCTTAAAAAACAAACCAAACAAACAAAACAAAACAAAACAAAAAAAACAAATAAAAAAATGCATTGAAGCCTAAACCTGAAGACATTACTGGTTTTCTCTTTCAAGGATAAACATTATAACATCTTTATACTAAGTAACATTCCAGACAGATGGAGACAAGACGAATATATTTTTTAAAAACTATTTGAGAATCTCTTTTTTTCGAACAGTAGTTTTTACACAAAACATTCTCAGAATCTGAATATCAGTGTATTTATACAGCTCTGATAATATCATACTCATCTCCAGAGATAAGAAAATGCTACCACATTTTCGAGAGCCAAGAAAAAATTCTGACTGATAAAATGGTCAAACAGGGCTTGATAACAATTTATTTCTGACCTTTTAATGCCTTCTGTTCTTAATGATTTTCTGTCATTTCTGTCTAGTCTAGACTTGAAACTCAGTCTCAGAGGTGCTTAGCTTTATGTTGCCACTTAACTTTCAACTTCCATTTTCAGCACAGAAAGGTAAATCAGTAATTGTCACTCTGGCTTCTCAAGGTTTGTCAGGCACCCGAATGGGATTATGACATAGATCTGAAGGGTGTTTCATGTGACTTTTACTTTAATTTTTACATAATCATGGAAATGCCTTAGGACTTCAGGAACTTAATTATCAGGCCCTGATAGTCTTACTTTTCTTATTTGTATTTTTGGTTGACTACTTTGGTCTTTTCTGTCCCCTGACCTGTCAAAACGTGATTTAAAAAAAAAAGAAAGAAATTAGGGAAAATCTTCACTGAGTGACTTTCTTGGCTGACAGTTGTTTCTTCTTTCCAGGGAGGTGATGTGTGTATTTCTCTGGTTTGGGCCTCATGGCACAGTTGCAGAACTGAAGGAACCTCCCTCTGAGAAAGTGTATTGTCCTATATTTCAATATATGTTAAAATCTGATTTTATCTTATCAAATGGAGCCCTGTGAGACAAAAACCCACCTAGAGATCTTTGGAATATGAGAGAAATAAGATAAACGAGTCTCAAAGAAATCATCTCTGGAGAGTTAAAACTTATGCTTTCCGATGCATTTATTCAGATTGCTTTGTCTACAGATCTATGTATACAGATTGTTTAGTGTTGGCCAAAACTTCTTCCTTTGTAAGTGAAAGGTGCTGAACTCAAACTAGCTTAAGCCAGAGCATCTCTCTGTGTGGCTGGATTCAGGACCTCAAACAGCTCGCTAATTCTGTCTTGTCCTCGCTTGCTCACCGCTTCCTCCTTCATTCTCCTCTTCTTGCCTGTGTTGCCCTTATTCTTTTCTGCTAACAACTGGCTCTGTTTGTATCATAGGAAAGACGGCTGCTGGCAGCTCTAGTGCAAAAACGAGACACCCCTTTCTCCAGGACTCCTATTGCATCTTACAGGGAAGTACTCAAACTGGTCCTAACTGGATTCCATGGCCTCTTCTTGGCTCAGTTGTATTAGATAGGGGATTGAGAGCCTGGATCAAGAGCTCATCTCTACTGACAGGCGATGGTCTATGCCTGTGATTGGTTGTCCTATGATAAAAGATGGGGGAATGGCAGCTGAGCAAAGGAAGATTGGTATGCTGCTTCCAGCATGAGTGGTACAAGAAAGCATGTTGGGAAAGCCATATTTACAAAAACGCAGATCTCTTTTTATTGACACATGTATAACCAACCAATCACATACCTGGGGTGCATAATTTATTTTATTTTTCCTTTAAAAATCTTTTCACAGACAGGATCTGGTGGCATACACCTGTAACCCCAGCACCTTGGAAGGCTGGGGCAAGCCGATCACTTGAGCTCAGGAGTTTGAGACCAGCCTGGCCACATGGCAAAAAACTGTTTCTACTAAAAATACAAAAATTAGCAGGCCATGGTGGTGCAAGGTTGTAATCCCAGCTACTCAGGAGGCTGAGGCAGGAGAATTGCCTGAACCCAGGAGGTTGCAGTGAGCCAAGATCGCCCCATTGTGCTCCAGCCTGGGTAACAAGAGTGAAACTCCATCTCAAAAAAAAAAAAAGAAAACAAAACGTTTTCATAGAGTGCATATATGATTATCTGGCTTATCACCTGTAATGTATTTAGTGGCTATATTCTGTGGCATAGACATAGGAAAATTGAACTACTACTTATTCTCATCTTCACTCAAATATAGACAACATTTATTGGGCACCTTTTATAGACAGAAAATGACTCCAGGCATTACTATTTATGTTTTAAAATAACAAGCAACAAGAACGCTTTGCATTTTAATGGTGGTTTTATTTACTTTTTATCATAACAAGTAAAAAGAACAGTTTACATTTTCATGGTGGTTTCATATCTGTTGTCTTAAGAATTCTCCAATAGATGTATCTATTCTCTTAAAAATAAAAGTCATGAAGTTATAAGGTGACTTGTTCATGATTACCTGTGCTAAGTTTTACCATAGTTAAAAATAGTTACTTATAACAAGAATCATATGAGATTTTAAAAGTATATATATTTAAACTTAGTATTATGAGTAATAGAAAAGGACCTTAAAACCATCCTTCTCAACAGTTATTGCCCTTGAATCTTATTTCTAGACATCATTGATACATTGTTAACACTTAGATCAATAAATAATTATTGTTCTTTGTGAGATGCTGAGAGTAGATTTGGAGAGTTTACAGATAAGAGGCATCCTTTACCAGGAGCTGTCAAATGTCTAAATAACAACTAACATGTATTCTATCTGTCTGTCTATCTATCTATCTATCTATCTATCTATCTATCTATCTATCTATCTATCTATTCTGTATCTGTGAGTCCTGAAATATCTGTATACATCTATCAACCAGTTATATAAAGAATATTTGAATTTTTCCTTTCTGCAGATTTCCACAGGGAGCAGAGCTGATTTTCCTGGCTCCGTGCCTCATGGTGAGTTATAGTTATGATGGGGACAGCAGGAGCCTGTACCTCTATTTAATAGAAAGCACGGTACCAGCAGAGATTTTCTAACTCTGCATTTAAAATCCCCCCAATAGCTATTATTACCTCTTAAAATGATTTGAGCATTAGTGCCAAATCAAGTGGAATAGTTTCATTTAAATAATTTAAGGCACTGACTGATGTTCTCACATTGGTCATAATAAATAATATTATTAATTTTGTTAAAGAGAGGAGAATCAGAATATTGTGATTTTGATTCTCTTTCAACTGAAGAGTATTTTGAAAAGGATTAAAGGAGCAGATTTTCCTCCTCCAGGCTTGACTCACCATGTATCCCACCTCTAGTCCTTTCGTAGAAGCCCCACCCTTTGTGTATGGCCCCATGTACCTGCCCCTGCAGTGTGGTATCCTGTGGTGGGAAGGTTTAGTTTTCTGTGGAACAAGCTTATTGATCAGCAGGGTTTGCTCACTCAAGTGTAAGGACGTTCTGATTCTTTCCCTTGGGTTTTCTTTTCCTTCCTGAGAAAACCCTTGTGAAGCATTCTTTTGCCCCTCTTATTGTGCTTCCAATCAATCTTTCATTTGATATAATATGAAAAAATTAAAAGAAAAAGAATCTTAAAACATCTGCAAGGAAAGAACTCCCTGTATACAGTAGCTACACTTCTTTGTTTACATGATCTGTATTTAATCTGTGCAGCGTGGAATAGCCATCTCAACTCTATTTTTGAGAATAAAAGTTTGAGGTTTTTTGCTCTTTTCTGTGTTTCCAATGAACATTAAAATATCACTACATTTCTCAAAATTCTAATCACAAAAAATTATTTGAAAATGTAGATTTCCCGTTTCCTCCTTGAAATTTGGGATTAGTAAATCTGGAGTGGGGCTTGGAATCAGTATTTAATAATATCCCAAGCAGTTCTTATATTTTTAAGAGTATACCCAGGTGACTTTAGTTTGGAAAACACTGAATTATATTTAATAATTTGACAAGTTAATGAAGTTACACTAGTTGATGTTCTGAAGTGAATATCAGCAGTTAATATTTCATATTCTTACCTCTCATATTTTGGGTTTCACAACTGCCTTTATAATTTCTCTTGGAGCCTTTCATTACAGAACTAAAGTCGCCTCTGCTCAGCTATATTCTTTTTTTGAGGTGAAACTTGAGGGTCTTTGATTACTCATGACAGCCTAGAGGAGAAGAGAGGACAACCAGAATTAAAGGGCAATTGCTACAATATGGCTGATCTAGTGCTAAGGATGAGGACCAACAGGAAGTAACATGCTTTGATAAATGTATAATGAAAAATTTACTTGCAGAGGAAACAATGCTGGAAATGGCTAGAAGCCAAGAACATCTGTGTTCCTGGTATCCTAAATGTGTAGAAGGAGCAGATGTAACTGAATGTATAACAGAGAGCCTGGCACAATTCCTAACCATGTGGAGAAGGGCTGTGGATGTGCACAGAAGGCGTTCTGAAGCTCAGAAAAGTAAAAAAAAAAATGCTGGGGGACTCCCAAATATTATTATTAGCTATTTTGAGGAGAGGTAGATAGTATTAGAGCAGTTTAGTACGATGAAGACAGCTTATTCGCATAAGAGAAAGGGAAGTTATTTATTGCACAAAACTAAGACAACTGCTCTGGACAACTGTTTGTATATAAACACAACAATACAATTACAGGTAAGCATAAATATGAGACATAAAGTAAAAGGCTTGCTTCCTATACCCCCTATAAAACTGTAAGCTCTTTCAAACTTTGCACATAATCTTAGCTTTGCTAAGTAGTTCACACTTTTCGTGGGCTTAGCCAGTAGTTCTAAGAATGACTAGGCAGAGGTACCTATAAAATAGAATAAAATGTAAAACCCAGTCTAGGAAGAGCCAGATGATATCAGCTGCTATTTTTCTTATTCCATTATACTAAGAAAATTTATTTTAATGCCTTTTATAAATGAGCATCTGGGTAGGCCACAGTAGTTGGCAGAACTTTAATTTTGTGTATGTAGTTAGGGTGGACACTCGACTCCTTCCCTGACTACTTTCCAGCTGGGATTGGATTGGCCATGTGACGCAGTTCTGATCTATGAGATGTAAGTGGAATTCTGTCAGGTTGGTGTTTGTTTTCCTGATCAAAATGGATAGAGTAGGTTGGCATGTCTCTTAGCCCCCACTTCTTGCCTATGATGTGGACATGATACTGAAGGTGCAGCAGTTATACTATGAGGTGATAATCAAAATGATGAAACAGATCACCTGTACGTGACAATCTGAATATGAGAGTGGAAGGCTCTGCTGATTTCTTAATGACTACACTGGCATTGGACTACTACCTCTGAACTTTAGCTTATGTGAGAAAAAACCCCCACTGATTTGTTTAAGCTACTCTTGGTCATTATTTAGTAACAACTCTGTGCTAAACATTTTAAACTCATGGGTTGCGCATACAGCCATATTCTCGTTTGCAAGAATTTTTAGTATTCAAAGACACAGTGTGAGCCCACATATCAGAAAACTATTCAAAAGCTAATGCTCTATTTCATATGGAAGAAATGCAGTGGTGGCAACCAAATTCAACATAGTGGTGCTACCTTGCCACTAGAATATACTTGGAATGCTGCTTTCACTTTTGGATAAACTGCCAAAAGGATACTGATAAATCAGAAAGAATCCAGAGGTGTGATCAGGGTTGGCGAGGGGCTTGAATAGCATTTCAAAATAAAAATGATTACTGCAAATTGGAAAGTTAAGCACTAAACAATGAAAACAGAAAAAGAAATAAGATTTAAAAAACATTTATGATTCCCAAATTCTTGAAATGGTTTCAAATAGAGGAGGTAAACTTCTTTTAGTCTTCTCTGAAGAGTAATATTAGGATGGATAAACATAATGGGAAGGGAGATTTCTGCTAAATTATAAACAAACACTTTTTGAGAGTTAAACCCTCTAACAAGGAATGTGCTGAGTCATCTTTTGAGATAAACACTCCACTGGATAAACCTTTGTTGTAGAAGAGTGTGAATCTCATTGATCTTTGACGATCAGAAACCCGAAACATAAAAGTTCCTTAATAGTACCTATGTAATGAATGAATGAATTCTATTCATACATTTGAGCATAAGTTCAAATATCATTAGAATCTAAATTTCTGTACAATTAGAATATATGCACATGAATTGTGAGATTCCCACTTCCACTGTCTAGTTGTATTGCCTTACAAGGATATACAGGATTAAAGCATCCAGCCAAGTGAGGAAACAAATGCATACTGATTACTCAGAGAAGAGCATTGCAGAATACCACACTCTTGGTAAGGCCAGCCTTGGGGCTAAAGACAGTATAAGCTCAGAATGCTTAAAGCAAGTGTAGAAGACATTTTATCTCTAAGAGTTCTACTCCCATATATCCATTATGGAGATTATGGCTCATGAAAGGGTATAAAAATGATTATTCTTTTTCCTCTGGTCTCTATTGGATGTGAAGCACAAGCTTCGGTTGCTCCATCTAGTCTCAGAAATTGATTCAAAGAGTTACTTATGCTTTCAGGACATAATCCTCTGAAACAGTTCTAGCATCAATTTTTGCTATTGTGTGCTGTCTATTATTTGGTTTTCTGTCAACCAGACAAGATGTCAAGTCATGTTTCCTTGCTTCAAATTGCTGCATATTATCTATCCCCTGGTGAACTTCTTTTCCACATGTTCATATTTAAGTAGGAATAGAGGTGAATACATAAAGTTGAATGCTTGAATTGTTTTTAAAAGGCCAATTCAGAATATTTTTAAAGTATTTTAGTGTGTCAAATGTGAATTGACACACAGTATTTTGCTCACAGCAAGCTGAAAAATCTTTAGTATATGAACTTTTTATATGACTTAGTAACTAACAATTCAAAAATGTAAACCTGACTGTTCTGTAATGAATGTTTTTTGGAAACACATTTGAAGTCTATTCTTTACCCAACAAGCTTCGAAATGAATGTCTTGGGTATTCTCTTTTCTTCACTTGGCAAGCGTAGCTGCAGACATTTACACTTGTCCAAAGAGTTTCTTTGTTGATAAAACTTCCCTAATTTTTAGTGAGGATTTTCTTTCTTTTTGAGAGAAACTGTGAAAGGGGTTTAAGCTGCTTTGTTACAATGTTGGAGTTTATCATTAGCCCTCATTAACTGCATATTTGTCAAGAATGTTGCTTATGTTGGGGTAAATAATTTCATTTTATTCCAATATAGTCTTGACATTTATTTAAGAATAGTCAATTCTCAATTTCTCAGAGTAATGTAGAAAAGCCCAGTCATAGATTAGCCAAGTAATGTATTAGAATATGCAAAATATGCTAATTAGTAATGAACATATTCATCATTCAAGTAGAAACTAGTGTTCTGCAGTTTTGTTCAGCTATAACTGGAAAGTGCTGAAATTTCAAGTATAATTATAACCATCAGTGGTATTTATACAGCAAAATGTATTTATAGTCAAAAGAATATAAATATAACAAAAATGCTTTTAAAAACACTTACTATCTATCTACTCTTTTTGTTTGCTTTGCACACAGCCGCTGGTGAGTTTTGGTGAGTGAAGAAGTGGGAAGACAGATGAAATTATGATTATTGGGGCATTGCCATAGTTATACAGCTCCTTGTGAATAAGGGAAGAGGGAACCAGGAAATAAGACAGCTCCACAAGATAGGGATAGGGAATCAGAATGATCTGGCAGTGATTGAAAGCCATGGGAGAGAATAGGAAGGAAGGAAAGAAATTAAGAAACATTATCTGTTATGTACCAACGCCTACATAGTACTTGGTGTTTTACAATCATGACCAGATTTCATAGCAGTATCAACCCTTTGAAGTAGGTAGTCCCTCCCCAATTTGTAGATAAGAGAACCAAAACTCAGAGAGATGAGGAAACTCACAGATTTCCAAAGCCAAGTGGAAAATTAAGATTGGTTCTGATACTTATGAGGCATATAAACAGATATGATAAGTAGACAATTAAGTGTATAGTTGGGAATTAGGGGAGACATAAAGGATGGAGGGAGAAGTTTGGAAGATATCAGAGGAAAGATAATGATTATGTCATGTGTCTTGAGATCATATAACATCTAAGGCAGGAATAGAAGTAGAGAGGAAAACATGAACTGTAGCTCTCTCAGCCTAGTTCCAATGATGATTAAGCAATTCTACTTAAATTCTAATATTATCTTGACCACTTGAGGATTTTAATTATGAATTTGTGGAAAATTTCATTTTTTAATGCATCTACCCCTCTCCCCCTGCCTTTATTTTCCTATTAAAGAGAGAAGTAAGGCTGGGCATGGTGGCTCATGCCTGTAATCCCAACACATTGGGAGGCTGAGATGGGAGGATCAGGTGAAGTCAGGAATTCAAGACAAGCTTGGACAGCATGGTGAAACCCCATCTTTACCAAAAATGCAAAACATTAGCCAGGGCAAAGTGATGGGTGCCTATAATCCCAGCTACTCAGAAGGCTGAGGCAGGAGAATCACTTGAACCCAGGAAGCAGAGATTGCAGTGAGCCAAGAACACATACTGCATTCCAGCCTGGGTGATAGAGAGAGACTCTGTCTCAAAAAAAAAAAAAAAAGAAAGAAAGAAAGAAAAAAAAGAAAAGAAAAGAAAAAAAGAAAAAAGGGAGAGAGGGAGAGAGAGAGAGGGAAAGAAGTTTAAAAAATTCCATTCTAACTAAATTTGTGTCTGGAAGGTGTGAAGGTTGGTCATGGTGGCAGTCAAAGGACACTAGCATCAGATTTAGTGCCAAATAATTGTTTTCATGATAACATATGTAGGAATTAAAATTGTAAAGGCAGAATTAAAGGGATAAGGCAAAAGATGGAGAACAATAAAAGAGACACAAAACAAGATGTTATTACCAATACATAAATATGGCCAGAGGGAAAAGAAAAGACTTACTAGACAAAAATTAATGCTAAATGAGCAATACACTAGTAAGAAACATTTTCTAGCATGTTGCATGACTTTTAGTAAGACAAAGACAAATAAGGAGGTAAACCAGCTCTTCTTGGTATATATGAGACCCTATTACAACAACATCTTCTAGCTCGGTCTCTCCACCTGATGAAACAAGTTGGAAAATAATGGAGGAAATAGAGAAAGCAGAAAAGTTCTGTATCTTATAAGGCAAGGATAAACAAATTATTGCAATATCATCAGGAATAAGACTAAGAAGAACATTATAAGAATTCAATAATATATTTGAAAGGATAAATTAAGGAGAAAATTAAATAATTATTTTCCATATTATCACACAAATAGATGTACATTGCTTGAAGTCAGAGTCAGATTTAGAGAAAACAAAATACTTTCTAGCAGTAGCCATTAGTTAACAAAGTTGTGATGCACAATTTTTGATAAGCAGGTCCTGAAATGTCCAAAAGTGATGAATTGCATAGAGTTATATTTGTCTAAATTTCCTTGCCCTTGTCCATGTTCAGGTACCTCCATCATTAGACACTTCTCTTTTCCCAGACATTTTATTTCATGTCTAGATTTTGCTCATATTGGCTGCCAATGAGTTTCTCCCAGGAAGTTGAGTGCTAGGTTATTAGAAAGAGGGTTAGTGAACGGAGAGATTCCTGGAACAGAAAACTGTAGTTGTGTTTCCAGTCCTGGTTCTTGCTAATTTCCTGTGGGTTGATTTTAGTAATTATAAGAGAGCTTCATGGAATACTATGTAGCCATAAAAAAGAATGAGATCATGGCTTTTGTGGGAACATGGTTGGAGCTGGAAGCCTTTATCTTTAGCAAACTAATGCAGAAATAGAAAACCAAATACCGCATGTTCTCACTTATAAGTAGGAGCGAAATGATGACAACTCATGGACATAAAGAGGGAAACAACAGATGCTGGAGCCTACTTGAGGGTGAAGTGTGGGAGGAGGGAGAGCATCAGAAAAAGTAACCATTGGATACTAGGCATAGCACCTGGGCAACAAAATAATCTGTACAACAAAAACCCATGACATAAGTTTACCTATATTGCCAATATGCACATGTACCTTGGAACCTGAAAGTTTTTTTTTTTAATAAGATAGCTATATTAGACTCTCTAAAGTTAAACTAAATCTATAGCCTCATCCTGGATTTAGGATTATTTCATTGAATTCTGTTTATTGTGAACTTTTCCATAGCTATTTGCATTTAGTAGTGGAAGTTTTATGACTTCCGGTGACAAGAACTATCATGGAAGTTTCCCTGGAAAAAGTATCTGGAAAAAAAGTCAAGACTGCCAGAGGAACTCTGAAAAAATCTCCTGTCCTGGTTGAGCATACCATGGTGTCATCTTTTATTCCTTTCTTCCTTAATTTTTTCAGTCCTATCCATTCTGTCTCCTCAGGGTTTCTCATTCACTCCTACTTTCCCTCCTTCTGCTACTGCCCTTGTCAAGCCCCCTCTCACTTTAACCACTGCAAGATTTTCTTATATAGAATTCTGGCCTCCGTTTTAAACCCTCTCCAATCTGTTTGCTGTATGTATTAAGTGATTTTCCTAAACTAGGGTCTTAATCATGCCACAGCTGTGCTCAAAATTTTGATGCCTTCTTATTGTCTATAAAATCCAGACTTCTTACTAATTCAGTGAAGACCTAAATGATACCTATACCGAATTCATGATCCTGAGCCTATGCTGTCTTTGTCTACCTACTGTTCTCTGAATATATTTTGGACTCTAAAGCCACTCTACCATTATTGGTGGTGTTCCCTTTGTCTGGATTGTTTTGTCTCCTCTCTTATTTCTTTTCTACTTACTTGTTAAATCTCAAGTCAGCCATCTTCTCTGTAAAGTCATTTTATGGCTAGTTTAATCTTTCCTTACATTTAATGTGTATTGTAGAATAAGACTCATTCTGTTTTATTTAATTATTTGGGTTTTAGTCTTCTAAGACTGTTTAAACTCTCTGAGGGTAGATTCTAATAGTATTTTGCATCTGTGAATTCCCCCAAAGTGCCTTGCCCATGCGGATATTAAAAAATTTCTTTGGATTAAATTCTCCTGAAGAATGAACATGTAGATGCAGGAATTTGATTGACAAGTAAAAAATGACTTGATGGACAAATACTCTATGATGTTAGTGATCCTAGAGAAAGTAAAATGAAGCCAAGCCAAATGAAAGAAGGCGAAAGAAGGCAAGCCAAATGCCAGGCATAAGACACTAGAACATAAGTAATTTCTCTGTACAAAGAAGCTTGTTAGCTATGTAGGAAATACTCTTATTTTAACTGGAAACTAGTGCTCAGACATTTTCAGTTTCCAAATATGTTAAAGGAGGTCTCCTGCTGAAGAATAAGATGAGAGGAGATTAAGTGGGGCTTCAGGAGAAAATGGGCTAGTAGTAAAGAGATGATGTCCTTTAAATGATATAAGAAAAAAAATGCTGGGGAAACTGGGGTGTCCTTCTACATGATTTGAGAGGAAAATAATGTGCTTCCATGAGGGTGCTCATGTTTGAGGCTTTCTATGCTGCTGATAACATGCAGACCGGAAGTGTGGTGTATGTCTTCTAAACCTCAAAACTCATCGCCATTATACTTCGTGGATTCTTCATGTTTGATGTGTGTTTAGAAGGTTAAAATTCCAGGACAGCTTACTCTTATCTTATACCATGTTGATGGTATGGTTTCTGAGTAGCAGCTAGCCTTGCTTTTCATTCAAAAACTAGTGAGTAGGTATCACTTCTTAGATTCTGTGTTAGGTAAGCATAATCAGACATCCTTGTACTTTAAGGAAGTACAGAGTAGTAGTAGAGGCACATATTAGTTTCATGTTTTAAAACTAAATATACAATTACAAAGAGTTATAAGTGTCCAGGGACATAGTGTCATAAGAATCTTCTGACCTTACATGCTAGTGACAGCCAGCTGTTGACTCATAGCTGGGTGACCGTTCAGTAACTTCACTGGCTGGTTTTGTTCTTGGGCAATTTACCACATGTTGCTTCAGTTTTCTCTATAGCAAAATGAGATAAATAAGATGATCTACTTCATAGGGCGTTAAAGTGCTATCTAGTGTATGCTAAACATTCAATGCATTTTAGCTATTGTTTTAGTTCATTGGGGCTGCTATGAAAAATATCATATACTGGGTAGATCACAAACAACAGAAATTTAATTCTCATAGTACTGGAAGCTGGGAAGTCCATGATCAAAATGGCAGCAGATTTGGTGTCTGGTGAGGGCCCACATTTTGGGATCATAGAAAACACCATATTGCTATGTCCTCACATAGTAGAAGAAGCCAGGAGATTCTCTCAGGGATCTTTCATAAAAGCCCTAATCCCATTGGTGGGGGCATCACTGTTATAATTTAATTACTCCCCAAAAACCTGCGAACTAATATGTTCGCCTTGAGTGTTTGGACCTCAACATATGAATTCGAAGGGACTTAAACCTTCGGACCACAGCAGCTATTATATTATTATTATTTTAGTGAACCAGAGTCCTTCTCCTAGCAGTTATTCTCTCAAGAAGATCCATTCTCTCATGCTTCTTTTGAGCATTTTCTTTGGTTTGCTGTTACATAAAAATCTGGAATAAAGAGCACAAAGATAGTGGAACTTGATACATTAATTATATTGTGATTATATCTTAGCATAACAAAAAAACTGGAGAATAATCTTTTTGTTATCTATTCTCATTCTCTCATTCATCCCTTCCCTCATCCATGTATCCAACGCTTCCTGAGAAAATAAAGCTAGGTGCCTGGGGGACGAAACGATAAATTAGCATGAATTCCTAACCTGTATTTCAGTCTAGTAAGGCTGACAGACAAGTGCACAAACAGCTGCTATGTAGCGAGAAAAGTTATATACTTGAGAACTGTACCAAGTACAGCTGAGGCACAATGGGCCACTTCTGCTCAAATCAAGGAGCTAAGAGAAGGCAAATGACCAGCAAAAGGGGGAGCCCTCTTGTCCTTGTTCCTCACTTACACATGTAATTAAAGAAGCAGACCTTCTTGTTAGCATTTTCATCCAGAGGATGTGCGCTAGAGAGAGTTGTGAGGATTTCTAATGATGCTCAATTAACCATAGTGCAAAAACCTAGCAATGATAGGCCTTCATCTTAATGATTGACTACAGCAATCACATAGAGTGTGTTCTGGCAAGTTTACATTATACCATTCATTCAGTTTATCCACATGTTTCTCTTCTGTTCCAGTCTTACCAGAAGAGCTGATAATACTCTTACCACCTCGGTTGACAGTTTCACACATTATTTCTCTTAAACTATTCCCTTTTGCTTCTTATTTTATTCTTATTTTCCCCTCTTACCCTTTACTGACAGTTTCACTACTAATCTTTCTATCCTTCTGTCCTTTCCATTTTAAAAACCCTCCAGAATTACGAATTATAGGAATTGGGGGAAAAAAGAGCAAGAAACAGTGTGCTATCATAAGGTATGCTGGTGACAGCTTTTAATGCACATTGTGGGAGGAAAGACAAAGAAAAGTTGAACAGAGAAGCTTTTGATAGCAGAGCAAGAATGATTTAAGCAGTTTCTGATGCGTATTTCCCTTTACATCTATTTTGTAAAATGTCTGCGTGCTGAAGGTGAATTGACAATAGAAAGCTAATGTTTGTCAGTTGATAAAGAAGAACTAGGTTTCACCAATGCAGATTTATTTCATAAGCAAATATTTTTGTATTTAAAAGGTGGTTGAGCAGAGCAATATAATGACTGGGTTTAAAAGTTTTGTTATCTAGTGTGAAAGGATAGAAATACTTATTATTCAAAAAATGGGGAAGGAAAAGGTAACATGGAAAAGAAAGGCAAAAGTTCCTAAAGAATAATGTAGAGTTAAAAGCAATAAATTGTGACGAGTAGTCTCTGGTTTATTAGGTTTGAATAGATGGAAAGGATGGCTATGTTAATATCTTTTATTTCAAGAGGGTGAATACAATGAAAAGTAGGCAAAGCAATGATAGCAGGTGCCTTGCTCTGCAATAAGAAGCTACTAAAACTACTATAACTGCCTGTGGCAGAAGTAAAACGCCCTTTCAAAAAATGCTTGCCGAAGAGGCGGCACAGCACTGTCTGTTTGCTGAAAGAATCATGAAACAAGACTTTTGGAAGAGATGGCAATGCTAGGGGGAAAATGTATGAATCATCTATAGTTTAAAAACTATCAAATCAAAAGAAAGAGAATGGAGATAAATGCAAAGGGGAAGAGAAGAAGGAAAATATACCTGAGTATACAGAAAATCCTTAGGTTTTAAGCAAGTAATTTCTAGAAGGATAAATGATTATAAAAAAGAAAGGAGCAAAGTCAGAAATCGTGAATAAAAACTTATATCACAATGTTCTTGATTCCCAGTTCAGCCCATAATCATTTCTTTCTGGGATACCAGTCATGGACCAGCAGAAGCTGGCTCAGAGCCAACGAGTTTTGATATATAACTCATCTAGCATTTGTAAGTATGGAAAGTGTAGGAAGACCTTATAAAGTAAAATACTCATAGGAAATTCTTGGAGATTAAAAGAAAAAGGATTCTGCAAGGATGCTCATTGAAGAACTAATTGTTGTATCTGTTGTATCCATTAAGAAATGGAAATGGGAGATTTGAGAAAAGGAGAGTTATCTATAATTCCTTTATCAGTTTTGTTTGGATTTTTTTTTTTTTTTGAGACAGAGTTTCGCTCTTGTTACCCAGGCTGGAGTGCAATGGCGCGATCTCGGCTCACCGCAACCTCCGCCTCCTGGGTTTAGGCAATTCTCCTGCCTCAGCCTCCTGACGAGCTGGGATTACAGGCACGCACCGCTGTGCCCAGCTAATTTTTTGTATTTTAGTAGAGATGGGGTTTCACCATGTTGACCAGGATGGTCTCGATCTCTAGACCTCGTGATCACCTGCCTCGGCCTCCCAAAATGCTGATTAGAGGCGTGAGCCACCGCGCCTGGCCTTGTTTGGATTTTTATAGGAATAAGTCATAATTCTTAAATTAAAACATTAAAGATTTTTCAAAGCTAAAAATGGACTAAATTTTCATTTGCATATTGTTTAGTCAGTAACTTTGTCAAGGCCATAGGACTAATTAGTTGATTAGGTAACAAATGGTCCCCTACCTTGAAGCTCTGTTGTAAAAGAGATTGAAGACCGTTGAGCATGAGAATAAATCAGATAGGCCATACATTTTCTTCAAGCTGGCATTTTTTTTTGTGTAAAGACAGGGTAGAACATTTGAAGGTTTTCATTCTCCACTTTTCTTGCCTCCTTCCCAGTTACAACTGGATATTCAGCTAACCAGGATCTATTTACAGATACTCTTCTTCTGTAACATGGGGTTGGGCACACAGATCTACATTTTAAATAAATTGTCCTTTAGGACAGGCATTGGCAAATTTTGTGTCTGTAAAGGGCCAGATAATAGACATTTTAGCCTTAGTGTGTGAGAAGGACTCTATTTCAGATCCTCAACTCTGTAGCTGTAGCACAAAAGCAGCTATAGATAACATAAAATGGACATGGCTATGTTCCAATAAAACTTAAAAAAAAAGAGATATCAGAGTAGATTTGGTCTATGGACAATAGTTTTCCTTCCCTTGCTATAGAAGATTCTTTAGCAATGGGCTTGGAAGATATTTTGAAGATGTGCAATTTTACATATAATAAATTAGTTAAGTGCAACTCACACAATTGTTTCAGAGCAGGAAGATTGAAGAGATGTCTTCTTCCCTTTCACAAGGACAGTTTTACATCAGGACCTGGAAAACTTAATTGCATGTGTAATCATGTAATTAAAGGGTTTAGTATACTAACTGTCAGCACTGAGCTATTACCACCATGGCCTGCTGTTTTGATGAAATGTCAATGGTGGAGTATTGCATGATTAAATGACCCTGACAACGTTGATGATCAAATGTCAGTGAAAAAAGCCTGTATGGAGAAATGTTCCTACAATAAAATGTTGCATAACAAGATGTTCTTATGACTAAATGGTCAAGAGAATGTCACCAGAACAAATGAACACACACATATACACACACACACACCAAGAAATTACATGGCAGCTTTGCTTCCTAACTACTTTTAATATAATTCATATTGATAGAAAGGCTTTTTACTTTTAAAATCAGAGACTGCAGTATATTTAAATGGTGAAAAGTTTTTTTTTTTTTCCCGGGACACTGCCAGTGGCCCCTTTCATCTCTGTGACTTCATATCCTGCAGAATGTTGTGGAGCAGGCGATCCTGGCGTCTCTGAGTCAAGAGAGCTAGTTCAATCACCTGCTTTGCGTTCCCCACCTCTCCCACCTCCTTCCCAGTTGGAACAGTAAGTTTTCTATGAAAGCTTCTGCAACTGATGACATGAAGAAGAGTTCTCAGGGAAAGCAGCTGAGCTTTAATGCGAGTAAAACGGTTCCAAATGTAAAACACATTTGAAAATCTAAATGTGTGCCCCCAAAACCACATCAATAGAACCTTTAATGATCTTCAGAACCAGCCTTTTCTCTTCCTGTCAGTAGGAAGATTGTTTCAAATCTGTTTGTGCCTGAAGCACTTTTGATTGTGACAGTCTTCTCATTCATGGGCTAAACATGGCATCCCACTGGAAGTGCCATCTAGGTTCACAGCAATACAGTCTGATATGAAAGTATAAACAGAAGTCGGAAGTGCATTTCTCCTCTGAGATAACAAGTGCAACTAGATTTTTCAGACCACCTATTATGCCACGAAAAATAAAAGGGAAAGAAAAATAAGACCTACTCTATGTCAGCTGCCTGGTTCACAGGAATGAAACTTACCAGGTCAATATGGAGCCCTTTAAATGACTTCTGTATGGAAAGAATATCAATCCTTGTTCTGGGCCAATCATTAAAATTTTTCATAAGATAAATGCAAAGATATTAACATCAGTGTGAACTTCTTTCTGCTTTTTGTTGGTTGACTAATCATAATTGATTAAAAAATGGATTGCTTCTTAACCTGGCTTCATTCTCCTCTTTTGCTTTGAGTCCCAGCCTAAACATAAGGGCTCAGCCATAGACAGTGATGGGGCTCCCCAACATATACATTAAGACTTAAGATGCTTATAACTCTGTTTTTTCATAGTAATGAGCTGCCTGGATAAAATAACAGTAGTTTTCTTATAGATAGATATGCTCCACCCTCATTATAGAACTATTTTCAAAAGCCAAGGATATTGCAAGTTATAACAGTAATGTCAGCCCTCATGATTAAATCATGAGGCACATGAGTTTTTCGTTTAAATTTGATGTTCTCATGATCTCAATATTTTTCATGCAAATCTTGTTATTTCTGCATCCTTTCACACTCCAGCTTAAATTGCTTGTCAATCGCTGTGCTTTCCTTGAGTGCAGCACTTCTGAGCTTCTCCAATACGATTTTATACATCTATTTATATCTACTTCTTTGGTATATTTTCCCTTAAAGAAGACATTGGTACAGCATTCCAAATCACATTTAATGAAGTTTTTTGAATTGGAAACAGTAACTTTGGAGGCCAATGGAGATGAGGCAAGAGGATTGGTTTGGCCAGACACTAGGTGTGGGGAAGAACTGTAGGTTAAGACAGGAAGAAGCCCTTTTATACTTTAATATTCATAGAATTTTAAAACACATTTTAACTAGAGTGCTTACATTAGGGTTGATTAGAGCAAGGGCAAAGCTGTGTCTAGCAAAGAAAAACACCACAAATAGGAAGATCATTATAAGGTTAACGAAAAAAAGACATTTGAAAGCACCCTCACAAAATAACCCTTGAAATCTCACATTGTCAAAGAGATTTCAGTTTTTCAGAATCTATAAGCCCACAATTTAAAATTTTTAAACCAAATGTTTTTTCTCTATGTGTGTGTGTGTTTGTGTGCATGTGTGTGAATACTACTTCTAAGCACCATAATATTTTCAAATACCATCATCTGCTTTGACCTTAGAAATATAAGGGAAAAAGACCAGAGACGCATAGGCTTCCGTCATGTCACTCTCCGTTTCCCAAATTTTGCCAGACTTGTACCATGAAGATCTACTCTTGCACAGCAAGTCTTAGTCCCTTGTTGCCCCTCTGCCCGCAGCACTCCATCTTGTTCACTCATACAGAGTAACATTTCGTCATGTACCTTGTAAAACCAGCTACTGTGCTTGCACAGGGCTGGAATGTCATTGGTATAACAAGACATGCAATAATGTGCACTCATGTAGTTGAAGACATTTCTAATTGATTATACATTTATTTGCCACACCACTATTCTCCCTGGAATATTGCTTAAGAAAAAATGTTCGAATAATCACATACCGTTATAGGGATTCCTGATGTTTGCTAATGAATATACTACAAAGCTTTATTTTTTCAAATGTGTTCTCAAATGTGTAACCTACTTGCTTTTTCCATGCATTTTTATATTCCAGAGGATCCTCTAGTGACAGAGCATTTTCAATCATTACTTCTCTTTGGTGGAATCAATTACCTCCTGATAGATTCTCTTTACAAGTTTAAAATTGCATTTAAAAACTCATCTCTTTTCTGAATTCTAATTGGATGTACTTTGAACTCTACATTCATTTACTGAATATTTGTTTATGAATATTTCTATGATTTAAAGGGCTCACTACCATACTTCTGGGCTGAATGCAATATTTAAATTATAATATGTGATTCCTTTGAGAAGCTGCATTACTAAACAAAGATTTTATCTACTCCTAAAGGAAAGACCAAAAGCATAATATTGACAGAGTAAAAAAGATAAGAAGTAATCATGTACTTAAAACACATTTTATTCTGCCTATGTGATTTGTTTAAAGTCACATTTGAGGATATCAAAAACGGAATTGCCTATGATTGTCTCCTTACATGCATAATCATATATAGAAGGTCATTTATATTTTTTATGTACAAAGTAGTACATTAGCTTTACAATAGTCATTATTTATGAAATTCAATCTGCAATATAATCAAGAGGTGAGAAGCTTAGACATATCTCTAAATAATTATACCATGTGTTATCATTGACTACTGTCATATTTAAACCACTTTCTTTATATTTTGTTATTTTTTTTCCAGTAACCAAATCAGATGGAAAATTTCAGTCCAATTTTGCAGATGAGGAATATAAGAAAAATACAGTTAAAGTTACCTGTTTGAATTTACATAATTAACAGAAGAACTGAGGTTTAAATTTAGATATCACTTATTCCAAACCTATTCCTGTTCTTTCTAAGTGACACCCTATCTCTCAAAGTAGATGGTAAAAGATTCTTGATTTAAAACATGTGTAGGTTTACCTGTAGAGGAATTTGGGGGATCTATACTTAGAGCCATTTCTTTCATTTGAAAATAAATCTTACTGCTAGCTTAACTGATTTCTTTAGTCTCCATTATGAGATATTGAATAGAAAAATGGATAGAGGGAAGGCATTGATGTTAAATACAGATCTGGCAACTTCTCTTCTCTCAAAATTACATAGAAGACACACAGGCAATGGTCATGATGTGTAATGCAAGTTTTTATTCCCTCCTCCAGCACTTTGGAGAATTTAGTGCTTTTACCAACACTGGCAAAATCCAGCAGTAGAAAACAGTAAAAAATCTAACCCCAACTCCATCTGATTTTAGGCAAATGCAAGAGCAATCATTTAAGCCAGGGTCACAAACAAAATTTTAACCTTAGTTTATTTATGTATGTATTTACTTATTCATTTATTTTAAGACAGGGTCTCACTCTGTCACCCAGACTGGGATTCAGTCGCAAAATCATGGTTCGCTGCAACCTCCATCTCCCGGGTTCAAGCAATCTCATGCCTCAGCCTCTTGAATGGCTGGGATTACAGGTGAATACCACCACACCTATCTAATTTTTGTATTTTAAGTAGAGGCAGGGTTTAGCCACGCTGGCCAGGTTGGTTATGAACTCCTGGCCTCAAGTGATCCACCCACCTCAGCCTCCCAAAGTGTTGGTGTGAGCCACTGCACCCAGCCATGTAGTCTTAATTTTATTTTCTGGCCAGCATCTTTAAAAATATGAATTTGAATGTTGTTAGAATTTCAAATGTTTGCTTCAATCATAGGCTTTATCACACTCTGCTGTCTTACTCCAAACCTGCTTCATTCATTTATAACAACTTCTTGGCCCATGAAGACATCCGAGTTTGCAACTCTTGCTCTAACATGTCATGTAAAGAAAGGCTCTTTTTTCTATATACTCTGGTTCTACTCATGGTTCTCACATAGTATCCAACAGTGTGGGGGTTAGGGTAAGATGATTTAATATTGGGCACTAACTTTAACTAATTAAGATAAATACTAGTTTAATGCAATATTTAAAAGAATTAATCCACAAAATTTAGGATGACTAAAATAAAGACATTATCTACTCCTGGCTCTGCTATCCAAACTACCCTTTTGAGACTCTATTTTTATACTAAAAGCTTTGAATCCAAGGTCTTCCTTCCTGGTTAGTTTCTATTGCCTCACCTCCTCCTCTGAAATATGTAAGGAGTAGCGACCAATCCTGATAAAAAGAGAAGAACTCAAACAGCAAATCCACATAGCTTTATTCAGAGTATGAGTCTACATTCAGTATGCCTCAAAGAAGCCCTCTGTGTAGTTGATCATTTTAAAACAACAATAGCTAACATTTATTGAGCACTGTATTTGGGTGCTGTGGCAGGCACTTGCTTATTTTACTAATTCCTAACAATCTTATCTGATACATATTGCTATTATCTCAGTTTCCACATGATCCTAAGTCACCTGCCTAAGCTGAAGCATGGTAGAGTAAGAGATTAAATTAGGACATTATGTGATATTCTGATATAGCTAACTTAGAGTTGGAACCTGTACACTGCCATCTTATAAAAGACAAAAATGTTTCTATTCTCCTCACAAGGACTGCTAACCTTGGTTTCTGTAAACTGCTAATTTACTTTACAAAAAGGTAAAGCTGCATATTTTCTCTTATCTATAACTGCCAGAATTGCTGGCCTTTGTTTCCCAGAGTAAGCACCCCCAGATAATTCCATCCTGGTGCCAAGTAAATGATAATCTATAGATCCCACCCCTACCCAGGCGATGAGTAAACGAATGTTAATCTCAGCATCTGTGAATCCCTTAAATAACAATCGGAATAGTCCCCTGGCCCTGGGAATGTCCGGAACCCCCTCACCCTCATCTCCGCCCAGAAAGTGATCTGAATCCACTGGCCCTTGGAATGACTGAAGCCCCTCACCCCCAAGGTGATTTTACGGGTTTAAAAAGGTCTTGTCACCCTTCTTTCTCGGCCACGGGTTGGAGAGACATGAGTCCTCCGTGGTCGCCGGCAATAAACCCTGCAATTTGGCATTCTTTTGTTCTGGTGTGTGCGACCCCCTGGAGACCCCTGCCCGGTACCCGATCCCAAGTAACAGCTCGAGCAAGAGTTGGAAGCCGAGTTCAGGTTTATTGGGACCAGCAGGCAGGCCAGGAAAGGAAGAGGATCGGGGCTGGCTGCGACCGCGTGGCTGGGGTAGGAGGGTTTTATAGGGGGGTGGACGGGCGTGGACACAGGGCTGGCGGAGTGTCGTGGGAGCTTAGGATAGGCTGTCCATCTCTGGGCGGACTGCTGAGGTAGCTCAGAGGGTTAGGTGTCGGTTCAGGATAGGCCGAGGCTTGG